>OZ007588.1:101473768-101981268 GCA_963931845.1 Maratus michaelseni | reverse complement strand
ACCCCTTTTCTTTTCTTCTGTTCTTTTTAATATATATATTTTTATGATTTAAAAATGTTACATTATGCAGGGGGGGGTGGGGGGGGGGGTAGAGCGAATTATTTAAAAATTCTATTAAATAGCTTGCACAATCTTTGAAAAGAAATTATAAAGATCTTTTTTATTATTATTACTCATCTGTCTGAAGATATAAAAATGCTGCCAAAAATAAATCCTATCAAAAACTAGTCGTTGGGGGCCACCGTAATACTTACCCATCATGGATATGCATAATGTAAAATATTAAAATAAAAAATGTGTAAACTACTTATAAAATGCATTGCAATTCAAATAAAATCGAGGCTTGGTGACGTCACAAACTTTAAAGGCTCGATTACTGAATTGCTTGAAAGAAACATCCTCATAACTCCAAAAATAATAATCCTATTAACTAGCGGTTTATTGCAACTGATTAAGCGTCAAATTTCCAATTAAAATATCTCTCTGAAGTGAAATTTGGATGAAATACAGGGTCATGAAAAATCGAAGAGTGTGGAAAATAGGATTCCAAATATCTCGGCAACTAATTATCCGATCGACTTCATGCTTTATGTAAAATTTGTTTTTTTATTGTCTTTTATATTCATTTCTTAAAATAAACAATTTCGAAAATTTTTATATACCTTTTATCAGAACGAATATTTCGAGGGTCCGAATAAAATAGTTCCGGTTAATCGAGGTTAATGAAATGAAATAGGCTTCTTCCCATTATTACATACTAAGTACATACCAAATTGCAAGTCTCTATCTCAATTTTTTCGGGAGATAGAGCGTTTACAGACACACAGACACACACACAGACGGACGGCAATTTTTTTTTTCTAAAAATATGTTTTTCGGAATCTCCAGTGTCTGAAACGTATAAATCCGTCAAAAAAAATTTTCGATTTTCAAAACGATTACAAGACTTACCCTATACTACGTATGATGGGTAAGTAATAACTCTCTTTCAGTAATAAGATAACGTGCATTGAGATGCTACAAATTAAAGGGTGTAACTGATCATGTCGTAATTAATTAATCGTTTTGAATGCATGCATGTGAGTTTAGATTCATATAATTAAAGTATTTTTACAAAATGTTAGTGAATAACATAGACCGCTGAACCTGGAATTCATTCGAGCATATTTCCTATTACACATATTAAACACTTTTTATGCTTTAGAATATACATTAGAATATACATTTAGAATATAAATTGATTTATAAATATGAATATTTAAAACCTCTAAATAGCAAAAAATCCTCATTTCAGAAGCAAAAGTATACAAATATTTATGTGTTGTGGATTTAAAAAAGATGAATGTTCGCTAAATAGAGGTGTCGCTTTTTGTAAGCGTCTGTTATGAAGGTTTACTGTAAACGCTCCATAACGGACACTTCCATTTAGCGAGCTCCTTTTACAATCCATAGCACATACATATTTGTATACTTTTATATCTAAAAAACGGACACCTCGAAATAGGGGGAAAATTCTGTGGTTCCGAGGTATCCGTCATTGAGAGGTTTTGCTGTTTTTGGATAAACATATTTTTTGTTTTCAATCTCATCTTAATGTAAAAGCTCAAAACATTGACTACAATCTACAATGTCGAAAGGGATTTAAAATATCAGCTTTACGAAAATTAAATTACATACCAAATTTGGGGCCCCATAAAATCGGTGGAGGGGGGGGGCATCTAGTGCTATGACCCAGTTTACCCATGCTTTAATCAGGTTGTGCTTCAGGAAAAATTTCCAACCATTTCCATTTTTTTATGGTAAAGAATTTTTCCATTTATTGACGATGCAATGTGGTCAAATATGACTGCAATAAATGTCTAAAAAGAATTGTGGCCGGTCTGCCTATTGCCGACAAATCAAAGCACAAAAATGGTCGCAATTCAGACGCTTCAAATGTCTGAAATTGAGACATAAATAAGTGTCTTAAAAAAAACAAAAAAAAAACAATGGCACTCCGGGAGTGCCGACAGAAGTGAAAACTTGAACAATTACGTGTGTATTTTTTGAATCGTCAAGAAACGTTTTATTGCGCAGGAAATACTTTTAAATGAAGTGTTTTTTTAATTCTTTATTATAAACTACTACTACAAAAATTATATTACAATTTTCACTTAATGCGCTATTGTACATGAAAAATAATGCATTTTATTTTACATACAAAAATTGCAATCTATTGCTTAAAACGTAAATTTACAAATAAATGAAATATAAAATTTTATTAATTGGTATTCTTTGAAATGAATACCAATGAAACTTATGAATTTTCATCTACAATTTAAACAAGTCTCAATACATTCATCATTTCTTCCATGAGATTTAGTTTCATATCTTTTGTAATAACATTTATCTGCAAAATAGGGTTCCCGCTTCCTATCACTCCAAAATGACTTCTTTGCTGCCTGTCTTGTTTACGGTATTCGTGAACATTATGCTTTTTTCTATCTTCATACTGCGCGTATTGTTTGCGGTATCTATTCTATCAACAAACTTTTCTTTTCTATAAAATGATTTCACTTCATTTCCGTATCGGTAACCACGTTTCTTAAAACTTTCATGAAATATTTCATTATTTTCATTTTTTTTTATATTACTTCCGTCTATTTTTCTCGTGGTCGTTAAATTATAATATTTTTCGTGTTTTGTTATTTAATTTTCATCTTTTGATTTGGTCGCGCGAGTTGAGTCACTTTTATCTGTTTTCACCGCGCGTGCTAAATTTATCTTGAAATTATTTTCTGAATTATTTTTATTCATAATACCAATCATTTCGCTTTCTGCACGTGAACTATTTCCTTTTGATACTTTCGCTTCATTGTATGAATTGGCAACACATACAGAGGTGTCGGTAACAGTGTCGCGAATTGAATGGTTTTTTCCCATCTCAAAAAATCACCAACGCACCTAAAGAAGTTTTCACTTCAAAAAGTGTCCTGCGGCCTGCTCTTCGGCGACCTAGGTTCCGATTTAACGTACGCATTAGGAGTCGGTGAATAATCAGCCGAACCCATTTCTGGCGTAGCCGTCCAGGCAGTGATCGCGTGGCGCACGCGTCCGGATGTCGCGAGGAAAGTACTTTTCCCGCACAGGCCACCAGAGCACGCACCGATATAGCACGTGGCTAATGTTACCTACCTCGACTCCACAAAAAACATGTAGAGTCGTGGTAAAAGAAACAAGCCTGGTGGTCACGAAGGTGCCGTGTCCCGTGAAGACCTGGTTAATGGAGAAATCGCCCTGCAGTCGGTGAGTGCCGACGCGTGCGAAAGCTTCATAAGCCTTGCGGTCGGTCCCAGATTGATCCCATCTCTCTTGTCACTTGGACAAGGCACGTCCAAAGAGGTCTTTTTTGGCTCGGCGACACGTGACTGGAATCACCACGTCGACAGACTGTCGTGTGGTGGCTTCTTTCGCCAACTTGTCTGCTCTTTCGTTAAAGATGTGACCAACATGGGCCCGAACCCAATGTAAATGAACCTTAATTCCTGTGGTTTTAATCAGGTCCCTAATCTCGGCAATGGCCCTGTGCTGAGGCACAAGTCCGTGAAGCGCTTGGAGCGCCGATCTCGAGTCTGTGAAAACGTCGAGTTCTCCGAGACCTCTTAGGTGGGCATGGGAGATTGCTTCTTTGATCGCATGAACCTCAGCCGCAAACACCTCCGCACCATCCGAGAGACGGAACTGGCTTTCCGCTACTACTTGGTCTTCTGACACGGCAAGGAACGCACAACCAACGGCGTCGTTCTCTTGCTTGGATCCGCCCGTGTAGTACGAACATGTAGTCTGCGGAACCAAATCCGCGGTCCAACGGACACGCCAAAGATCCTCAAGTCTGGGAGTGGGCCTCCAGAGGTTGACCGACTCTGAGTCTAATCCGGTACAGTCAACGCTCTTCTTCCAGCGGACTAGGGCCGTGTAGTCCCTGTCCAGCTCCGCACGCAAGCAGGGCTACACTAGATACCGGGCTTGTTCATTAATTCTCATGACTTCACAAATGGTGGTTGGCCGCGACAAAAGACATACAGCGATTAGCACAAAATGATGGGCGCGTCGCTTTGTACCAATCGCTGGTCGCTGTCAGCCATTATTGGTGACGTCATGAGAATGAATGATCAAGCCTGGTATTTAGTGTTGCCATGACGCAAGTCGAGGGGGACGATCCCGGACAAGACCTGCAGAGCATCCGTGGAGGTCGTCGCGTAACATTTCATTACACAGAGGAGCAGGTTCCTTTGCATGCTGAGCAACCTGTTTGCTACCACTACCTTGCTTGAGTACCAAATAGATGCCGCTTAAAGAATGATTCTTTCCGCTGCGATTGAATAGGGCATCTTGTGTAACGCTTGTAGAGTTCGCTTTTAGAGTCGACGGAGCGCACGCAACTGGTTCCGCTGGCTGGACAGCTGAGCTGTCCACCAACACGCCTCCCGACGCACTGCCGGCCGGCACTTTGTATTTTTGAGACACAGCCAATTCAAAGTCGATGTTAAGTATTCAACTCCTCATCAAGGGTTGCAAACTCATAACGAGTCAGCACTGCGGCTTGCAGATCGCGGGAGAATGCATCCCAAACCAAGTCCCTTTTGTGCCAACGACGGCTGGCATCTCTAGGGAGCCGACTGGCTGGTTTGCCCTGATAATCCCACAACATGACTCGATGGTCGCTTGGCATTGGGATCTCGGATATCTCCCAGTCGGTAATGCGACTAGCGCAAAACCGGACCAACAGGACGTCGATCCACCCTTCACCCTGAGGACCAGAGAAAGAGGACAAGCTATCCGGATCGTTGACAATCTCCAGGTATGCGTTCATAGCGAAAGCGATTAAGTCTCGCCCTTGCTAATCTGTCGGTAGTTGCCCCCAGATCGTTGACTTCGCGTTAAAGTCCCCCACTAGAACGACAGTGTCATTCGGGTAGGTTCCTAAAAGGGTCGTCAACGGTACGAGCACAAGTTCATTGTCCTGTGATGGAGTGCAATAACAAGTTATTACTAGAACATCCTTCCCGCACCATCTGCAGCAGATAGCCACTTCGTCAGAATGCCGTAGGACCGAGACGAATTGGATGCGCTTGCCAACCCAGAGGGCCGCCCGAAAGCGGTTTCCTGCTGCGCTAACTTGCGTGTAATCTGTCGGAGTCCCGCCAACAGAACATTCGGCGACATGTGGTTCGTTCAATGAGACCACATCCAAACCCAGAGAGATCGTATCACAATGTATCTGAGTCATACATGCCTCCGAGTGGTGACAATTTAGGTGAGCAAAATGAATTTTCTCTCCATATTGACTCTTTCTTATTCGCTCGAACTCCATCTGGTGGATGTGGCACTCTCTGGAACATACCGCGTGGGTGGTCGACAATTTCTCGTCAACCGTTCTGCGCAAGTTCCTAAAATTACAATTTGGGCACTTAGGTGGACTAGTGCAGCCTTTCGTCTCATGACCCTTGGCTCCGCATCTCCCACAGAGGGACGCACTGCAACAGACTGAGCGTATGTGGCCGTACCTCCAACAATTGTAACAAACCAACGGACGTAGGTTTGGTCGGAAATCCGCCTGACCCCAGCCAACTTGCAGTGTCCTCAGCCCTTTTAAGCGCTCAAACGAGCCTTAATCTACTGAGAGGAGAGCGTTGCGGTTTCTCTTGCCAGCGAAACAAGATCGCAGCTCGAGAGACGAATCCTTGAAGGACTCGTTTCGTTCTTTAAGCGCACTCTCTATACGTTCCTCTGGCAGATTTGGATCGACCCCGAAAAGGATTATTTCCGGGATGCGCCGTCTGGGCTTCGTCACCGCCAGATCCTTCGCCAGCTCTCTTCGTTCCAGCTCGGCCTCCAGCCTCGCGAGGTCTTCCGCGGTCTGGTCGTAGAAGGCTATTCTACCTCCCGAAATGTGCCGGTGGCTCCTGATAGAAATTTAGAGCTTATTGGATCAATTTTACTGGCTACTAGCTGTAGCGTCTCAACGGAGGAAACTTCGACTTGTTCGTCTGTCCCCTTAAGGCGAACGAAAAGGGTGTATTCCTCTTTCGGCGGGTTCTTTGTCGAAGACTTGGACCCCTGCCGTTGACCATAGGCCGCCGTTTTCCCAGGTCGGTGTCGAGCAGAATCTCTTGGGATCTTAGTATCTGCCTTTCGGCCATCTTTCGGGTTTCCCTTAGGCCCCATCCTCTGCAGTTTCCTCCTCGACTTTGAAATGACTTCTGTCCAAGGCTCTTCTCCCTTTGCGGAAGTTTCGCCATTAGAACTTGCGTTCGAGGGTGGGATCGTCTGGTCAGAAGTCGGTTTGTCCTTGCGTTTCCTCACCTCAGATTTCTTTCTAGGTTTTCCCTGTTTGGAGAAAGAGCGTTCCTTGTGTGGGCGCTTCTGCCGGCTTGTATGGGCTTATCTGTCCTCCCTCCGAGACCCTTTCTTCTTTTCCCTTTTAGGGAGCGGCTTGGAAGTCTCATCGGCGGGTGGACTTTCAGACCCGGCCTTACCGGTTTTTGCGGCCCTAAGGACCTCTGGCTCAGTGATCGCTGTATGAGCAGATTCGCCCTCCTTCAGAGCCGCTCTAGTCTCCGTTCCTGAGGAACATTGTTCGGGTCGCTCATCGGCAGATGGGTACACTAACTCGGCCAGCTGTTCTGAGCCCGAGATATCCGCTGAAACCGTGTGATCAAGTACATTCTCCTTCGGAGCCGCCTTAGTCGCCACCTTTTTCATAGACCGGGAGGCGGCAGCACAGATAATCACCAAATCGAGTTCACGGATGAAATTCTAGGATTAGTTAAATCTTGATTCGTATATTAAAACGCAATCGGTCTGCCAAGTCATATCTTGGTGGAAAACACCTGAAAACCCGATTTTAGCGGTTGACTCGTAAGTTTACCATTGTGTTTTCCTGCTCCCAGTCCTCCATGTTTTCATACCATTCGGTGCAGGAAAACACAATGGTAAACCTACGAGACAGCCGCTAAAATCGGGTTTTCAGGTGTTTTCCACCAAGATATGACTTGGCAGACCGATTGCATTTTAATATGTGAATCAAGATTTAACTAATCCTAAAATTTCATCCGTGAACTCGATGAGGTGATTATTTGTGCTGCCGCCTCCCGGTCTATCAGGTTTTGTTCGGGTCGCTCGTCGGCAGGTGAACACTTTGATTCGGCCGGTTTTGGCTTCTTCCTACTCTTCTTCTTGTGGCGAGACTTCTTAGTCTGAGCGCCAGAAGTCTGGGTAGCTTTACTTCTGGAGTTCTTTGGAGTTTGTGTCTGCGCCGACTTGGGCTTAGGGTGGGAAAAGAAAACAAGTCTTCCACCACCCCAGCCTCTCCAAACTTCGGTACCGCCTCCTTCCAGGCAAAACGATCTGACATTCGACGAGCGTCCCTCGTGCGGTGTGGCGTAGTGCCGACACCGACGTCGCAACCGTCAGACATTGTTTCCTCCTTCCGTGAGATTTTCCCATGTAGGAGACATAGCCAGCTGTGCTGCCTCGAGACGAACTCCATTAATAGCGTTATGAGCCCCGCGTAGGCTTCTCTTTTGGCGGCAGTTAGGCTTCTGTCTTTACCCATTCTCCCAAGGAGCTCAGCCACAGAGGCTTGAGAGTTCTCGACGAATGCAGCAAAGAGAACTCAACCATGTCTGTAGTAGACAAAGTGGCTGAGTCAATTCTGCAATCGGTTTGACATCCGATTTCGCATGTCAAAATCCATGTTTTCCACTCCGTGAGAAAAAAAAAGCTTGTTTTTGAATCGTGGACACGCACTCTGTTCCGAACACGTACTTACAGGTACAGCATGCACATACAAGATCTTTAAAATGTAAGAAAACTAAAATTCATAATAAAAATATATACAATGTGATGATATAGGAACATCATTTTAATTCATGATGAAAGGATTAAAGTAATCCCAGAATAAGAGAAGTGATTGGTCTTAATTGACACCTATTGTAAGAGGATTATCCTAGCGAGAAGATCTCCTTTTTCCATTTCAAGTAAGAGTGAAAGACTTTTCATGCTTTGTATAGCATTTCTAAATGTGTGTGGACTTTTTCTATAAGAAGATTATCTGAAGGGGTTTAAAATGTGCCAGAAAGGTATTTGTAGGAATAGTGTGACAAAAGAAATTGATTATGAAGAACTCAGAGATTAGAAGAGGAAGGAGAAAGGAAGAAGGGTGTGTCAATCAAGTAGGATTCGAGGTATTATGCATTCCGGAAGGGATGCAGTTTTCCCCTTTGATTGACAGACATGTTTTTGTATTCTAGGTAGACGGACCTGAGTTTTGAAGATAAGAAAAGCAGGACTTCCTTGGATGTATGGGAAAGTCTTGTAATGTCATCTAAAATTTCACTATATTGTTTTTACAATTGTTATTCATTAAATAATTTTTTTTAATACGAACTCATACATTTTAATTATATGTATGTGACCACGACACCACATATTGAATAAATATTTGACAAAGCTGATTACCTTCAATATTACTCATTTTATGATTCCATATTTTAAATTTTAAAATAAGTCAATTATTAGAAATTTAGTAAAGTTCTCTTTGTAAATTTACTTTGCAGGGGAGGGAGGAGGGTCGTCAAAATCCATGTTTCCCACTCCGTCAGAAAAAAAAGCTTGATTTTGAACCGTGGACACGCACTCTGTTCCGATCACGTACTTACGCAGGTACAGCATGCACATACAGGATCTTTAAAGTTTAAAAAAACTAAAATTCCTAAAAAATATATACAATGTGATGGTTTGGGACCATCATCTTAATTCATGATGAAAGGATTAAAGTAATCCCAGAATAAGAGAAGTAATTCGTCTTGATTGACACCTATTGTAAGAGGATTATCCTAGCGAGATCTTTTTCCATTTCAAGTAAGAGTGAAAGACTTTTCATGCTTTGTATAGCCTTTCTAAATGTGTGTGGACTTTTTCTATAAGAAGATTATCTGAAGGGGTTTAAAATGTGCCAGGAAGGTATTCGTAGGAATAGTGTGACAAAAGAAATGGATTTTGAAGAACTCAGAGATTAGAAGAGAGAGGAGAAAGGAAGAAGGGGGTGTCAATCAAGTAGGATTGGAGGTATTATGCATACCGCAAGGGGTGCAGTTTTTCGCTTTTGATTGACAGACATGTTTTTGTGTTCTATGTAGACGGACCTGAGTTTTGCAGATAAGAAAATCAGGACTTCCTTGGATGTATGGGAAAGTCTTGTAATGTCATCTAAAATTTGACTATATTGTTTTTACAATTGATTTTTATTAAATAAAACTTTTTCGTTTAATACGAACTCATACGTTTTAATTATATGTATGTGACCACGACACCACATATTGAATAAATATTTGACAAAGCTGATTACATAGTTCAATATTACGCATTTTACTTTTGTACACACCCCATATTAAGGTAAATTTAATTCAGGTAAAAAACGAATAAGTCAAATGAAAACAGATTTTAAGAAATTACCAACCATAAACAACAATGTACCCTGTTCTTTGTTTAGCCTTGTATGTATATGAATTTATTTATATTCCATAAACAGGTATACTAAATTTTGTTCAGCAAGAATATATGTATTACAATTAAAAATACCCTTAAGCAATTCATTACCATACTGAGTAATATTTACGAATTCTTTTGTGTAGCATATGATCAACAAAATTTTTACTATGCAAAAATTTTGTTAAACTTAAAAAGGCAAACCAAAGTTAAAGTTGAAAGCGCATTTATCACACATAGACTGTAATTACCGCACTGAGACTGAAATCGAATTATTTTGTGTGTCCCTGTAAATGAACGACACACGCAATGTACACCATACTTATTTTGTTCCCCTCGGTAATGAATATAAATTACCTTATGTTTGAAATAGTGAAATATCATTAAATTACGCTGAAAACAATTTTTCACCATAGAACATTGTGTACCAGAAATCTTTTGTTTGACCCTGTGAATGAATAATAAAGGCTTTGCACCCCATACTTTACAAAAAGCATGTTTGAGTGCACTTCATTGTTGTACAATAGGGATGTACAACCTGTGGCCCGAGGGCCAAAAGTTGCCCGCGATGGGTTTACTGGTGGCCCGCGGATCAGTTTCGCCGATCGGACGCGTAAAATTGCGAATTTCGTCGATCGGGCGCGTAAAAATCGCAAATTTTGTCGATCGGGCGCTTAAAAATAGCGAATTTTGCCGATTGGATGCGTAAAAATCGCGAATTTCGGCGGCCGAGCGCGTAAAAATCGCGAATTTTGCTAACCGGGTGCGTAAAGATCGCAAATTTCGGCGTTCAGGCGCGTAAGAATCGCGCATTTTGTCGAACAGGCGTATAAAAATCGCAAATTTCGCCGATTGGACATGTAAAAATCGCAAATTTCGCCGATCGGGTGCGTAAAACTCGCGTATTTCGTCAAGTGGGTGCGTAAAAATTGCGAATTTTACCAATTGGAGGCGCAAAAATCGCGAATTTTGCCGATCGGATGCGTAAAAATCGGGAATTTCAGCGGTAGAGCGCGTAAAAATCGCGAATTTTGGCGGTCGAGCGCGTAAAAATCGTGAATTTTGCCAACCGGTTGCGTAAAGATCGCAAATTTCGGCGTTCGGGCGCGTAAGAATCGCGTATTTTGTCGAACAGGCGTATAAAAATCGCAAATTTCGCCGATTGGACATGTAAAAATCGCAAATTTTGCCGATCGGATGCGTAAAAATAGTGAATTTTGCCAACCGGATGCGTAAAGATCGCTAATTTCGGCGTTCGGGCGCGTAAGAATCGCGAATTTTGTCGAACAGGCGTGTAAAAATCGCAAATTTCGCCGATTGGACATGTAAAAATCGCAAATTTCGCCGATCGGGCGCGTAGAAATCGCGTATTTTGCCGATCGGGTGCGTAAAACTCGCGTATTTCGTCAAGTGGGCGCGTAAAAATTGCGAATTTTACCAATTGGAGGCGCAAAAATCGCGAATTTTGCCGATCGGATGCGTAAAAATCGCGAATTTCAGCGGTCGAGCGCGTAAAAATCGCGAATTTCGGCGGTCGAGCGCGTAAAAATCGCGAATTTCGGCGGTCGAACGCGTAAAAATCGTGAATTTTGCCAACCGGGTGCGTAAAGATCGCAAATTTTGGCGTTCGGGCGCGTAAGAATCGCGTATTATATCGAACAGGCGTGTAAAAATTGCAAATTTCGCCGATCGGACATGTAAAAATCGAAAATTTCGCCGATCGGGCGCGTAAAAATCGCAAATTTCGCCAATCGGGTGCGTAAAACTCGCGTATTTCGTCAAGTGGGCGCGTAAAAATTGCGAATTTTACCAATTGGAGGCGCAAAAATCGCGAATTTTGCCGATCGGATGCGTAAAAATCGGGAATTTCAGCGGTAGAGCGCGTAAAAATCGCGAATTTTGGCGGTCGAGCGCGTAAAAATCGTGAATTTTGCCAACCGGGTGCGTAAAGATCGCAAATTTCGGCGTTCGGGCGCGTAAGAATCGCGTATTTTGTCGAACAGGCGTATAAAAATCGCAAATTTCGCCGATTGGACATGTAAAAATCGCAAATTTTGCCGATCGGATGCGTAAAAATCGTGAATTTTGCCAACCGGATGCGTAAAGATCGCTAATTTCGGCGTTCGGGCGCGTAAGAATCGCGAATTTTGTCGAACAGGCGTGTAAAAATCGCAAATTTCGCCGATTGGACATGTAAAAATCGCAAATTTCGCCGATCGGGCGCGTAGAAATCGCGTATTTTGCCGATCGGGTGCGTAAAACTCGCGTATTTCGTCAAGTGGGCGCGTAAAAATTGCGAATTTTACCAATTGGAGGCGCAAAAATCGCGAATTTTGCCGATCGGATGCGTAAAAATCGCGAATTTCGGCGGTCGAGCGCGTAAAAATCGCGAATTTCGGCGGTCGAACGCGTAAAAATCGTGAATTTTGCCAACCGGGTGCGTAAAGATCGCAAATTTTGGCGTTCGGGCGCGTAAGAATCGCGTATTATATCGAACAGGCGTGTAAAAATTGCAAATTTCGCCGATCGGACATGTAAAAATCGAAAATTTCGCCGATCGGGCGCGTAAAAATCACAAATTTCGCGATCGGGTGCGTAAAAATCGCATTTTTCGTTGAACGCATGCAAAAAAGTCGCGAATTTTGCCAATAAGGCACACAAAAATAGTTAAATTTGCCAATTGGGAGCGCAAGAAGCGTGAATTTTGCCAATCGGACGCGTAAAAATTGCGAATTTCGACGGTCGGGCACGTGAAAATCGCGTATATTGTCGAACGGGTGCGGAAAAATCACGAATTTCGTCTTATTGTCGCAAGAAAGAAAAACACTAATTTCATTAATCTACCGACAGAGACCATAGAAGCCAAAATCGAAATTCCGGAGTTGCAAATTTCGTCTTATAAAAAAAATCACTAATTTCGTCAATCACTCAAGGAAAAAATTCGCTATTTTTTCAATCACTGAGAAAAAACTGCGAATATCGTCAATTCCACGTTGAAAAAAATTGCAATTTTTTTCCATCCTTGCCAATTGAATTGGGTTATGCTGACTAGGGAGGAGATTGAGTATGACCCTCTTTTCAATATTAGCATTTTTATGAACTTATAGACCACCGATCCTCCCCTTCCTTCCCGAAACAAAATTTTGTCCATGCATACAGATGTTGGCTCTCGACAATCCAGTCATTTTTTTGACTGACTCTCCTCTTATAAAGATTGTGCACCCCTACTTGATCTGCATTTTATGAATGATAAGGGGCCGTCCATAAATGATGTCACGCTTGGAGGGGGGGGAGGGGGTTCATGAAATTGTGACAGTTTGTAACAAGGGGGTGGGAGCGGGGCCTCCGGCCATCTCGGAGGCCCCGGTGGGAGGGGGTAAGAAGAAGTGTGACATCACACATTTTGATTTAAATAAAATCATTTAAAATCAGCAAACTAAATTTTGAAGTTATTTTGAAATTACCAGAATTTGAGGTATTTTTTAATCGGGGCTAAAACAACTTTCATGTGATTTGTTTTTACTTATATTCCTTTCTTTAAAAAAAAAAAAAAATCAACAATCAATTGCTCCTTCATATTAATATTTTATTACTATTGTATATTAATTATATTTTTTGTTTTAAACCTTAATCTTATTTCATACAAAATAAGTGCACGAATCATTTTTATTGTTATGCTCACAAATATCATTAAAACACAGTTAAAGTTTAAAAATAAAATTTGAAATATGATCTATAACGTAGTGCTTTGTTTCTGAACTGCGAGTATATGTTTATGTAATATAGTGTGACATGTGACAAGAGGGGGGGAGGGGGTATGGTGAAGTGTTACATTTTGTGACAAAGGGGGGAGGGGGGGGTCAAAAATATTGAAAAAAAGTGTGACATCATTTATGGACAGCCCCTAATGTTAAGTACAATTTAGAATGATATATATTTCTCCTCTTCCAACCTTCATTCATGAAAGTACAATTTTTTTTTTCGGTGCTGGCAACCTTCATGCCTATCTTTGATTTTTAGTACTTTTAATAAAGCAAATAAAGTCAAGGAATATTTTCACTTCTAGAAAATAATCCTAGCTATATCTCTTTTATAAATACAAACGTAAACTGTTGATATATCCTTGCCAACAGAATTGAATATGTTGACTGGGAAGGAGGACACTTGGGGGGGGAGGGTAAAACTACCCTTCCAAATTCGATGTTTTTTATCCGATTTTAGGCTTAGATTAACCCCCCCCCACACACACACACACACCTCCTCAAAACAAAATTCTCTCTGTGCTACTGATGGTGGCCCTCGACAACCCAGTCATTTTTGTAAGTGGCCGTTCGCTTTAAAAGGTTCTGCACCCCTAGTACAACAATATCATCATGTTTTAAATGGCGTAACATAATCAAAATGCACTTGAAAAGATTTATTCCCATTGACCATAATGTAACGAAATAAGTTTGAATGGCCCTGTAAATAAACAATAAGTGCTACACACTTCATTTTCAATAGGGATCATGCTATAATAAACGTCAATAACATACAAAAATTTCAGGGCAATCCGAGTAAATTGAAGAGAATAAGATCACGGACGGATGGCCGCAGACGCAAGACAAACCGAAGTCATAAACACTTTCCAACTAGATAAATAATAAACTTTTAAATAATGACTAGCTGACCCGGCCGGGCCCGCAATAGTAAAAATAGTAGTAAATTACGTAATAGTAAAAAAACATCAAGTTTTTATGATTTCATATATTTAACCCGATTGTGTATGAAATTATATTTTTAAATGAAAAACTCGCGAAAAAATATTGATATTTAGTGATAAAAGCACTCATTTTCTTGTATTTTTACGTAGGGTCGTTTCATAGTTTTAAAATAATAAGTTATTTTTGTCCGAACTCTTTGAAATCTTTATGGGTTATAAATAAAACGGTTTTACAGCCCGTGTAAAAATTTCGTGCAGAAATATTGTTATCTAGTTGTAAAAGAAATGTTTTCTTCTTGCTTTTTTGCTTGTTTTCAGGTCGGCTCCTTTAATATAGCAATAAACAAGTAATAATAATAGAAAAAAAATTTAAAGTCAATTCCTACTTAGGCAACAAAGAAAATTTTTATTTTAGTTACTTTTTATTAAATAATTACAATAAATATAAATAAATATGTATATACATATGACAGAATCACAATATTAAGTGTCAAAATAGAAATTAAATTAAATTAATGAATTAATATTTAAAAAAAAACTGTATTAACATCAAGTGTTATCCACTACAAGTTTTAAAAAATGTATTTGAACTTGAGTGGATGAATAAAAAGTATTTTATTAACGATTGAAAATTTGAAAATATAAAACTAAAATTAATTAATTTAATTTAATTCATTAATTAAATTTAATTAAAAACATAAGTTGGAAATTGTACGTCAAACGTGACAAATGAGGTGCGTACGTACTATAGCTCGTTACATAAATATTCAGATCTTGATGATTTTCAATTCCGTGAAATGAATTATATCGTTTGCAGATTAATTTCTGTCATAAAATAAGTATCTCGGTCGCTTGACGATTAAACCCCGGAAGCTCCTATAACAAGAAAGCACCGATTTTTATATAAATATAAAACTAAAATTAATTAATTAAATTTAATTAATGAATTAATATTTGAAAAAACTGTATTAACATCAAGTGTCAGCCGCTACAAGTTTAAGAAAATGTATTTGAACTTGAGTGGATGAATAAAAGTATTTTATTAACGATTGAAAATTTGAACAAGAAATATAAATATATATAGAGGGTGTGAACTAATAGTAGGAATTGAAAAAAAAATAATAGTTCTCATGTTCCGATCTTTCTGACATTTCATTCGGTTAGAAATATAAGTGTAACCAAGCTCTCTTTAAAATTTTGTGAAAAAATATACATATTTAGTAGTGAAAACATGCGTTCTTTAGCAAAAATCTTTAGCTTTCAACCTCGGAGACAAAATATATTAGAAGGTCCATACTTTCAATGCAATGGTAAGATTTTATCCGTTTTTAATCAACCCTTTTCGGTCCCCCTAGGCTAAATAGGTGAGGGATAATCAATCAGGTGTCCCGTTTCTGAGAACAGAAGACTTCAAAAAAAAAGTTTAAGCATCTGCAAAGAGGCGATTTTCGTGTAGAAAATAGAGCGTGAATTTGATAGAATGCGCTTTTCGTTTTAAATATATAAATAACAAACACAGCATACAAAAAGAAGACTTTTAAAGATTTTAAACTTTGTGAGCATGGAGGAGGGGTGGGGGAGTTCAAGAGAGAGGGAGGTGTTTTTTTTTGGGGGGGGGGCTTTGATAGATTATTGATTATTTGGATTTATTATCTTACTGGAGATTTACAAATAGCACAAAAAATTAAAGAGTTTTAAAGACTTTAAATTTTATGCACCTGTAAGAGGGGCGGGGGGAGGGGGCAGAAAACATCAACAATCAGACTTGCAATAAACCTAAATATGAACCACAAGAATTATTCTAGGGTTAACCCGAGAAGCAAAAATAAAATTAGAGTCATCCCGATTTGAAAAGAATATTAAAGGGCAACACGAACCCGATGCAGTAATAAACGATCCTGCTATTCAGAGGTTTTACGATATTTGAATATTAAAGAATATAGATTTGTCCATTTTTCTATATAAAATATAAAATTGGTATTAGAAATGTAATCGTAGATTACCGTATATACTCGCGTGTAAGTCGACGCGTATAAATCGATCCCCTAACTTTTAAATGCAAATTCTGCAAAAAATCAAAAACCCGCGTATAAGTCGAGGTCGACCCCCTAAGTTTTTACTTCAATTTTGCATAAAATCAAGCCAAAGATTTCACTTTCTAGACGCATTACAAATGGTAGGAAAAATTCGGCAATGCAAAAAAGTGATAAGTAAACAAAAACAAATTAATGAAATATTTTTAATAATAAATCATTATTATTTGAATATTTTAAATATTATTTTATTATTTTTACACATAAAAAGCCAGAATTTTGGCAGTATTTGAAATTTTTTGTTGTTGTTTTAATTGACTCGCGTATCAGTCGATCCCCCCCCCCCCCTCCCCCAATTTGCTTGTCGAAAATTGTCAGAAAATTATTTTTGCCGGTTCGGGTCGAGTAATTTCTTTTTGTGTGTGTGTCGTGTTCTGGTTGGGTTCACTTCAAATGTAATTTACGGGTTCGGGTCGGGTACAGCCCGACCCATGCAGGACTCTACTTCGGGGTGGGGGAGGGAGAGCAAAAAGAAAAGGTCCTTCCGGCCTGTACCGGGAGGAAAAGGTAGCTTTCCTACATCTTCGTTTTAAAATTTCAGCTAATGTTACACGAAACAGCAAGTTAAAATGCAAAGAAACGTTTGCAAAAGACTCGTTAATACTGAATTTGAATAAGAAATTCGCCAAATTATTGAGCAAAAGCCAAATTGGCTTCATTTATGAAGACTTATTTTGGTCGCCAAATTTGGCGATATTTCGCCAAATGTCGCCAATTTGGCGCTAACGGATATGAATATATAGTTTTATGCGTATGATTGGGAAAATTATTACAACAATGAAAGAAAATAAGATGCGAGTAATCGCGTTAATGTGCTGTTTTGTTTCAAAATGTCAGCCACCCTAGAATTTCAAACTGCTCTATCTCAGCCATTTTTTAAGATAGAGGTAAACCAAAAAATGCTCTGGAATCCTTGTATCAAGGCCTAACACGTAATTAAAAAATAAATTTTAATTTTTAATTTTTTTGTATATTTATTTGTTTTAAATTTTTAAATTTTTAAATAGCCGCCATCTTGAATCAAAATGGCGGACCAAGCTGGCCAACGAACTCGGTCGAGACATTGGTGACCTTAATATACACAGTTAGTTTCATCAAAATCGATTTATAAATACGAGTGTTATAGTATGATATAGGTCAGATATATATATATATATATATATATATATATATATATATATATATATATATATATATATATTATATATGGATATATCTATATATATAAATCAACATTTGAGCGGAGGGTGGTTTTGGTGTCTGGGGGTTATGATCGGTGAAAATATATCGAAATTTTCCGGAACTGCTTTCCTCCGAACGGCTGCAATAGGTAGCTTTATACTTTTTAGTATTGAAAGCTACCTAAAAGAAAAATTTCGGAAAAGGAGAAATTTAGATGATTTTTTTTATGGTCAGGAATTCACTGAAACGCAGACAAGTTTCATCCCCAGGGTTTGACAAATGGCATTTTCTAAGATAAAAACCTGTCTTAAACGGAATATGTTTCCGGGGTTTTTTCATGTTAGCAGGTTACCTTATATTTTGAAAAAAATTCGTAAATAAACTTCTTTTTTTTTTGAGGGGGGGATGCAGCCACATCATCCCCCTTGATTACTCCACTGGATAACGCTCTTTCTGCAATGCACATGCCCCTTTGCCCTTGCCACTCGGCGACTGTAACTATAAGAGGAAAATAACATTCTTTTAACTAAAATAAAAACAATAAAATTTTAAAATTTCGATTAAAAGAATTAAATTTTGATTTAAAAAACAAAATCAAACTAATTAAATTCATTATTTAAAACATTTGATTATGTCTCCCAACATATTTATAAAATGTGAGACATCATAATAAAACTCTATAAATGCATAGAAAATACACTAAAATGCAAATATGATTTAGTTAATTATTAAAACCTACTAATTTTTTTATAACAGTTCTGAAGATCAACTAATTAAAAATTTTGTGAAATATGAAATTTTAACTATATATATTTACATTTATTTAAAATTTAAGGTATTAGACACATGGGAAATGTGGGCAAAAAAAAGGGGGGGGGGCGTGAGAGGAAACGTTGATATGATTTTTCAAAGAAATCCTAGAATCTAAAAGGTAAAAAATAATTTCGCCAATAAAGTGATAAGCACGCCAATACCTGTAATACAGAGCTTTGTTGAAATTTTCCCCTTATCCATGAAAAATTCACTCCTGGAAATTTAACAAGCAGTGCCCCCTACCCCTAGAACCTAGAACATAGAACATATTTTCAACAAGCTGATAATAGGATGTGCCGATCTTAGGTATATCTGCATTTTTATATTTTCTAATACATATGATTAATGTTTAATTTTTTATATATATATATCTGAGATTAACGTTTAAATTTTTAGCTTAGATATAATTATATTAGGTAGCTTTCAATACAAAAAAGTATAAAGCTACCTATTGCAGCCGTTCGGAGGAAAGCAGTTCCGGAAAATTTCGATATATTTTCACCGATCATGACCCCCAGACCCCAAAACCACCCTCCGTTCAAATGTTGATTTATATATATATATATTGTTATGAATTTTGTATATATCTGTAAATATTCCATTTGTTTAAATTTATTTTATTTTATTATTGTGAAAATTGCAGTATTATTAATGTATTTCCTATTGAGCATCATGTAACTCAATGCTAAAGGCCTCAGGTGGTTTGCAAGGAAAACAACCTTACAGCATCGGTTTTTATAATGAGTTCTATTGGAAAATCGCCAAGGAATGGGTTTATCGCCAAGTTGGCGATGGTTTTGGCGACTTATTTTTGTCGCCAAATTTGGCGATATATCGCCAAATGTCGCCAAGTTGGCGACGGATTTGGCGACTTTTTGTGCAACCACACCCCCTTATACATTGGGATCCTTTCTTGCTTGGGTTCTCTATTGAAAGTTAAAGCACTTTCTGGTAATTTCTAGCATCTGAAGGCTCTGAAATAATCTGGAAAGATCTCTGAAACCTATATAAGGACCGCCATCAGTTCAGTTAGTTAGTTGTCTGTCAACTGCGATTGAATTCATACGAGAGGCTTTGCATTGAGAACTGTGTTACTCAGATTGATTTTGTCGTTGATACGTCGTATTGAACGCATTGTTTCTGTGTGAAATTTTGCTGCGCTTTTATTGGATTTGAAGATTACTGAATATCTTGTAATTTTCAGAAGATATTTGTGATCGTATTGCACTGTTTATAGTGAATAAAGCCTTTTTATTGTCCTTATATATTGGCATCAGTCCTTTCGAACCCCGAGCTCACAACATTTGGTGTCAGGAGTGGGGTTGAATGCCGATCACCAGAGCAATGGAGGGTCAACTGAAAGAATTATTGGAGAAATTAGCTGCAAACCTTGGCGAGTTGAAAGAAGAAATGAAGAAAGATATGTCAGCGATGGATGAGAAAATGACTGCGAATCAGGCTGAGATGTCAACCAACCTTGGCGAGTTGAAAGAAGAAATGAAGAAAGATATGACAGCGATGGATGAGAAAATGACTGCGAACCTTGGTGAGTTAAAAGATGATATGAAGAAGGATATGTCAACCAACCTTGGTGAGTTGAAAGAACTAATAGAGGATAAAATAACATCTTTAAATGACAGAATTGACGGCGTGGAAAAGAAAGTTGAAGAAAGATTTCAAGAAATAGAAGAAAAAGTTCAAAATACAGCCAAAACCGTAGAAGAAAAGGTAGAAGAAATTCAAAGGACAGCCAAAACCGTAGAAGAAAGGATTGAGAGTGTAGAAAAGGAGTTGGAAAATGTGAAGAAACAAAAGATAACTGCCGAAAACTATCCCGAAGATGTCAAGTATCAAGCTATGCTTCCTCGGGTCTCTATTAAACTCTCGACCTATGACGGAAAATCCTCATGGCCAGTTTTTAAGACACAATTTGGGATCGTAGCGGACGCCAATGGATGGGATTCCCAGACAAAAGCTTGCCAGTTAGCTGCTTCTCTACGAGCTGATGCTGCCGACGTCCTACAGACTTTGCCTGCAAATGAACCGCTGGATTTTGAAACGCTCGTCAGTGCCTTAGAATTGCGCTTTGGCGAGAAATGCATGAAGGAATATAGCAGACTCCAGCTCAAATCTCGACAGCAGAAATCCACTGAATCCCTGCAAGATCTTGCTACGGATGTCGAGAGACTTTCACATCTTGCTTATCCTGACTGTCCGACTGAAATTAGAGAAAGCTTAGCTCTACAGCTTTTTATCGATGGTGTGCGTGACTCTGAGATCCAGAAACAACTCCGGATTGCAGATCTCAATGACTTAAAAGGGGCTTTAGTTTATGCCCTAAAATTCGAGGCAGCCCAGCAAGCTACAAGGAAAGATCGGCACTTTGTGCGAGTAGCCAACATGCCTGAGACGTCGGATACAGCTGTGGAGCGTTTACAGCAGCAGATGAAGGATGTGATGAGACATATAAACTCCTTGATGGACAACAAACCTGGAAGAAAGATCAAGTGCTGGAAATGCGGTGGAGAAGGTCATATTCAAAGAAACTGCCTAAAACGACCCAGCACAGAAGGTAATAGCTCCGCACGAACGGCGGAGCAGGAAAACTAATTAATGGCCATCTCGCGGGGCGGAGGTTGCCAGATTTTGAGAAGCCCCATTATCAAGTGTGTCAAATTTCTGCAAGAAGTTACGGCGAGAACGGAGTTTTTATAGTCGGGCGTGTGAATGATTTGCCCTGTAATATGATCATCGATACAGGAGCCAATGTGACCATCATCCGGAAAGATCTAGCTCAGCGGCTAAAAGAAAAGCTCCTCTGGACTCCGCCCCGTGTTATCCTTCAAACCGTGACCGGGGATAAGATTGACATACATGGAAGAATGAAATTGAAAATAAAGTTTGGGAACGCCGCTTACCATCATACAGTCTATGTGGCCGATATTTCAGACCCTTTCATACTCGGACTGGACTTTTTAAAAGAGCATGGATTTACACTGGACTTTAAGAAGAATGAGTTACGCTCTGCTCAAGAAGATATCACTATTTTCAAACTTGGAAATGAGTCCAGGTCTATTCAACGGATCACAGCCAAGGCAGATGTTATCATCCCTCCTCGGACCGAAATGATGATACCTGGATTAACTGAGAACGAAAGTAGTTTTCAATGTGGCTTGGTTGGATATCCTGAGAAGAGCCCAAAAGGAGTGCTAATAGCATCAGCGCTGGTAGATCTGTCGAGAGATGTGATACCCGTGAGGATGGCGAATGTAAGTGAAAAGTCTAGAATTATCCAGAAGGGTGAAGTGCTTGCTACCTGTGCTCCAGTTACCTGTGTTTGCAAAGACCCGAGCTTGACGTTGTCGGAGCCGCCTACAAGTTTAACACCTGAAATTGGACGAAATGAGAATTTATCTGCTGAGCAGAGACATGCCGCAGAAAGACTGTTCCAGGAATTTAAGGATGTGTTTTCACAAAACGAGAATGATATAGGTCGCACTTCTCTGACACGTGATAGAATTGATACTGCCGACCATCCACCGATTAAACAGCATCCAAGACGCTTGCCGTTCGCAAAACAAGAAGAGGTTTCTAAGCTCTTACAAGAGATGCAGAATAGTGACATCATCGAGCCGTCATCAAGTCCGTGGGCATCTCCCATCGTGTTGGTCCGAAAGAAAGATGGCTCCACAAGATTTTGTGTGGATTATCGTAAACTTAACGATATCACGAAGAAGGACAGCTATCCTCTACCAAGAATAGACGACACGCTAGATACTCTTTCAAGACATAAATGGTTTTCCACGCTGGATTTGAGGAGTGGATATTGGCAAGTAGAGATCCATCCTGATGACAAAGAGAAGACCGCATTTACTACTGGACAAGGACTTTGGCAATTTAAAGTTATGCCGTTCGGGCTCTGCAATGCTCCAGCAACGTTCGAGCGCCTCATGGAGACAGTGTTAAAAGGTCTGACTTTTGAAGCTTGTCTCATCTACCTAGATGACGTCATCATTGGTGGCCGCACGTTTGAAGAACATCTAGAGAATATTCGAAAAGTGTTAACGAAACTAAGAGCGGCGAATTTAAAGCTGAACCCCTTGAAATGCAAGTTCTTCCAACGAGAAGTAAACTATTTAGGTCACATCATCTCAGCTGAAGGTGTTCGAACTGATCCTGAAAAAGTGTCTGCAGTAAACCACTGGAAACGTCCGGAAAATGTCCATCAGTTGCGAAGCTTTCTGGGACTATGCACTTATTACAGAAAGTTTGTACAGGGGTTCTCCAACATCGCAAGACCCTTGCATAGGCTCACTGAAAGCAAACAGAAGTTTCTATGGACACAAGAATGCGACAATTCATTCCAGCGGCTGAAAGAAGCTCTCACATCCTCTCCAGTCCTTACCTATCCAGACCCCGACAAACAATTCATTGTGGACACGGATGCTAGTCATGAAAGTGTCGGTGCTGTACTTTCCCAAGATATAGATGGCCAAGAACGAGTCGTAGCATACTGGAGCAAATGTTTATCGAAACCAGAGCGGAATTATTGCGTCACTCGTAAGGAGTTATTAGCTATAGTAAAAGCCATAGAACACTTCCATCACTATCTCTATGGCAGGAAATTTCTCCTTCGTACTGATCACGCATCCCTAACATGGCTGATGAATTTTAAGAACCCAGAGGGCCAAGTAGCCAGATGGATACAACGACTCCAGGAATACGACTTTGACATCAGGCATCGTAAAGGCTCATCGCATGGAAATGCTGATGCCTTATCAAGAAGACCGTGTCCCGAAAGTTGTCGCTATTGTTCCAGAGCGGAGAACAAGTATAATCCCGAATATGTCATACGCTAGACGAAGACTTCACTATTGACGCCACCAGATCCCTGGAGTGATGAGAAGATTCGAGAAGATCAAATGGCAGACTCTGAGATCAAACCAATCTTGGAGTTATTAGAATCTTCTAGCACGAAGCCCAGTTGGAAAGACATCTCGACTTACAGTCCTACGACGAAGCAATATTGGGCTCTTTGGAACTCTCTCCACGTCAGGAATGGTGTCCTGTTCCGAAAATTCGAATCGGAAGATGGGAAGACATCTCGGTGGCAGTTGGTACTTCTTCGATCCCGAATCCCAGAGGTCCTTAAGGAATTACATGGCAGTCCCACTGGTGGCCATTTTGGAGTCATGAAAACATTACACAGAGTCCGAGAGCGCTTCTTTTGGGGAAAAGCGAGAGCTGACGTCGAACAATGGTGCAAATCTTGCGATGCATGTGCAGCTCGAAAAGGACCAAAGAAACGTAGCCGAGGAAGACTACATCTCTACAATGTAGGAGCACCTTTTGAACGCATCGCCCTTGACATCCTAGGTCCTCTGCCAAGAAGTGCTGATGCAACAAATACCTCCTTGTTGTCATGGACTATTTCACAAAATGGCCTGAAGTTTATGCCATCCCTGATCAAGAAGCTTCTACGGTTGCGGATGCCTTGGTACACCAGTGGATATCAAGGTATGGAGTCCCTCTTCAAATGCATTCTGACCAGGGGAGAAATTTCATCTCTGCTGTGATTGAGGGTCTCTGTCAACTTCTCGGAATGGACAAAACTAGGACGACGCCTTTACATCCGCAGTCGGATGGCATGGTTGAGAGATTTAATCGTACCATCCTCAACAATCTCTCACTTCTAGTCTCAAGAAACCAGCAAGACTGGGACCAAAAACTTCCCTTGTTTCTTCTCGCCTATCGCAGCGCCGTCCATGAAAAAACCGGCTATTCCCCGTCTCAGATGCTTTTCGGTCGTGATCTTCGTTTACCTTGTGATCTGCTGTTTGGTCGCCCTCCAGATGCGCCTTCATCGCCAGAGGGATACGTGCAGAATCTCCAGGCACGATTTGAAGACGTCCACAACTTGGCTCGAGAGCGGATCAATATACAGACGGAGAAGATGAAGACCAGGTACGACACGAAAGCCACGGGACATCAATTCAAAGAAGGTGACAAGGTTTGGTTTTATAATCCGACTCGACGTAAAGGACTTTCTCCCAAACTGCAATCGCACTGGGACGGTCCTTATACAGTCCTAAACAGACTGAACGATGTCGTAATTCGCATCCGAAAGTCACCCAGTTCGAAGCCTAGAGTCGTTCATTACGACAGGCTGGCTCCATACTATGGCCATAGTACTTAGTTCATTAATTGTAAATAGTGTAATGTAAATAATGTAAATTAGTATGACCATGGTCTTGTATATAAGTTAATGTAATTATTTATTTTGCTTAGCATTACCATTATTATTGTTATTATTATTTAAATACTTGTATGTAATAATGTCTATGCTTTAATTTTATTTTATTTTTAAATAAGTGTATATTTTGTATAATTCAGCATTATGAATGTGTTTTGAATAGTATAGCATTTGTTGGTAACGGGTTTGCTTTCCGATCAAAGGTTGAACTGCCCGGGACGTGCAGTCCTTGAGAGGGGGGCAATGTTATGAATTTTGTATGTATCTGTAAATATTCCATTTGTTTAAATTTATTTTATTTTATTATTGTGAAAATTGCAGTATTATTAATGTATTTCCTATTGAGCATCATGTAACTCAATGCTAAAGGCCTCAGGTGGTTTGCAAGGAAAACAACCTTACAGCATCGGTTTTTATAATGAGTTCTATTGGAAAATCGCCAAGGAATGGGTTTATCGCCAAGTTGGCGATGGTTTTGGCGACTTATTTTTGTCGCCAAATTTGGCGATATATCGCCAAATGTCGCCAAGTTGGCGACGGATTTGGCGACTTTTTGTGCTACCACACCCCCTTATACCTATACATTGGGATCCTTTCTTGCTTGGGTTCTCTATTGAAAGTTAAAGCACTTTCTGGTAATTTCTAGCATCTGAAGGCTCTGGAATAATCTGGAAAGATCTCTGAAACCTATATAAGGACCACCATCAGTTCAGTTAGTTAGTTGTCTGTCA
Organism: Maratus michaelseni; assembly: GCA_963931845.1. Lineage (NCBI taxonomy): Eukaryota > Metazoa > Arthropoda > Arachnida > Araneae > Salticidae > Maratus > Maratus michaelseni. The sequence continues at coordinate 101,955,963 of OZ007588.1, read as the reverse complement.
ACTGCGATTGAATTCATACGAGAGGCTTTGCATTGAGAACTGTGTTACTCAGATTGATTTTGTCGTTGATACGTCGTATTGAACGCATTGTTTCTGTGTGAAATTTTGCTGCGCTTTTATTGGATTTGAAGATTACTGAATATCTTGTAATTTTCAGAAGATATTTGTGATCGTATTGCACTGTTTATAGTGAATAAAGCCTTTTTATTGTCCTTATATATTGGCATCAGTCCTTTCGAACCCCGAGCTCACAACAATATATATATATCTCCATATATATATATATATATATCTGACCTATGTCATACGATAACGCTCGTATTTATAAATCAATTTTGATGAAACTAATTGTGTGTATTAAGCTCACCAATGTCTCGACCGATTTCTTTGGCCAGCTTGGTCCGCCATTTTGTTTCAAGATGGCGGCCACTTAAAGATTTAAATTAACTTAAAATCTAAAATAAATATACAAAAAAGTTAAAAATTCAAATTTATTTTTTAATTACGTGTTAGGCCTTGATACGAGGATTCCAGAGCATTTTTTGGTTTACCTCTATCTTAAAAAATGGCTGAGATAGAGCAGTTTGAAATACTAGGGTGACTGACATTTTGAAACAAGACAGCACATTACAAAAATTTTCATTGTTGAAATAATTTTTCCAATCATACGTATAAAACTATATATTTATATCCGTTAGCGCCAATTTCTCGCCAAACTTGGCCACATTTGGCGAAATATCGCCAAATTTGGCGACCAAAATAAGTCTTTATAAATGAAGCCAATTTGGCTATTGCTCAATAATTTGGCGAATTTCTTATTCAAATTCAGTAGTAACGAATCTTTTGTAAACGTTTTCTTTGCATTTTAACTTGCTGTTTTCGTGTAACAGTAGCTAAAATTTTAAAACGAAGATATAGGAAAGCTACCTTTTCCTCCCGGTACAGGTCGGAAGGACTTTTTTCTTTTCTTTTAGATAGCTTTCAATACAAAAAAGTATAAAGCTACCTATTGCAGCCGTTCGGAGGAAAGCAGTTCCGGAAAATTTCGATATATTTTCACCGATCATGACCCCCAGACCCCAAAACCACCCTCCGTTCAAATGTTGATTTATATATATATATATATATATATATATATATATATATATATATATCCACATATATATATATATATATATATATATATCTGACCTATGTCATACGATAACGCCCGTATTTATGAATCGATTTTGATGAAACTAATTGTGTGTATTAGGGTCACTAATGTCTCGACCGAGTTCGTTGGCCAGCTTGGTCCGCCATTTTGTTTCAAGATGGCGGCCACTTAAAGATTTAAATTAACTTAAAATCTAAAATAAATATACAAAAAAGTTAAAAATTCAAATTTTTTAATTACGTGTTAGGCCTTGATACAAGGATTCCAGAGCATTTTTTGTTTTACCTCTATCTTAAAAAATGGCTTAGATACAGCAGTTTGAAATTCTAGGGTGGCTGACATTTTGAAAGAAGACAGCACATTACAAAAATTTTCATTGTTGTAATCATTTTCCCAATTATACACATAAAACTATATATTCATATCCGTTAGCGCCAAATTCTCGCCAAACTTGGCGACATTTGGCGAAATATCGCCAAATTTGGCGACCAAAATAAGTTTTCATGAATGAAGCCAATTTGGCTATAGCTCAATAATTTGGCGAATTTCTTATTCAAATTCAGTATTAACGAATCTTTTGTAAATGTTTTCTTTGCATTTTAGCTTCCTGTTTTCGTGTAACATTAGCTAAAATTTTAAAACGAAGACATAGGAAAGCTACCTTTTCCTCCCGGTACAGGCCGGAAGGACTTTTTTTACTTGGTTTAAATCAAACTTTTTAATTGTGCAACACATGTGTCAGGCAAAAAATTTGACAGCACGTGTATCAGACAGGCTTTTTTTTTTTTTTTTTTTTTATGTAGTGCTGTTTTTTTTTTCTTTTTTTTAAACAAAAAAAATAATTCTTTATTCAAGACGATTAACAAACTTCTGTTCAGAATTTTAATAGGACCTTTTTTCTTTTAATCAAAATCTCATTAGTTCAGATAATTTTCAATTTTAAATTAGCATACATTTCTTAAATTTTTATTTTCTAAATTTAAAGCACATACATTTCAAAACTATATTATTATTTTAGAAAAAGAAAAAAAAAACTTATTCCTAATTTTACATGGGGTCGGTGACGAAAATGATTTTATTATTATTATTATTTCAGAGCAGGTCAAGTTTTCTCAGACCTTATGAAATAGGATTAATTTCCTTTTTTTTCAGCTGTGGAAGGAAATCAAAAGGTTTGTTAATTTTTTTATTAAAAAGTATTAGCAGCTGCGTAGAGACCCTCGCGCTAGAAAAACTATTTTTACTGAGAAAACGATGTTTTTGGTTTGCGATTTTTTTTTTTTTTTTCGCCGTAATGCATGTATGATCCCTGAACTTTTGGAAGAAAATAGGTTAAAATCATCTATTTCCATTCATGTTCCAGTGCTCATGCATGCATTACGGCGAAAAAAAAATCGCAAATTAAAAATGTCGTTTTTTGCAATAAAAATACTAGATGGCGCCAGCTCCGTGCTTTCGCCAAGACTGACGAAAAAAGTATCAAAATTGGCGGGGGGTACAGAGAACGGAAGTACTCCCCGAAAGGCACTCCTTACAAAACACTTGAATCGTAAAAAATATTAGAAACAATAACAAACGCTTTATACAAAGGCATAAGCGGTGTTCTCAAACGTCAATCAAAACATAGATAACCCCTTTGAAACGACGGGTGACATCTGGCGACTAAAACAAAGGAAATGCAATTTTTTGATAAACTACTTCGAAAGTTTTGGCCGTCTTTATTTGACATTCGCAGCGCAAAGTAACTTTCGTGTGTGATCTAGTGGCGACTTTTACATCATTTAATTCTAAAATGCCTAAAAAAGTGAATTGTCTATTAAAAAAAGAGTGAAAATTTAGGTCTTGAATGAACAAGTAGGGATAAGCAAGTTGCTGAAATGTTCTCGATGCAATCTGCAATTAAAAGGATCATGGAGACTAGGTCTCATGTAAACAAGACAATAAAAATGGGCAGAAAATAACTTATTGAAATTTAATGAATTTTCAGCTTTTTTGTTATCAAAAATGGAAAAATTTATTTTTAGTATTGCATTAATAAATTGCAATGATAAACAGCATTTTATTAAAAGAGTACAAATAATATTTTCATGTTCTTGCGGGGTTCGCTAATATGGATATGCCGTGATAGATATGGCCGCAATATAGTCGGGGAGGCAAATTCAATTATTTTACGAATCATGTTATTAAAACTGTTTTTATTTTTATACAAGATGTCTCTATTTATCATTTATCAAAAGCTAATTTTTAAACCAATAATTTTAGAAGTATAGTTCCAATTATAAAAAAATGTTTGAAATTGTATTATGCTTAAATTAAAAATCAATTTACATTAAAATAGTAGATTTTTTAAATAATTAAGAAATTAAAAACTTTTACAATGTCCAGGTCCTATGAGTTTTATTTAAAAATAGTTTTTCCATGTTCTAACAAGTGAAACAGTGAAAATTTATTCATTTATTCTCTTATGGCTAAAACTTACTGTGCTACGATACTTAGATTTTTATAAATTTTCAACGTTTTAGACATTATAAATGCAAAAACATGTTTTTAGTGCCAGAAAATCTGAAAATACCTGAAATTCAAAGTATCATAACTAGGTACGTTTTTTTAATCCTGCAAAAATTAAGTTTTTAGCCATAAATCGATTTTAATGGTGTGATTTTATCTCAACAAGAAACAGTGTCTACATTTACGTTTCGTAATTATTGCAAACATGTTGTTTAAAGGTCTTCTAATTAAAACATCCGTTGACAGCATACACTGCGATTAGTTATACGTTACAAAAATAACAGGTTGTTGGAACCTGTTACCTGTGCAAATGTGGAACAATGGAACCTGTTAACCAAAAATAACTGTATTTCCCATCTCTAGTTTGAATTGGTTCAGTGTTTCGGAGATTATTGTGATGACAAGGTCTGAATGTTTTTGCTATTTTGTGTCATAGGATTATATGGGATTTCCAACCCAATTTATCAATTAGTTCACTGTATTGCCTGTATCCTTTTGAGTTTTTACGATATTTGGCTGGTCTTTTTTATATGAGTTGTTCTATAGTAAATGAGCGATGAAAGCTATACACGCGATATTCGTTAGTAACAGTGGTGTAGTCCTAGAAAAAAAGTGGGGGACGCTTATAAACGATACATAATGGTCTTTGATACCCGGGGTAAATGTGATTTTGAATGAACCTAAAAAAGGTGACTGAGAAAAAAAGAAAAGTTAATTTAGTTTAAATTTCTGCACATGTAAATCCTTTAGCTTGCAACAGATTAAAAAAATTAAAAACTTTGATGACTGGTTTATTTATTTTATTTTTCTGGAATAGAATGTGGAATAGTTTTAGAATGCTTTAGTACATTTTCTCTCAACAAGAATTTTGATTAAAAGTTTGATTAATTATTCTGAAATTTTTAGTTTTGAAAATTGTTGGCGAACAACATTACATTAGTTATCCACTAACACCACCAAAAAATGAAAGCGAGTTATTACCAAGTGATTAGAAGAATTGCATTTTTTCCTCCTTTCCAAGTAGCGTAAAAAGGCTCTTTTCAGGAGTGTCCATTATGGAGGTCTTATTTTACACATATTTTTAACCTGCAAAAATATTGTGGACACTCTTTTACAAAAGCGGGTCAACCCGAACCCGACCCGCAATACTCAAGCCCAACCCGAAACCGTCCCAAAACAATGAAAGTCAACCCGACCCAAACCCGAACCGCAACAAAAAAGAAGTCAACCCGACACGAACCCTAACCGCAACGAAAAAATTTAGCGCCAACCCGACCCGACCCAAACCGCGGGTCGGGTAGGGTGCGGGTAAACCGACCCGATGCAGGACTCTAGCAGGGAGTGGCAAAGCTGTTTTTTTAAGTATACATGTTATTTAAACATATATACCATAAAAATGTTTGTACAAAATTTTAAATACTTAATAATAATATTCAGCAATCTATATATATAAAAGCCGTTCTTGGTATGTATGTATGTTCCTTATACAAATCTACAATTTTTGTCCGATTGGAACGAAACTTTATGTACAAATACTTTAGAACACGAGTAAAATTACTGTCAACTTTAAAAATTTCTCAGACCATTCTTTACCACTTTTTTTCAAACATTTCCCATAGTTTATCATTACAGAAATCCATTTTTCCCCTCAATTTTTAATTCAATTTCTTTCCTGTTGCCATTGAAAGGAACTGCGTATGGACAATATTTTTATAAACCAATTTCAGATTAACTCGCTATAATTTGAAATCTGAAAGTGACGTCAATTTTGTCGGTTGTGATTTTTTTTCCGCATATTACAAAGATTACTATAAGTAGTAGGAAAATAAGAGTTCTGGCTCAGCCGGTGGCACCGTGCCACCAGCCGGAGGCACGCAGCTGCAGCACTGAGGATCCGCTCCTCCGACCGCTCCTCCGGCTCCTCCGACCACGCTGCTCCTCCGGCTCCTCCGACCACACCGATCCTCCGATCGCACCCTAGCGGGAAAAAATGGAAATTGTGAAAAAAGGGTTAATGTTCTACTCTAACAATAGGGGTGAACGACCCTCTATTCAAATATCATCAGTATAATTTTTAAATCTAATTCATCAATTATTTTTCAAATTCTTTTTAATTATAAATTACTATGCTTTTTTCCTTCTTTTGTAATGAAATTGATTATACTTTTCAATTTAGATTCATTGTTTCATAAATGCAACCTTATGCATACATCATCAATATAATTTTTCAAATGCTTTTTTATTTAAATTTAATTATAATAATTAATATATATTTTCCTTCTTTTTTAATACTATTTTTTTACTAATATTATTAATATATCTAATTGAATAATCGTTTTTTTTTAATTTTAATCATGAATGTAATTAATTTTAACCAATAGAATTTTTATAACCTCGCATTTAAAAGTTTAATAATCAGTTTTAAATAATATATTTCTATTCAGATTAATTTATTTTCAATTGTTTTTCAAATCATTAACTTTTTCTAGTAAGTATATACTGCTTTTAAAATTATTTCAATAACTAACTTCTTTGAAAAAAGTACTTTTTCCTATTTAGAAAAAAAAAAATGTTTTGAGCAAATAACACCCCACAAGAAAAGTAGGAAAGTAGGTCACTGACTTGAAGAGGGGAACAGCTGCTTTCACGGTAAGGTTACTCACCTTTTCTTAGGGGTGGGGGAAATTTCAGTTCGAGTTTGAATATCCGGGTATTTTTGGAAAGACCGCATGGAAAGTTCAAATGCTTCCGATTACTTTTCTTTGTAAAGAAGATCTATCAACATCTCGTTTTTTCCAGCTCTTAGATTTTTTAGAAGAAAGATGACTTCAAACAATTTATTTTCACAAGATGAGGTAATTATGATTTTTTTTCTTTTCTTTTAGAATTAAAAAAGAAACTAATATATTTTTCTGAATTAAGATTTAAAAAAAGTATTTTTCTTATCTTTTTTAGAAAACAATATTTTTTGATTTCGGCATATCAAGTGCAGAATTGGAAGAAATTTGTAGGAAAGCTGAAGATGGGTTTCATCAACCTCCCACCAATAAAACCCGAATTCAACAAGGTTCTAGCATAGAAATTAAAGAGAAAATTCCGGTGAGTTTTTCCTTTTTCATAAGAAAAATTTGCGTTATGATTTTGGAGAAGCGATTTCTCCTTTATGAGTTTAAAAAAATAATAATTAATGGTTATAATTTAGAGAAATAACTATATTTTCCTAACATTAATTTTTAATTGAAGAAATAATGATTTTTTTTTCTAATAAAACGAAATTTAAACGTTTTTCCAAGAAAAAGTATATTCTTTTTGGAAATAAATTTCAAACTTTTGAAGATTTATTAATTTTTTTTTCCTTTTTAATGTATTTTCAGGAATGTTTGAATCACGACACTGATGAATGAAAATTGGTGACTTCCGACAATGAAATGGAAGCTGTGTCACAAAACGAAGTCCAACCAGATGTAACAGAACCGCAACCTGGACCTAGCTGTGTAGTTTCATCTCTTGTAAGTATTTTTTTTTAGTCTGTCTTTGATGAATCAGCGTGAAATAAGAACCAGGAGAAGTTTATTCTGCTAGTTCTTTTTCCGTGTCTAGAAGTGTTCAAAACTTCACCGCGTGGTAGGACTGATTCATCACGAATTTCTCTATGTTAGGTAGGAAATTTTAGGGCCCCCAAATTACTTTAATTTTTTTAAATGTTCAAGTTAGAACCCATAGGTATAAAATGATAGATAAAAATTGTTAGATATAAATTGTTACAACTAAAATTGTTAGTTAAAAACTATTCACACATAAAATAATAGCCGTTAAACTAAATACTCAAAATCACTTTTATTCCTTTCAGGAATGTCCCGTTTGCAAAAAATCCTTCAATCATCGCGGTACTTTAAATCGACACATGAAGACACACACAGATAAAAAACAGTTTCAATGTGAAGAATGCTCCAAAACATTTACGCGTAGTGACAGTTACAAAAGACATCTAAACACCCATAAGAAACAGGTTTCATTCCCCTGCGAAGAATGCAAGACCACCTTCACCCGCAAAGCTGATTTAAGGAAACATCGAGAGCGACATAGCACACCATCTGCTTCCCATCAATGTAAAGACTGCCAGAAATATTTCTCGAAGAAGTCAAATCTTCTTCAACATCAGCGTACCCACCACACAGTTAAGCCGCTAACATCGATAAAAAAAACAACAGCTGTCAAACCCAAGAAGTCAAGACCTACTGAAAAAGCCTTGAACACCTTCGCGAAAATCACTATTCCAGCCACTGAAGAAAACGCCAACGACATTGATGTTTTCCACACCCAAATTATAGATGAAATAGAAAATAAAATTTTTAATGCTCTCCACGAAATTGGGTCTGTTAAGTGGCATCTCATACACACAGTCCGGTTTCAACGTATCAGCGATTCCGAGAATGAAGAAACGATGTTAGGCTACTTTAGATGTGAGCCCTGTCCAGAGCATATCGAAGAAACGGTCAGAGACCATATAACCGAAAATTTTGAAAAGATCAAAACTCTCTTTGAAGAATTTGTGAAATTAGGATCGGGCTGGGTGCTAGACAAAATAATACACACTGACCTGTACCTTTCCCATTACAAACCACTCGCTGGAAGCAGTTACATTGAAACTCCTAAAAAACTTGCTCTAAAACACGCCCTCATTAACGTTCAAAATTTCGACGACCATAAATGCCTCATATGGAGTCTCCTTGCTCACAAAAAGAAGATTGAAAAAAATGCAGAACGTGTTTCCAACTACACACCTTTTGAACATGAAATTATTCTAGACGATATACCCTGTCCAGTCCCTTACCATAAAATCAAGCAGATAGAAATTAAAAACAATCTCAGAATAAATGTATATTCATATGATGAAGAAGAGGATGAATTCGGAATGCTCCACATTTCAAATCGAGTCCATCAAGAAGCCATAAACCTGCTATTAATTGGAAATGAAGAGGGGAATACACATTACATCTACATAAAGCATTTTTCACGACTCTTTTCTCATCTCACTAACTATAACGGAGAAGTTCATTTTTGTCATCACTGCATCCATCGATTCAAGACGCAAGAACTTCTCAATAACCATCTACAATATTGCAAGGAACATGCCCCTCAACACATCAAGATGCCTGACCCCGATAACAATATTTTAAAATTCAACGACTTTCATCTCCAACATCCAACACCTTTCATTATAATAGCCGACTTTGAAAGCCTCATCGTTCCCATTCACACAACAGAACCTAATTCCAGCACTTCCTACACCATCCCTACGCAAAAGCATATCCCTTGTGGGTATGCTTATATTATAATAGACCAAAATGGAAAAAGACACAAAGAGATGAAAATTTATCGAGGGAAAGATGCCGTATCCAATTTCTTAAAAAATATCGCTGAGGTAAGAAATGAACTAGCCAAAATTTTAATCGATGTGAAACCCTTAAAATTGAACAAAGAGGAAGAAAAAGCTTTCAGAGAAGCTATTGAATGCTCTATATGCAATCAACCTTTAGGAACCAAACGCTGCAGAGATCATAATCATGTGACAGGTGCGTATCGTGGAGCAGCGCATATGAATTGTAATATTCAATACAAACAGTCCAAAGTGATTCCTGTCATCTTTCATAATCTTAAACACTATGACGGTCACCATTTGATGATGGAATTAGGAAAATTAAAAGACTATTCCATAGACGTCATCGCTAACACCATGGAGAAATATATCTCCTTCACCATCAAGAAACAGGACTGTCCCATTAAACTTCGCTTTCTGGATTCATATCAATTTTTACCCACATCTTTAGAAAAATTAACTGCTAATCTCCAACCAACAGACTTCCATCTCCTGAAAGCTAATTTCCCAGATGATGCAGATCTCTCACTCCTCATTAGAAAAGGTGTTTATCCATACAGCTATTTCACAGACGTCCAAAAGTTCGATGAAACACAACTCCCTCCACCTTCAGCATTCCACAACGATTTAACAGACGAACCCATTTCCGATGAAGATTATCAACATGCCCAGAACGTTTGGGAAAAATTTAATATTATAAATCTTGGTCAGTATCACAACTTGTATGTCAAATGTGACGTCCTGCTTTTAGCCGACATCTTCCAAAATTTTAGAAAATTATGTGGCCAATACTATAAAATAGACCCCACGCACATGTTCACATCTCCAGGACTAGCTTGGAAAGCTTGCTTAAGGATGACTCGAGTTCAGATGGAACTACTCACCGACATTGACATGCTCTTGTTTTTTGAGAAAGGAATAAGAGGTGGCGTGAGCGTAATTAGCAAAAGATATGCAAAAGCAAACAATCTAGATGTTCCTGGATACGATAAAAATCTTGAAAAGAGCCATATCATGTATTGGGACGCCAACAACCTGTATGGGTGGGCTATGTCCCAATACTTACCTGTTGGGGAGTTTTACTGGATCGAGTCATCCGAAATAGATGAAAAAACCATTCTCTCCCATCCAGATAATGCAGATTACGGCTATGTCTTGGAGGTGGACTTACATTATCCTCCTAAACTTCACCATCTTCATAACGATTACCCACTAGCACCAGAAAACCTCCACATCACCGAAGACATGCTATCCCCCTATGCAAAATCCATGCTGAACAACAGACCCTACAAAGGAAGCTCGAAACTCTCCCCCAATTTAAAAGACAAGAAACACTATGTCATCCATTACAGAAACTTGAAACTCTACCTACAACTTGGTCTCGTACTCACTAAAATTCACAAAGTAATTAGATTCAGACAAACACCCTGGTTAAAACCCTATATAGATTTCAATACAGGAAAACGGAAGCAGGCTACCAGTTCTTTTGAGAAAGACTTCTTCAAATTGTTAAACAATTCAGTTTTCGGGAAAACGATGGAAAATCTCCGTTTAAGAAGAAATATTGAGTTGTGTAACAATGAGAAGAGATCTAAAAAACTTGTTGCTTCTCCGGCATTTGTCAACTTCAAGATCTTCAATGAGGGACTGGTAGCCGTGGAACGAGTCAAAACCACTTTGACTATGAATCGACCGATCTATGTAGGGTTCACCATTCTGGAACTCTCTAAACTTGATATGTACAAGTTCCACTACAACACAATCAAGAAACACTATCAAGATCATGCCCAACTCCTTTTTACAGATACAGACTCGCTCACCTACCACATCCAAACAGATAATCTACAACAAGACATGCAAAAACACCAAGATGAATTCGACTTCTCAGACTATCCAAAAAATCATCCCCTCTACTCTGAAAAAAATAAAAAGACAATAGGTAAACTCAAAGATGAGATGAATGGGAAAACAATCTTTGAATTTGTTGGATTAAAAGCGAAGATGTACAGCATCCTTTCAGAAAACGGAGAGAAGAAAACAGCGAAGGGTGTACCGACCTCCATCGTAAGAAATAAAATTAAACATTCGCAATATTCCGATTGTATACATCATCTGAAAACCCTCTCTACAATAAACAATAGAATCCAACAAGAGCACCATCAATTATATACCATACAACAGCAGAAACTAGCACTCAGCCCATTTGACGACAAACGCTTTATTTTAGACGATGGAATAACCAGTTTGGCCTATGGTTATAAAAGCAATGAAAATTGAAGAAACAATGAAGAAAAGAAGATCTGGATAAAAAAAGTGGGGCGCCACATAAGGAGATGTGGCGGGAGGCGGTGGGACCCCATATAAAAAAAATATTTTTTTTTTTAACCTGTATTTCATTTTTCAGGTTCTTTCTATTCGAAGTTGAAAAAGAGGAAGAATGTTTTGAAATAAAAAGTATATTCAGTTTTCATTACCTTAAATAAGAATTTTTATAATCATATTCACAAAAATAAATTTTTCTGCTAAAATTTTTGAAAAATAGCATGTTTACAATTTTCCAAGGTTACAATTTGGGCAACTAAACATGTTTTTAAAGGTTAGACTATGACGTCACAAGAAGCAGGTGATGTTTTTCGTTAGAAACCGTGAGAAAGAATTTTTCAGTTTGTGTAAACACCAGGTGGTACTGAAAAGAAATAACAAATAAATTTTAGTTCGAGTTTGCGAAAACATCAGATGTTTTCAAACTGAAATTGGTTCGAATATGACGTCACAGAAGTTTGTGTAGGTTCATATTTCTTCAGCTGGCAACACAATCTGACTGGATTTTGCTGTGAAAAGTCACGTATTTTTCTCTCGGAAAAAATGAAACTCTCTAATAATTCTTCCCATAATGGTTGTGAGAAAAAGTCAAAAAATGACTTGGAAAAAGATTTCGAAAATTTTGATGATATATTTCAAAATATTGATTTTAATAAGTTAATTATGGATTTGGAATGTGAATCTACTTCTTCAATTACAGTTGAATCCTCATCTGCACCGCCCGTCGATGTTAGTTCTTCATCATCATTATCTAACAGGAATGAGAAAGCATCATCATCTTCTCAATCTGTGGACGTGAATGATGGTTATTCAAATAAGCGAATCTGTATAAAAGAACTCGGGAATGATATATATTTAACCTGTGAGTTGTTCAGAGGTTCTGTGATAATTCACATAAGAAAATTTCTCCGATCTTCAGAAACTCAACCACTAAATGCTACAAAAATTGGTGTTTCCATGAACTTAAAATCATGGTATCGATTCGTACAGAAAATTTCGAACTTTAACTTGGTGTACAGTTCATCGTCTTTCGTTGCAAACAACTCTATCCTCATATTATCTAAAGATGGTGTCGCAGAAATTACCAACATTCAGAAAGGTTGTTACATTCAACTAGATGAATTTCAAATGGAAAATTTGAAACACCACATAGACTCTTTTAATAAAACTGTGCTCACATTTCTCTATGAAACGTATTTATCGAGTTCAATTAGAGAAAAACTTTTACCATCACAAACATGTGATGAAGATTCTTCTTTCTTGGAATTAAGAATCGCGGCGTTGATAGAACAGGAATTGCAACAAGTCTTCAAATCTGAATACATTTGTATCGGATGTGTTCATAACTCACCAGCGCAGCTAAGACATGCTTGTATGACTGCTAGAGACTTGGAAAAGTTTGTGAATCTGGGCGATTTAAGCATATTAGCTGTGGACTTTAAAAATGTTGCTGAACTTTTCGCTAACCAAACACAGTCTGTATCACAAAATTTCCTAGAAAATTTCAACTTAAATGTGTTAACTGGTGTTTTATTCAAAACAATGAATGATCTGTAAATTTTTAGAAAAAAAAATAAACTGGTGTATCTCAAATTGTGTAATTATTGTATGTTTAAATAATATCTATTTTTCTTTCAGGAAAAAAAAAATATTTTTTCTGCAGAAATCTACTTTACAGATGAAATAAAAATCTTTAAACAGATTTTAGAATAAAAAATCTTTTCAAAGATTAAGTTACATTTTTTATACAAAGTGTAAGAAAAAATTGCAAAGTGAAAAAAATTTGCAAAATAAAAAATATATTTAGAAAGTGAAAAAAAAAAATGAAAAAAAAAATTATTTTTCAAAAGAACTTAACGTTACAGATGGAATAAAAATCTTTGAACAGGTTTTAGAATAAAAAATCTTTTCAAAGATTAAGTTACTCTTTTATACAAAATGTAATAAAAAAATTGCAAAATGAAAAAAAATTAGAAAGTGAAAAAAAAATTGAAAGCGAAAAACAAATTTAGAAAGTGAAAAAAAAAATTTGCAAAGTGAAAAACAAATTTAGAAAGTGAAAAAAAAAATTTGCAAAGTGAAAAACAAATTTAGAAAGTGAAAAAAAAATTTGCAATGTCAAAAAAAAATTTAGAAAGTGAAAAAAAAAAAAATCAAAGTGAAAAAATTTAAAAAGTGAAAAAAATAATAAAATGTGAAAAAATAATAAAAATCAAAGTGAAAAATGTTTATTAAAAGGAAAAAGATATACTTTTAATATTATTGTGTGAAAAGGTATGTTTCGGAAGGAAAAAAAGACACATAAAATTAACGAAAAATGCATTTATTAATTAATATTTTTGCCAACGCAATACAGATGGTTTCATCAATTTTTTTTTTGGTTTAACAATTGATTTTTTTTTTTTAATAGGTGAATATACGTCATCTTCCAAAGTTAAATGTTTATTCTTGAGAAAAAGTTTAGGTGTGTTCATAGAATTCAACGCTTTCAAAAACTCGTTTCTTCCGAAAAAGTGTTTATAAGATTTTCTTTGAGTCAGTATTAAACAGATCAAATCAGTTAGATTAGACTTGGGAATTAATTGTCCCTTGTAGATAATTTCACCTCGATAATTCCAACGTAAGATGTCAGGATATGTTTTCAAATATTGTAAGAGTTGATCGGCCTGTTTTTGAATGCCCTTCGGAATCATTTTTAAAATGTTGTCTTCAGAAATTGCAGAGTTTTCAATAATTTCAGGTTTGGGAGTTTCATCCTTTTCTATAGAATCCATTTTCTGAGGTGGATTAAAATCTTGCAAGTTCATTTTCCTTTTCAATAAGTCATAATACAATTGAAGTTTTTCAAAATCTTGTAAATCACTGTTCAAAATTTTCTGCATTTCTTTATCAAACTCACTAAGTTGCTTTTGAGAAGGTGTATGTTTGGAAAAATCCCTCTCAGGGACTAAGACAAACTTTTTACTAAATTCCATGAATTAATGAGGTTAATGCAGAAACTGCTGCTGGTATCAATATATTTAAAAATCCTCCTTTTTGAATAATTAAGCGCTTTTTCTGGTAAAGACTCCCCTTTTTCGAGGCTAATTTTCTTAAAAGAGTCTTATGTTTTCCAAGCTGATTTTTCTGATATCTAGAAATTGGAATATTTCCCTTTAACACATTTAAAGAACATTCGCAAATGGTCTTAATTATTTTTGAAGGAAGCTTTTTTAATAACTGTTTGCGTAAAGCTCTTGGACATGAATGAATCAGCTGTAAATTTTTGACGTGTTGTCGAGTTGAAGTCATTTTATGAAATGATGAAGCTTCCGCTTTTTGCTACTATTTATTTTTCAACAGGTAATAATATTGGTCTTGATTCGGTAAGATTCTCGTTCTTAACCTGTATTCTTCAGGTGTTTCATTTCTCAAATCGATTAATAAGTAGGAGAAAGGGTTTCGAGTAGCATCTTTGTAAACTTCTTGAAAAAAATGTGATAATCCTGGATATAATTGTCTTCCTAGATTTGAGATTTGACTTAGATCACGTCTGTTTTTAAATAGAAAAATGTAGTCCGCATTCAGTCTAACATCTTTCATTTCCGTCCCTTTATGAAAAAAATTTTGTGTAATAAAAATAACACTTAAATTCTGATGGTGACTCCCCCTCGCAAATAAGTTTGTGAGTGTATGATTAGAACCTAATTCACACATCAGATCATCCAAAATAAACAATGTGTTGGTCCCTAAATATTCTGTATAATTATTTGGGAATCCTTCGACAAACATTACATTCGAGATCTCATCATATAACGGTTGGTAGATACCATAAAACCAAACAATTTTATCAGGTGTGGGATTCATCATATCCTCTTTAAAGTGAATAAACTGTTTAAGAAAGAAAGATTTCCCGGTTTTGCTGGGTCCGGATATGACAGCTGTGAAGGGGTGTTGAAGACTCGGGAAATCCATGATAAATAAACACAGACACAAAAAGTAGACTATTTTATAAGAAATTTTATTGATAAAAATTTACATTCACACTGAATCGTTTAGCAACAAAATTATACACTCTTTGATCATTACATAAATTTTCACACACAAACTGTGATAAAAAGTTTTTTAGAGATTTACCTCTACATCTACTGATGAGGTAAAAAATTGTATATTGTCCACAAACAGCTGAAATATTTGTTTGTAATGCTAAAGGGTTAAAAATCACTTGCGAGAATGCTGAAGTAAAGTCTGATATAGGTCCTTGATAAAAGTCTGGAGTGTTTCCGTAAGAATCAAAAAATTCAACTCTTTTAGCTGAAGGTATAAAGAAGGCAAGCCAATGACTACCAGGTTGATTCGAAGAATCTACATTACATACAAAACAACAAGGGTAATTTACAATCTTGTTAGGAAGCATGTCGCTGGGAAACACACCTAAAAAATATTTTTTAGTGTGTTTGTTACGTGATAAAATACTTTTAATCTGTTGAGAGTTCATTCTTGGTTAATTTGGAAAATCACACAACACATGTCTTGACTTGGAAATTTCAATAATGTTTTCAAATTCAGCGTAGATGAGAACAGAAATTGTTGATGCTAACGCTGTAGAAAATTTAATTTCAACTCTTAAATTTCCTTGATGTTGCAAATTCAGATGTGGACCATCACATAAGTCGGGGGTTAAATCAAATGCATATAAGGCGTGTCCTTTAGCGAAATCTTCTCGAGAGAGATAATTTCCATCGTCTCGATTAAATCCAGGAAATAAGCGATGGTAGGCTGTTATGTAATTTCCTTCACTAAAATTCAATTCTAAAGGTTTGCTCGGAAGGGGTTGTCCATCAATATAAATGCTTAAAAAGTTGACATCGTGGTGATGAAATGAAAATGGGTTGAGATTATATTGTCCATTAATAGCTGAATTTTCTAATAATCCTATAATTACACGTTTAGGCATAGCTCCCAAAAATACATTGTCTTGCATAAAAGACCAGTTTCCGCTAGGGATTGAATATGTTTTACAAAGAACTCGATCGATAGGATATTTAGCATTAGATTTCTCTAGTGCTTTAGCATGTCCTAGAGAAACACCTGGACTGACCTTAACTTTTCGAATAAATAGAGAAGCGTGTTGTAATACCACTTTATAATCTGGAATTGTATCTCCAACTTTATCGGCCATCAAACAAAAATTAGGTTTGCTACGTGTCATTTTAATTTTCAGATCCACCATATTCAGTAAAAGACGATTTTGTTGGAATATATCACAATGTAAAGGTCCTATCAAATCCAGCACTTTACTTTTCGAGGTTAATTCATATCTTTTATGAAGGCCTGGGTTTGTTGTGAGTGTGGGGTTGACTGTATCCAAAAATTCGTCTTTGAAAAAACATTCACAGGAAAGTAAACTTTTCTTGGCGTCTTCTCCATAATTCAGCAAAGTCTCAATATAAGCACGGTAGGGATAAGTATTACTAGATGAGGAAATTGTTCTTTCATTCAAACTCACATCCACTTGAGAAAACAACGCTTGTAAAAATAAATTAACGGGTGCTACAGGTGTCTTGTCGGGTATATCTGTTCCATCGGCGTTAGTTAGTTTCACTTTCACGTAAAGATAAGATGCAGATAAATCGATGTAATCTTCACTGTTACCTGTAATGTTAAACTCAACAGGACCACTCTCAGATATAGAAGCAAGTGGATGATATTCTACAAAATGTCCCTTTTCGATAGCTGTTTGAGTAGGTGGAGTCAGAAACAGGTCGAGTTCAGATTTAGCGCAGGCTGGCGAATCTTTATGAATTAGACCAGACATCATTAAGCAAAAATATCGCGTGCTTTCACTTTCTTGGCTTTAGGTCGACTGAGAGAACTTTGAGGTCTCTTACGTTTTTTATTCCTTTGTCCTGATCCAATCATAGTTTTCACTTTCACTGCCGCCTTGTCTGTTAAGTTTTTTCCAGCTTCCTTAAATCGTCGTTTAGCTGCTGTTTTAATATTATCACCTTGAGAAATATCATTCAACACATCTACACCCGTATGAAATAACTGCTTTCCCACAGCTTTAGCACCTGATTTAAACAGAGGTACAGCTGCACGGAAAAGAGAGCGAAAAAGTCCTCCGAAGCCATATCCTTTCTGAAAAGCAGATCCTTGATAATAGTTCAATCCACTACCTGTCTGACGTGTATAATAGTCTTCAAAAGATTGGTTGCAGCATTGATAAGGAACAAACATTATGAAAGATATTTTTGACGAAAATGAAGTTTCACAATCAACTTCCCACGATCGAATGACACTAAACGTCCCGTGTGTGTTCTTATAACAGTTTCAATCGTTTGAAAGTTCTTTCGAGTCACTGGTATGTAATGAGGTCTGTCAAACACTTCATGAATCATATCTCCATCTTCCCCTTTAACAGGAATCACTCGCAATAATGGTGCAACAGTATCTCCTACAATCTGGGGTTCAACAATATCAGTGTACAGGTATAACAATTTAAAATCAGCGTCGTGTGGGTCAGCTATAAAGGGGCTTTCAAAAGATGCTGAAGGAGATGAAACATTTTCAATCACTTCACCTGGTGGAAATCCTAAACATTCGGCTAAACATGATAAAAATTTTAACTGTGCATATTTCTTCAAAGAAACTTTCACTTTTTTAGTATGTTTATTGAAGTTAACTGAAATTCTATCACCAAATTTTTGATAGTTTATTACCTTAATAATATCATTTGGAGATTCATAATACCCAGAAGGAATTCGAATTTTTTTCGTGTCGCTATCATCCTGCTCATATTCATTGCCATTTCTAGATCTTCCATCTGCTAATTCCAAACTGTTACCTAACACATATTCATACTCGTTGCCGAATTCTGTAATATTACGCCATGTATGAGGGTAAATCAGTTCAGTTAAACCAACCTCCCATTCACCTTTCAAATCTAAAGGCATGGGCAATCTAGTAAAATAATGTGAAATTTTGTTCTCTGGAAAATAGTTCAATGAACTGTCGGAGGGCAACGTCACATAGAACGACATGATTCTAAATGATCATTCTCATGGGAGAAATGTAGGTTTTATAAAGAAAATAAATCTGAAGAAGGTATCCACTGATTAAATTTAGAAGGATAACCTTTAAATCTAACTTGATATTCGAGTTGTCCTTTTCTTTTACGCTTTTTCAGTATCTTTTCAATATCAAAATGTTTTTTTGGTTGGACTTTTTGCAATTCTTCTGCGTAAAAAGTACCCTCAATAGGTTCCTCTAATAAATCTTTAATTCTGTAAACTGGTGGAATTCTCGTTACACATTCCGTCACTAAAAACAATTCTTCTGTCCAATTTGTCTCGTATCCTTTTTCGAAAGTCATTTTATGCTTCGAAACACGTACTAAGTCTCCTGAATTAAAAATGCAAGGTTTTCTTTTCAATTTTGACATATCTCCGTAAATTGAAAACCATACGTCACTTTCATTATCTTTATTCACTTCACATGGAGCTCTCTTAATAGTAGTGTGATAGGTGTGATTATAACTATCTAAAAATTGATCTAACACGTCAATATAACGGTAGGTGTGATGTGCTGTAAAATATTTCCACATTTTAGTTTTCAAGGTGCGATTAAACCTCTCCACTACGCAAGCTTTCGTGTTATTAAAAGTTCTAAAAAATCGAACACCTTGTTGTTTCAGAAACTTCTGCAAACGAGAATTTAAAAATTCTTTACCTGCGTCAGTATTCAAATACTTTGGTTTCCTTGTTGTAAAAATGGATTCAAATACCGCTACTACATCTTCAGCACGTTTCGATTTTAAGGGATAAGCCCATGCATATTTAGATAAAATATCGATGCAAGTTAAAATGTATCGAAATCCGTCGTTAAATTTCTGTAAAGAAGTTAGATCTACTAAATCCGCTTGCCACTGTTGATCTATAGAATACACGATTACTCGATTTGTTTGAAATTTTCTACGTACAGGTTTATGAAGAGTGTAAGCATCAACTCCTTCTAACCAAGATTTAATTTTTTTCTTAGATATCTTGCCCTGAGCTGCTCGATGAAGAGCATCTACTCCTCCAAAACTAGCAATTTGGCTTGGGACTTGATAACTTTTCTCCATAATATGATATTAAAGGGAGAAATTCTCAGTATCGTTAAAATTTAAAGTAAAATCCAGTGCTAATCTATCAACTTTAGTAAAAATATAAACGAGTGAAAAAACAATACCCATCAATATGCAAGCACATAAAGCACTGATCACTTCGCTGTTTAACATCATTTTAAAAAATAATTTCGAAAATCATCAATTTATATAGTTCTAAAAATGGTCGATTAGAGGGTTAATGTCCGCTTTAAAGAGGGAATGTATATTAAAAAGAGGTATTGACCGTGTTGAGAGGAGGTTGACGATAGTTGAATAGAGGGTCGTTCACCATCCTGTTAGAGTAGAACATTAACCCTTTTTTCACAATTTCCATTTTTTCCCGCTAGGGTGCGATCGGAGGATCGGTGTGGTCGGAGGAGCCGGAGGATCGGTGTGGTCGGAGGAGCCGGAGGATCGGTGTGGTCGGAGGAGCCGGAGGAGCAGCGTGGTCAGAGGAGCCGGAGGAGCGGTCGGAGGAGCGGATCCTCAGTGCTGCAGCTGCGTGCCTCCGGCCGGTAGCACGGTGCCACCGGCTGAGCCAGAACTCTTATTTTCCTACTACTACTATAAGTGTTTTAAACGGCATAGTAGTTATATTTAAATGAGTTTGGAGAAAAATAAATAACTTAGCTCCTAATTTTACAAAGGCATTTTGTTTCCGCTGGTTTGTTAATATTAATCTATCTATTCTATATATATAAAAGCCGTTCTTGGTATGTATGTATGTATGTTCCTTATACAAATCGACAGTTTTTGTCCGATTTGAACAAAACTTGATTTACATATACTTTAGAACACGAGTAAAATTACTGTCAACTTTAAAAATTTCTCAGATCATTCTTTACCACGTTTTTCTAACATTTCCCATAGTTTATCATTACAGAAATCCATTTTTCCCCTCAATTTCTAATTGAATTTCTTTCCCGTTGCCATTCAAAGGAACTGCGTATGGACAATATTTTTATAAACCAATTTCAGATTAACTCGCTATAATTTGAAAGCTGAAAGTGATGTCAATTTTGTCGGTTGTGATTTTTTTTCCGCATATTACAAATATTACTATAAGTGCTTAAAAGGCATAGTACTTATATTTAAATGTGTTTGGAGAAAAATAAATAACTTAGCTCCTAATTTTACAAAGGCAAATTGTTTCCGCTGGTTTGTTAATATTAAAGTAAATTTTCTAAGAAATAAAGACATATTTTTTGAGCATTCAAACTTCATGATTCATTTTATTCAACATAATAAAAAATCGTCAGTCAAATACTGACATTTAGCAATCATTACATACTAACTTTTTTCAGCTTGAGCCTCAACCAAGGAGGAATATTAAAATTCCTTGGATGTAGGTGAACAGTAGATGTCCTATTAATAAAAATTGAATTTAAAGAAAACAATACGGTATTTTCCATTATTTTTTCTTCAAAAATGGGTGTTAAAACAAATGGGATTAAAAGTAAAATGGTTTATCAAAAAAAAAAAAAAAATTAAATGCATTTTTTTAAATATAAAACATTTATTTTAATTAAAAAAAATAATACATTTTTTATACGTTCGACAACGTGGCGACATTTTAATTTCACCAGCTTCGAAATTATTATCCAATTCTTAAGAGAACAACACTATATTTTTGAAAAATAATGTTTTGCATCAAAAATCACATAATTTCAAAACGCAATTTTAGCAAATTCTGTTTAAATTACATTGTAAATATAATTTCGGAGTTAAATTTAGTATTTAAGAATATTGTTTAAAATTTTTCTGACTGAGTACAGTAGTATCGGATTTCTTTAATCGCTTTCATGTTTTAAATACAAATGAGCATGTGACGTCACGCACTCAAGTAAAGTCGTTTTTCAACTGTAGGCGAAAAGTAACAATTCTTGCGGAGTTAGTAATTCATAATTTATTAGTTCCTACACATAATATAAGGTATTTTAACTATTTGAAAATTACGAGAAACTTGGCGAAACTTCAAGCAATTTAGCTCAATGTTTTCTCTACGTTAAGTTGACAAACGTGTACATTATCTATAAATATAAATGCATATTTGTACATGATTCATGAAGTGAAAGAATTTGTTTTAACTAGACACGTATCGGTTCAGAGGAAAATCTACCCCGATGAAAGTGTCGTCATATTTTAAATCATGTGCCTGCACTGCAAATTCGTAAAACACTTTTGCAACGCTACCTGAACATAATAATAAACACTTCTAACTAAAATCGTATGGATTATGCTGTGAATGTGTTGCGAATGCGTTGTGCTAGGTAAAAGACTGTGCAAAAAGTGTTGTTAAAAATTACTAGAGAAGAAAATGTGTTCAGATTGTGTTGTCGTCTTATTTTAAGAGCACATTCAGATTCTAAACGCTTTATGCAACACTTTTGAAACACATACTAAGTATTAACGCCCTAGAAGGTATCTGGCGTTTGCGCATGCGCTGTGATGCGTTTTCCCTCATTTTCACTCCGCCGTCACAAGGGACGGCAGAGGAAGATTGTACAAGTAAGAATCGCAATGGCTGTCGTTGGATTGTAGTGTATCGAACTCGCGTGCCACGTGCGCCGTTTAAAGACTAAATAACGCCATTTATGGCAAATAAATAAACGATGGAAATATACAGGAATACACTATGGGAATACATTTTAAATACAGGTATGTGAAATGTTTCAGTGTGTTTTTATATCATGTTTTATTATTAAATAAATTTTTATATGTTGTATTATAAATCTCTCAATACATTATTTTCAAGATAAGACATTTTAAGTCATAATCTTGATGTCGAATGTTCAGATTATTATCTCGTGAAAATTGAATGATATCGCCTCATCTATTTGCTTGTATTTTAAATTATTTATGTAGAGCTTATAATAATTTCATTTTATTCCTATTTTTATCTAATGAATTTTCTCGCACAGTAGTTTTTGCTTACCATCTATAAATAAATTTAATGATGCGTTTTAATAAAAAAAAAGTTTAAACATATGTTGTTATATTTGATTTATTTTCTTATTTTTCTGAAATTTAAACAAACTATTTATAAACAATTGAAGAATTTACAAGTTTTACCGAGAATTGATTTTTACTAACTTGAAACGTATTAACTTGAGTTTTTGACAATTTTAAATTAGTTGATTTGATAATATGTATACATAAGAAATAGTAAACTTGATAAAATATAAATTTCTGCAAATATATTTATTAATCAAATACTTTTTACTATCGAAATTTTTACAGCTTGTGCTTGATCATGAAATGAACTAAAAATATTCCTCATTATACATTATGAATTATTAACAAAATAAATAAATCGTAATTCCTGAATTGATATTTTGACATTTATACATGTGTCTTATCTTGAAAAATGTTTTGTGAGTCTCCTGTACTATAACATATTAATAATAATAAATCACTGGAACATTTCACAGTGTGGCTGGATGTAAGATTGTCTTAGATGATTGAGTGATTTATGAAAATATATTTAACTTGCATAGCTAAAAGATTTTTTTTTCCATATTAAAATAATAATGATAAATAAATATATCTGTACTACGTATAATTTAAAATAACAATAATAGTAAAAATGGTAATAAATACTAACTAGTTTTGAAGGTAACAAAATTTTTTATTTTTAAGCTGAAAGTATCTATTCACAATTTAGGCTGGGAGTTACAAGTTGAAAACATTTATTACCAAATTTAGTTGCAAGTATAAAATGACTTGCAGGAGGTTTTTTATTTTATTCTATTTCAAGTTTTTTTTTTTTTTTTTTTTTTTTTTTTTGGGGGGGGGGGGGCATTTTGTGAAAATTAAAGGTTATTTTTATGAAATGTATTATATTTTTCACAAAATGTCCCCCACCTCCCCCTGTCTAGCAATTGTATTGAAAAGAGTTTGAAAATTCTTATACTTAAAAAAGGGGGGGGGGAGGCTATACATATATAATTATAATGCAATGTTTAAATTTAGCTGCAATAAACTGATCAATACTTCATTTTCTCTGCTGAAATTTATACAAAGTTAAAAGTTGATCATCTCATGTCAAGGGTCGATCCAGGCAAAATTGGGCCTATTCAGAGCTCCTTCACAAAAATCAATTTAATAAATTGGGCCCCTTCAGTAAAATCTATTTGATAAACTAGAACCCTTCACAAAATCCCTTTTAATAAAACAGGACTTTTCAGAAAATTGCTTTTAATAAAATAGGCCCTTTCACAAAATTCTGTTCCATAAAACTTACTATTTTTATTAATTATTTATTATTTTGTTATGTTTTAAAATGTGTAATTTGTATACAATCTTTCGAACCAAACATTTATTAACATAGTAAAAACTTTTTTAAAGTCCTATTTGCTAAAGTTTTCCCTTCTGGTGAACTTGATTGTTTACAAATTACACATTTTAAAACATAACAAAATAATAAATAATTAATAAAAATAGTAAGTTTTATGAAAAAGAATTTTGTGAAAGGACATATTTTATTAAAAGGAATTTTTTGAAGGGTCTTGTTTATTAAAAGGAATTTTGTGAAGGGATACATTTTATCAAATTGATTTTTCTGAAGGGACCATTTTATTAAATTTATTTTTGTGAAGGAGCCTGTTTTATTAAATAGATTTTTGTGAAGGAGCTCTGAATAGGTCCCAAATTTTGCCTGGATCGACCCTTGACATGAGATGATCAACTTTTAACTTTGTATAAATTTCAACGGAGAAAATGAAGTATTGATCAGTTTATTGCAGCTAAAGTTAAACATTGCATTAAAATTATATATGTATAGCCTTTTTTTAGTATGAGAATTTTCAAACTCTTTTCAATACAATTGCTAGACAAGTGTGTGAGTTGGGGGGGGGGAGGGAGATGCTTTCATTTGTGGTGTTGCGCTGGGCACGTTTGAGTAGAGGTGCCATTATTCTCTTTTGGGGTGCCATCCTTTCACCCCTTGGGACACACTGTATTAGGAGTGCCATCCTTTCACCCTAGTTAAGGGTGCCATTCTGGCTCCCCTAGAGGTGTCACCAGTGAGACAAGCCTTTCACCTCTAAGGGGTGCCATGATGTGTCCAATGTAGTTTTAACAGTGCACAGTTAATCTTTGTTTTACTGGGGGTCTTGAAAAGACAACTTTAAAAATGAAAAACAAATGCCAATAATTATTAAAAGTAATTGTTTTCCAGGATATTAATGCATGAAGTTATTAATTTTTCTTAGCACTTAGATTGGGTAAGTAAAATATTTTCTAAAAAAGTAAAAAATGTAATATTTTTATACATCTTCCAGGTTTTATATATTAAATAAAATAAATTATTCTACAATGATAGAAGAGAGGGTATATAGATGATGCCTAAGAAAAACAAATTTCATAACTTTTCCAGAAATTCATTTATTGATATTTATTGGTAAAAATTAATCAACTCACTCAGTGATCTCCTACAATTTTTTTCCTATAAAGCAAACTGTCTCTTATTTCATTTATAAAACTCTGTAATTTTCAGGCACCCTATGTAGAAAGAGTTTTGAAAACGTTTTAAATATGTTGTTTTATAGTGTGCTAAATGTGTGGGGTGTTTACAATGTGTTGTTAATTTGGTGACAAAGTGTTGTACAACACAACACTAGTACAAGAACACATTTTCAGCAACACTATTTGCAACAGTATTTCAACACAACTAACAACACTATTTTTAGAACACATTTCTCGATAGCAACACATTAAGAATACAATCACAACACAAAAATTGTGTTGTTAATTTGGTGACAAAAAAGTGTTCTTAAATGTGTTTAAGAATTTGCAGTGTGTTTTCATTCGCAAATTATTAGTATTTTATAGCAATTACACAAAGTAGCGTAATTTCCACAGAATGTATTGGTCGCCAAAGTATAAGTTTAACATCCTTTTAAACAGTACAATTTTCCAGAGAATATTAAATTACTTTAAAATCCATAAGACATCAGTAAATTGAGATACGCTTTTCAAACGAATAACATTGAGAGTACATTTATCTTATTCGACCGCATAAAAATTGAATGTGGTATGTTTAGAAATAAATGTCTTTACTTTATAAAGATCAAATAAGGTAATCTTTCGTAAATGTATTGGACACAGATTTAAAAATAAACATGCTTCAAAATTACTTTAAAATCCATAAAAAATCAGTAAATTGAGATAAATTTGGCAAACTACATTTGAAAGTACATTTTTTTTTCTAATTGATAGTTTAAAAAATGAAATTTTGCGATATTTAGTAGTTACAAATATGCAGTACAAGCAAAATTTAATGGTTAGACCGTTGCTACCGTCAGTATGATGTCGAACATTACTCACGAATATGTTTTTGTTTCATAATATAGATAGATGTCATATGGAAGCGAATTTCGCAAAATGTTACGACATTTGGTAATTTTTTTTTCAATGTCAGGAAAATCATATATTTTTATATTGTATGCGCAAAGAAAACGCGCATTCTTATTAATAAAGCAGAGAAATTTTACTATGGTTGCGTTAAAGTAAGGTTTTTTTTTTTTTCTAATTGTCTTTTTTATCGATTTATATTTTGAGTATGCAGAAATCATAGTGTCGTCATTGTTATTGTCGTATTATTGTATTTTAATTTATTTTAACCCGAGCAAAGCCGGGTGCTTCTGCTAGTATTTAAATATATATCTATATTTAAACGTCTATTAAATTAATAATATTTATAGTTATAAAATGGTTAAAACATATCTATCTCATCAAAAACATCACCTGTAAAAAATGCAGCCAAGTCTCGTACATTTTTTCCGTAAAATGTTCTGAGATCGTGTAAAGCCAAGCTTAGCTATCTTATTAACTCAGAAATTTTCATTCACAAATCACTCCTAGTCTCTACACCTTTAGTTAAATATTATTTTGCGACTTGGCAATCACGTAGCACGAGAATGTGATGTATATAATTAGTCTTAATCAAATAATACCATGCCATCCCATAACATATTAAGGTGTAATAACTTCTCTGTGCTGCGTAATTGCCAAGTCACAAAATAATATTTAACTAACGATGTAGAGACCAGGAGTGATTTGTGAATGAAAATTTCAGAGTTAATAAGATAGCTAAACCTCGCTTTACACGATCTCAGAACTTTTTACGGAAAAAGAGTCGCGAGACTTGGCTGCATTTTTTACAGATGACGTTTTTGATGAGATTTATTTTTCGCTTTTTAGTAGTTTTTGAAGTCGGTTCTATTTTTGGTTAAAAGTTTATTTTTCGCTTTTTAGTAGCTTTTGAAGTCGGTTCAATTTTTGGTTAAAAAGTTTATTTTTCGCTTTTTAGTAGTTTTTGAAGTCGATTCTGTTTTTGGTTAAAAAGTTTATTTATATTTATTACTTTAGTGATATCCAGATTTACATTAAACCATATTGTTGCTAATATCCTTTTTATTTCACGCTAACCTTGGCTGTAGTCTCGGTATCGAAGATTAGAAAATTTATCATTATTCTCATCTAATGTCTTTAAAGCCTTTAATGATATCTATATTTACATTAAACCATATATTGTTGCTAATATTTTTTTTTCATGCTAACCTTGGCAGTAGACTCGATTACGGAAGATTAGAAAATTTATCATTAATCTCATCTAATGTCTTTAAAGCCTTTAATGATATCTATCTTTACATTAAACCATATTGTTGCTAATATATATTTTATATTTCACGCTAACCTTGGCAGTAGACTCGATTACGGAAGATTAGAAAATTTATCATTATTATCATCTAATGTCTTTAAAGCCTTTAATAATATCTATATTTATATTAAACCATATTGTTGCTAATATATTTTTTTATTTCACGCTAACCTTGGCAGTAGACTCGATTACGGAAGATTAGAAATTTTATCATTATTCTCACCTAATCGTCTTGGATAATGTGTCATAATCGGTCTGTATACCACAGTTTTGATAACTACATAACTCACTGATTTCGGTGCTTATGCTTAATGTGTACTGATTTTTACGATCCGTACAAGGTAAATACACTGCGCCAACAATGTCGTCTATAATACTATTCGGAGTAACCCCTTTCTTTCTTTTTTTTCTATATTGTCACTCTATAGCTAATATTATGTAGTAGAAATATTAAAAGACAATTGTAGAACTATTTATATACAACTGTATTGTATAATATAATATAGATAATTGGATATTTTAAAGAAAGTTTCCAACTAGTGCGCCATAGGTGATAAATCATCTAATTTTTTCTGTACCTCGTACATTTGTATGGGAGTTGAAACAACAATGTATTTAATTCATAAGCCAAAAGCAATTACAACGTTGTAACGCACAAATAAGGAAATTGGCATAAAAAACTATAAATTGGCTATAACCGAAGGGTTCTT
This sequence comes from Maratus michaelseni, assembly GCA_963931845.1. Classification (NCBI taxonomy): domain Eukaryota; kingdom Metazoa; phylum Arthropoda; class Arachnida; order Araneae; family Salticidae; genus Maratus; species Maratus michaelseni. Next base: position 101,928,096 of record OZ007588.1, on the reverse strand, counting down.
TGAACTCATTTTTATCCCTTTTTTTTTTTTTTTTTTTTTTTTTCCTCGCACTGAGAAAGGGGATTGATGCATCCTTGAAACTGCCGTATGCGGTTTTTTATGCCAATTTTCTTATTTGTGCGTTACAACGTTGTAATTGCTTTTGGTTTATGAATTAAAATTCGCACAAAGTATTCGATCTATGCTTATTATCTGGCTTCAACGGGCCTTTTAGTCTTTTAATTGTAATTTTAATTTTTTCTTTGGAGGGGGGGGGGTTGTATTTTTAAATGTATTTATTTATTTATTTTGGATTTATCATGTCTTGGCCAATCGTTTTATGAATCTCCGACTTAAACGTTTCAAATACCTTATACATTTATGGTTTTTAATCAATTGCAGACGTCGCCGAATTATTCCTGGGTTTATTTCAGTTACTAGTAATTTATTTCAGTCAAAAAGAATCAGAAAGGCTATATTTAATTCTCGTCTCTCTCTTTTGAGAGCACTTATTCAGGATACTCGCACACGTTTAGCTAATATTGAAACAGAATTGTACAGACTACATCTTTCTGATTCTTATCAAGATTTTTCATCTTTTGACACAATTTCCTGGAACAGAGCATGCTCGTCTGCTCATTACCATAAAATAAGTTTGGAAAGGAAATTTGCAAAAATATCTGAACGTTCTACATCCAAAATCCCTGAAAATTTACCTATATAGTAAATAACTGTGGTTAATTTATCTGATATTGAGTTAAATGATAATCATATTAACGCTTTAAAACTGAACAACAATTTTGCAGTTGGTAAAAATCCTGAAATTCCAAAACTAATTGCTCCAATTGAAAGAGCTTTCAAATTTAGTGCTTTGTCTACTATGCAAAAAGATTCCACTAGACATCTTATTAAAAATAATGTTGATTTTAATGCAAAGCGTGATCAGACTAATTTAAATAATTCAGAGAAAAATTGCCTCAAAACTCTTAAATCCAATCCAGATATCGTTATAACTAAAGCAGACAAAGGAGGTCAAATTGTAGTACTAATTAAAACTAATTACGTTCAAAATGTCTTGAAATTAATTAATGAAGGGCCTTACACATTGACTAGTAATATAAATGGACAGCGGACTCCTTTCTTTTCTTCCGACAGACTTGAAGAAAATATCTTTCACCTTTCATTGCCAAAAAAAAGGCGAAAGGGTGCCGCTTTCTGGCGGTAATCCCTTTCTTGGCAACAAACGCAAGTGAAAATTCTCTCTTTCGTCTCGGGAGCTGTGGAATTTCCGTGACAGTTTGGCGCGAAAAAAAAACCTGTTTGGCATAATATTCTCCCTCCACACCTGCTGGAGGGAAGGACATATTTTCTTCAAGAAAGGGTTGCTGGTCCGCTGTCTATTTATATTACTAGTCAATGGCCTTACATCAATATTAAGAAAGATCCATCTACCTCTGAACTTAAGAACATAAAATCTGCGGCAAATTCATCACCCATTATTGCTGATTCCAGCAAATACACTCTCATTCCTTCTGTGGCAAACTGTGCCCGTTTATATGCTTTACCTAAGGTTCACAAACCTGATATTCCATTTCGCCCTATTGTTTCCAATATCGGTACTGCGTCATACAAGCTAGCTAAATTTTTGGTTTCCAGATTTTCTCGCCTCATGGTTAACAATATTTATACGTCTAAAAACTCGATTCAATTTGCAAGCGAGTAGGGAAGACCGAGCTATGCTCGGTTAAAATTAGCTTTGAGTTCAAATATCCTGACACATGACCAAAATGACCCACTAATCAAATTTTCTCAAACATGTGACCTATCACAACAGTCTTCTCGTGCCCAAAAGCCATAGAAGACAAAATTTAGTCTAAATAGTCTGAGCCGTTTTTAAGATAAAATAGCTTGACCCATAATGACCCATGACCAAAATGACCCACTAATTGAATTTTCTCGAAAATGAGACCTAGCCAAACAGTCTTCTCGTGCTCAAAAACCATAGGAGGAAAAATTTAGTCTAAATAGTCTGAGCCGTTTTTAAGTTAAAATAGCTTGACCCATAATGACCCATGACCAAAATGACCCACTAATCGAATTTTCTTGAACACCTGACCTAGCCTAACAGTCTTCTCGTCCCCGAAAACCATAGGGTGCAAAATTTAGTGTAAATAATCTGAGCCGTTTTTTAGATAAAATTAGCTTGACCCAAAGTGACCCAAAAACGACCCACGAATAAATTTTCTCGGACATGGGACCTATCCCAATGATTTTGTCGTGCCCGAAACTCGTAGGACACTAAAATTAAATCAAAATCGTTAGAGCCGTTTTTTAGATAAAATTAATTTGACCCACGATGACCCAAAAATGACCCACTAATCGAAAGTTCTCGAACATGTGACCCAGCCCAATAGTCTTCTCGTGCTCGAAAATGGTCTGATACAAAATTTAGTCAAAATCCTTTGAACCGTTTTTTAGATACAATTAGCTTGACCCTGACCCTTGATGACCCAAAATGACCTACTAAACGAATTTTCTCGAACACGTGACCTAGCCCAATGGTTTTCTGGTGCCCCAAAACGATAAAGTATAAAATTTCGTCAAAATCGTTAGAGCCGTTTTTAAGGTAAAATTTGCATATATATATATAACCACACACAAGATTTGCTCGTATTAGAACATATGATATGATAAAATTCGTACCATTAATCCAACAGGTTATACTATGGTTTCTTTTGATGTTAAATCTCTTTTAGGTAGCTTTCAATACAAAAAAGTATAAAGCTACCTATTGCAGCCGTTCGGAGGAAAGGAGTTCCGGAAAATTTCGATATATTTTCACCGATCATGACCCCCAGACCCCAAAGCCACCCTCCGTTCAAATGTTGATTTATATGTATAGATATATCCATATATATATATGGCTGAGATAGAGCAGTTTGAAATTCTAAGGTGGCTGACATTTTGAAACAATACAGCACATTAACGCGATTACTCGCAAATTATTTTCTTTCATTGTTGTAATAATTTTCCCAATCATACTACTATAATCCCAATCATAAAACTATATATTCATATCCGATAGCGCCAAAATTGGCGACATTGGCGACATTTGGCGAAATATCGCCAAATTTGTCGACCAAAATAAATCTTCATAAATGAAGCCAATTTGGCTATTGCTCAATAATTTGGCGAATTTCTTATTCAAATTCAGAATTAACGAATCTTTTGTAAACGTTTCTTTGCATTTTAACTTGCTGTTTTCGTGTAACATTAGCTAAAATTTTAAAACGAAGATATAGGAAAGCTACCTTTTCCTCCCGGTACAGGCCGGAAGGACTTTTTACAAATGTTCCAGTACAAGGTGCTTTAGATTGTTTAAGAAATAGATTGAATGAGTTTCACTTTTTTCAATATGAAATTGATAACTTGATTGCTTTAACCAGCATTTGTTTGTCGCAAAATACTTTTGTTTTTCAGGGTAAGTTTTATAAAATATCGGAAGGTTTAGCTATGGGTAACCCTTTAAGCCCAGTCTTAAGTGATTTATATATGCATTATTTTGAAGTTAAATTATTTAAATTAATGCAATTCCCATTTTATACACGTTACGTAGATGATTCCTTTGCTTTACTTGATTTATCTAAATACAATATTAATGCTGTACTTGATATATTTAATTCAATTGATCCATGTATCCAGTTTACTTTCGAAGTTTCGAAGTTGAAGCTCAACAACATCTAGCTTTTCTAGATGTCCTAGTAATTCGTAATGATTGTGAATTTTTGACAACAGTTTCCCGTAAACCTTTTGCAGTAAGTTTACCCCCTCACTATAGATCCGATCATCCCCCACATCAAAAAGTAGCAGCTTTCAATACACTTGTTTTCCGCGCACGTAAAATTTGTTCAAATTCCGAGTTGTTTAATAATGAAATTAACTATATTAAAGCAGTCGCTATCGATCGTGGATTTAACTTGAATATAATTAACCGTATTTTATCTAAACCTCCGACAAACACTGATTCTGATCCAGCTAATAAAGAATTTAAAAATGTTATTGTCTCACCTTATTTTCATAAAATAAGTACACAAATTTCTCGTATTCTAAATAGGTTTAGTTTCAAAGTTGTTTTCTCTCCAACCAATAAAGTTTATTTCTCCAGCCTTAAAGATCCAATTGAAGAACATAATACCTGGGGCATTTACAGAATTTTTTGTGAATGCGGCCTCTCTTACATTGGACAGACGAAGCGTGCTCATAGAATTAGGCTGAAAGAACACCAAAATTATGTTAAAAAGAAGGAGTGTGAGAAATCTACAATAGCTAAACATTGTTGGGATTCCAGCCACAGGTTTAATTATTCAGAAGCTAAAATTATTCAAAAATGTAATTCAGTTATAGATCTCGACTTTTACGAATCTTACTTTATTCACAAACATAGTTCATCCTTGGTGAATGATATGACTAGCACCACTTTTCTCTCGCACGTGTAGAGGGATCCTGCGCAGTGACTCCTTTTTTCAGTTATTTATGGTCAACTACGTCATTTTTCTGGTATATTTAAACTCTTGCTTTAGCATTTTCATTCAAGCCAGTACTCGGGGCTATAATCGAGGGGTTCTTTGAACTCATTTTTATCCCTTTTTTTTCCCGCATTGAGGAAGGGGATCGATGCATCCTTGAAAACGGCCGTATGCGGTTTTTTATAACAATGTATTTAATTATGCACCAATAAACACTCGTCAAAATATGCCAAACCGCTGTGAACAGAGTGTTTCACTCCAACCAAACCCTAATTCTTGTTTTGTTAAAATGATGAATCTATTGTAGCGAAAATCTCGATAGACTTACCTTGTTTAGCGACAAATGTAACAATATTTACGTTTCACGAGAATTGATCAAAGTCATTATCACCCGCATCCAAACAGTGCTGAATTAGGTGCTCCATATTTCAGAATGTAGTTGACATTACATACTGTGTTATCGACTGAATTACTGTGCACATCCAGAACTTTTCTTGATATCGCATTCCGCATAAAGCAATGTAAATCTGTTGAACTTTTCATTAAAATATCGTCATATTATTAACCTCTAAATAAATATTTGGGTTTGGCTTAAAGTCTATATCCTATATTTTTGACTAAAATGCATTGCGACCTAGTTTATTACGATACAAAAATTGTTGTGCTCTACCGTCTTACAGTTTGTCCCATCTTTTTTGAAGCGCTCTGTATATGCATATATATTTTTGAAGTGAAAACTTCTTTAGGCGCGTTGGGCATTTTTTGAGATGGGAAAAAACCACTGAATTCGCCACACTGTTACCGACACCATTGTATATGTTGCCAATTCATACAATGAAGCGAAAGTATAAAAAGGAAATAGTTCACGTGCAGAAAGCGAAATGATTGGTATTATGAATAAAAATAATTCAGAAAATAATTTCAAGATAAATTTAGCACGCGCGGTGAAAACAGATAAACGTGACTCAACTCGCGAGACCAAATCAAAAGATGAAAATGAAATAACAAAACACGGAAAGTATTGTAATTTAACGAGCACGAGAAAAATAGACGGAAGTAATATAAAAAAAATTAAAATAATGAAATATTTCACGAAAGTTTTAAGAGATGTGGTTACCGATACGGAAATGAAATGAAATCATTTTATAGAAAAGAAAAGTTTATTGATAGAAATTATAGATACCGCAAACAATATGCGTAGTATGAAGATAGAAAAAAGCATAATGTTCACGAATACCGTAAACAAGACAGGCAGCAAAGAAGTCATTTTTGGAGTGATAGGAAGCGGGAACCCTATTTTGCAGATAAGTGTTATTACAAAAGATATTAAACTAAATCTCATGGAAGAAATGATGAATGTATTGAGAGTTGTTTAAATTGTGGGTGAAAATTCATAAGATTCATTGGTATTCATTTCAAAGAATACCAATTAATTAAATTTTATATTTCATTTATTTGTAAACTAGCGAGCTACGCCCGCTACGCTGGTCAATTTCTCTTAACGAACTTTTAATCAAACAAAATATTGACATTTCATAATTCACTTTTATATTTTAAGAGAATAATAAGGGTACTATAATTACTATTTAATGGATGTTATTATACATATAAACCTTCCTCTTGAATCACTCTATCTATTAAAAAAAACCGCATCAAAATCCGTTGCGTAGTTTTAAAGATTTAAGCGTACATAGGGATATAGGGACAGAAAAAGCGACTTTGTTTTATACTATGTAGTGATTTACGTTTTAAGCAATAGATTGCAATTTTTGTATGTAAAATAATATGCATTATTTTTCATGTACAATAGCGCATTAAATGAAAATTGTAATATAATTTTTGTAGCAGTAGTTTATAATAATGAATATAAAAAACACTTCATTTAAAAGTATTTCCTGCGCAATAAAACGTTTCCTGACGATTCAAAAAATACACACGTAATTGTTCAAGTTTTCACTTCTGTCGGCACTCCCGGAGTGCCATTGTTTTTTTTTGTTTTTTTGTTTTTAAGAGAGAAAGTATGGTTGCTTTTAATATTTATTTTTCATTTGTAATATTTAATAACAAAATGATGAATAAAAAATTTAAGAGTATGTTAGCATATGAAACATTGTTATTGACTTTTTACAAATTTTCCCTAAGGAAATTTTTTTACAAAATCACATAACACTTTTTTAATAATCATAATTTCAATATTTTTAAGCTTATTTTATTTTAATACTCATTGAAGTCTTTTTGTAATAATGCATAAGATACACAGATATAAATGTCCGGCGATTATTTGAGCTTCTTTTTAGCGCAGCGTTGTGACATTTTATTACTTTACAATATGATTTCTTTGTGCGACATGCAATTTTTCACGTATGTCATACTGATTTTATTTATTTTCCCGATAAAAATTGGCTCACAGTCTCAGTGATGTTAAAATGTTATAATAATGCGCGAATAATACTAGAATAGTCACATATTAAGCATAATCACTAAAATTAGATCATTTATTTGGAGTTCCGATTTTCCTTGACACATAAATTCACTTAAATTTTCTTTTACTATGGTGTTCATTAGTCTGCATCGAATGGAACTGAAAAAGAAAAAAAATCTGCGTCAACAGAACCTGTGTATAACAGAAAACTTTGTTATTTCTTGCCGAAAGGAATATAGTACAAATCTATACCTGCTAAGACGAAAACTTGTCTAAAAACAACATATTTTTCCTGTCACTGTCTCTAACGATTCAGTTATTACGCACAGGGACGTAGCTGTAGGGGGGAGGGGGAGCCACCCCCCCCCCCAATAAGTTCAAGTATTAGGGCGCCACAGAAGGTTTAAGGGCGCCGTTAGGCGCCCATAAAGAAAAGATTTTTTAGTAGTAGTAATAAGTGGTTATACAAACACTTTATTTTAAAAATTAGAAAATAAGTTACTTTTAACATACAAAATTTGCATAAATGTTAGATTTGTTATTACTTTTATTTCCCCCCCCCCCACCACCACCAAAAAAAAAAAAAAAGTTTATACATGCAAAAGGGAAAATTCTGAAAATAGGAATTATAATCAATTGCAGGACGGTAAGTGTAATTCGATCCTTAGAAATACAATTATTTCCTTCTTATCTTAGCAGTTGTTGGCCACCCTTTGTAGTAAAAAGAAAGTGTGAAGAATTGGAACTGAGTGATGCTAGTTAGAACGGTTCTCCAATACGTGCAAATTGCAAATAGTAGGGCGCCACAGAAGGTTTAAGGGTGCCTTCAAACTCCCATAAGGAAGGGTTTATATAGTAGTTACAAGTAATTATATAGGCGCATTATTTTAAATGTTAAATTACAAAGTAAGTTACTTTTAACATACAACATTTGTATAAAACATTTAATTTTAGAATTGTTACTGCTTTTATTCCCTAACAAAAACAATTGATACCTGCGGAAGAGAAAATTCTGAAAACGGAAATTGCAATCAATTGCAGGGCAGTATTAATTCGATCCTTAGAAATACATTTCTTTCCTTATCTCAGTAGTTGTTGGTCACCTTTGGTAATCGAAAGAAAGTGTAAAGAAATGGAATTGACTGGAGAAGGTTACAGAACGGCTCAGAGAGGGTGAGGGTGGTCTAGAAGTCTCTGGTAGAGAGAGGCTGAATTTTTTAGGGTCAGATCTGTCTGGGTCACGAAAGAAAGCTATCTTGGTTCTGCCCAGTCCGTTTTAAAAATCAAAAGTTTGGCATCCAGGCAAGAACGGCCCAATTTCAACAAAAGAAAATTCGATTTTCCTTAACATATAATTAAGATTCTTTGAAAGTGAACTACATACATATTTTTGCGAAATTTTTAAAGTGTGTTTCAGACTCTATAGAGTACAGAATATCAACATTAATGAATACTTAGATACTAGACTTTGCATTCAAATAAAGACTCATTAAAAATAATGTAATTTAGAATAAAGATAAAAAATATTTAAAAAAATCATAAATATTGAAGCTTTGTAATTAAAAAAATAGACTTAAAAAAATATTTTTTCGGAATTCATATTAAATTTCTGTATTGATGTTGTCAAACTAGTATAAGATTGTGCAACAACGCATTCTGGCATAGCCAGGTGGTCCATTGAAATTTCTTCATATTTCATTGGCTTAGTCCGATCCTTTTTAAATTTGGTATATCGGTGCCTGTAGTCCCTCTTAATTTTTTTTCATCTAGCCCGTTTATTTTTTTTTATCAGCACGACCCGTTTGGACGTTTGACTTCATTTGGCCACGTGCGGGACTCGAGCCATGCAGATTTCTAAAATATAGGTCTTGTACGGGCCAGAATTTACAGGCTCGGCCCGAACGAAAGCTATCTTGGCCTGGTCCGGCCCAGCCAAGTCCGATCTAAAAACTAAAAGTTTGGCACGGGCTCGGACCGGCCCGTTGAAAATTCAGTGAAAACAGGCCCGGCTCCTGCAGTACATCTCTTGTCCCAGTGAAGTCGATTGAAAATTGTTCATATTTTATCAGCTTAGGTTGATCCTTTAAAATTTCTTTTATCGAACCGGTTGGCCCACTTAATATTTTTATCGGCCTGGCCGGTCCGTTTAATTTTTATTGGCCTGGCTGGCCCGTTTAATATTTATCGACCGGGCTGACCCGTTTAATTTTATCGGCCCACCCCAACCCATTTAATTTGTATCGGCCCACCCCAATCCATTTTTTATCCTTCATCGACCTGCCTAGGCTTGTTAAAAAACTGTTTTCATTCTGCCAGACCGGTCCGTTTGAAAATTGGTCTTCATTTTGCTGGATCGGGTACGAGCCCGTGCAGACCTCTACTCTAAGGTGGTCATATGGCAATTCCCTTGAAAGAATCCTCTGTACAAAAAAATTCCTCCACCCAGATGTTTGAACTCTTTGAAATTCCCTCGTGCGAAATGAGACAACAGAGACATTGACATTACGTTCAATTGGAGGATTAGAGGCATGTGTTTCTTAAAATGGGTGTGCTATATATTGCTTTGAAAACTGATATCCCAGGCACGAATTCTTTCAGAGTAAGAAAATGAAAGAAATGAACTAGGTATCTTTTATAAAAATCAAAACAATAAATGAATTTAAGATGAAAGCAGATTATGTAATTTCATTTATGACAGATAAGGTTCAAATCCATTTCAAAATATTACGTTTGACATATTCATAAAATCATTATCACCTGTTTGCATATAAAGTTTCATATATTTTTAATCAGGTCTCTAAGAATCAAATAGTATTGTAATTTTTCTGTAAAAATTAAAACTCATATCTTAAGCAGGCTTTCGAGACGCACGAGTTAGAGATTTGCACGACGACCCGGGCATAACTTGTTTATGCAGACTTGGGCCGGGACGGGCCAAACTGTGCTTGGACACGTCATTCTTCCTAGAGGTCTACATGGACAGAAATTTGCAGGCAATCAGAAAATTGGACCTTGCACAACAATTTATACATTTTTAAATGGCCATTATTCTACAGTTAAAATTCTTTTTAAAGAATAACACATACTATTCTAAGGGGAAAAAATGGTCAATAAATCTATGAAATGGAAACAGTCTATGATGGAAACGGAAAAATGTCTTGATCCGTGCAAAAAGAATATAATACACACTGCTAAGAATGGAATCTGTCTATAATGGATTTTTCTTCTCTTACTGAATCTTCATTTGAATGTAATAGTCGAATTTTTTAGGTCAATTTTTTTAATCTTTGTTTATCTACGTTATTATCTAAGTGGTCATAAATATTGTTGATATTTTGCACTCCATGCATTTTGAATATAATCTGTAAATACAATCTATGCATAAGTAAGTGTGCTTTTTGAATAAGTAAGTGTAATTTTAATTTTAGGTTAATGTTGCTTCAGAAATATCGGCATGCTTTGTAGAAATTCAGTCGGACCCGTCGGACCAGGCCGGTCCGGGCCGAACTTTTTGCTTTTATACCGGGCTGGGTCAAAAGAAATTTTTGAACGGGTCGGGACGAACTTTTTACTTTTATATCGGGCCAGGCCAAAATAAATTTTTGAATGGGTCGTGCGGAACTTTTTGCTTTTATACCGGGTCGGGCCTGGGTCTGGAAATTTCGGCACCTGCAGACCTCTAGCACGGCTGAAGACAATGTGGCGAGAGAGGGGGTGGGGGTGGAAAATTAAAATTATAAAAGGGCGCCATTGTCAGGTCTTCCCCCCCCCTCCCCAATAAAAATTTCAAGCTACGCCCCTGATTACGCAAATGTAATGCACATGGTTCAGTAAAACCTGGGTTAACGGAAGCTGTTTATAACGAAATCCTGTCTTAAACGCAAAAAAAAAAAAAACTCTCAGTGCAGGAATAACTATACAATTATAACTTTTCAATAGAAAACCTCTCCAAAACGGAATTTCGTTTCGGGCCGAAGCAATTCCACTTTCACAGATTTTAACTGTGCAAGATTAATATCTATATATATAAAAGAAAGTCCATTCTGGCTAGATGATCAACACACAGCCAAAACTACTGAACCTACAAAGACGAAACTTGTAGTAAAAATACTTCTTAGTATGTAGAGGTACACTAAGACGGGATTTTCAAAAACTCCAACCCTAAGGGGGGTAAAAAGGGGAACAAACTTTAAAAAAATTCCTTAAAAATCGGGTATTGTAGTTACGTGACAAATGATAACATATTTTAATGTATTTTTATATGCTGAATCGAATGGTATCAATTAAATACTCATAAGTCAAATAGTTCGTGAGATATTGCACATTTTTCTAATTTGGCGAAGTCTTTGACGTCAAAATCTCAAAATTTCTAACAATACAAGTGATAATTTCTAAAAATACGTCCGTTACTATAGCAATAGAAGAAATTCAAATTAAATCTTTTTGTTATTTAATTCTTTTGTTTATTTTTACAGATAGAAACATTAGCTGTTCAATTAGGAATTGAATATTATTCTTACGGATATTTTATGTAATTCTGTATTATTATTATTGGTACTTCTCTATTATCCCGTCGACCACTTTTCATAACAAAAAACTATCGCCAAACTGTAAGATTAAACGCCAAAAATGCAGTCCCATTTACTTGATGTCAGAAGTATTATACGTGTTTGTTATGTCATCAAGCGGTTTTTAATTCGACATTTGCGTGTATTTTTCATTATGTTTTACTGATTTATTCATTAATTAAAATAACAATTGTATCCTTACATTCTTATATTTTAGTTATTTATTTATTTTGATATTCCAATGGCAACTTTCCGTTTATTTGGCGTTAGAGTTTGGCGATAGTTTTTTGTTATGAAAAGTGGTCGATGGGATAATGGAGAAGTACCAAATAAATTGTCGAATGTCTGATTAGTATTATGTATTACTTCTTTATTTGTTTTCAGTCTTCAGCCATGTTTCTCTTTTTCTTTGGGTAGTTATTCATACGATTTCGGGCTAATTTTCCGCAATCGGATACCTCGCCAATTGGCGTATTAGCCACAATGTTGAAAGCATCGTTTATGTTTGAAGCGAAATATTCATGATGAATCCTGTTACAGAAAATCATATCATCATCTACTATGAGTATAAACCACATATTCACATTTTTCATCAAGTAATGTTTTTTGAAAGGTTTTAGCGTATAGCTATTCTACGTTGCTTTGTTATAGAGCTAAAGAGGAAAGCTCTAAAATTATGTGAACCCGATTATTAAAGATTACTTTAAAAAAATTCTACTGAACAAATTTTAATGGAAGTGATTTTTCAGGTATGGTTAATGACTCTATAACATATCATTCTATGTTGCTTAGTGATAGAGCTAATGGGAAAGTGATTGGGAAAGGTGAATGCAATTATGAAAGATATATCTACTATGTATTTAAAATGCAAATTCGTATTTCATTCCGACCGTTTATAATTTGAGTTCTGCTGTACGGACTTTGGTGGGATTTACACTGTTAGTTAGGCAATTTTGTGGGGATGGTTGGTACTACTCTGGAGTAAAGTTTTCGTCTCTGGAGCAAAGTTGGCGTTGTGTTTTCTGAAGCGAAAGCTTGACAACGAATCCGATTACAAAAATCATATCATAATCATCTATAATATTTATAAATTCTTATTCCTTTCCGATAGGTTAAAACTCAGGTTCTACCGAACAGATTTTTATATGATTTCACTGTTAGTTAGGTAATTTGTTTTAGAAAGGTTTTAAAAAAAGTACATTGTTCTACATTGCTTATTTATAGAGCCAAGGGAGGAAGTTATAGATAAAATTAGGTGAACCCGATTATGAAAGATTACCTTTTTTAAAGTTCTACTGAACGGATTTTGATAGGAGTTTCGCAGTGTGATAATATTTCAGGAAATGACTTTCTACATTGTTTAGTTATCTAGCTATGGGAGAAAGTTGTCAGTGGTGTAGTCGTAAAAAAAACAGTGCATATACTCTATAGACAGAGGATATATACTAGAGAGTATATATTATAGCTACGGACAGTGTGCAGAATTTCGTCTTAAAAATTCCAAAAGGTTGACGGCGTATACCAGCATATACTTTCTACAAAATCACTGAGAGTTCTATCAACAGGTGAAGATGATTATGAAAGATACATTTATCTGTCTGCTGTATATGTATAATGCAAAGGGAGTTTCGATCCTGCCGCTTATACCTTGAATTCTGTTGAATGGATATTGCTGGAACTTGCACTGTTAGTTAGCTAAATTTTGAGGGGAAGTTTTAGTGCATAACATATCGTTCTATGTTGCTTAGTTAAGGAATTAGGGTGTGGGGGGCATTTCTATAATCAGTTGAACCCAAAGCCATTAAATAATAAGCCCAGTCAGATAAATGGGAAACTTTTCGCAAGTTGAAAATAGCGCCATCTAGCGGTTGGGAGTGCTTGCAACGATTCGCGGATGGTGGATTTGTCGTGAAGGAATGGCAACACAATGACGGGGTAAGTTAAGTTCTATGTTTTGATTTTCGATTTTGCATATTCAAATTTTTTATTTTTATTTTACTGTTTCTTTATTTAACATTGGTTAAATAAATCATATATAAATCAATTTTTTCTCAAGTAAGATTAATTTAAATTAATTAAATGTTTTTATTTTCGGTTTGTAAATAGTTTGTATACGGAAGAAATGGCGATATGGAATTGGTTTTTCCCTTAGAATTCAAAACTTCTTTAAACAACTTTTATAATTACTAATTAATAAAACAAATATGAAATAAATTAAACTGGTTAAATGTTATAAATATTTCATAAAATTATTTCAAAATAAAACTGCGGAGCTGATGTAATCTGTCTCTGATATGCAGATTTATAAATGTAATTAATATTTATAAATATATTATTCACACAGTTGTTATATCAGAGCTCGACCATTGAAGGCTGAAAATAAAGTAATAGTTTTCTAACGATTCGGTACTTAAAAATTACGCTGTTTCCAGTAAATAGTTTAAACCAACAGAGTTCGGTGATATATAAGGTATAGTCAATATTTATGTGTAAAATATCATGATGTTCGCTATTTTCATATACTTGATATTTATTTTCTAAATACTGTGTATGATATTTTCAGTCAAATAAGTGTAAATGAATTTTTCAACTGTTATTAATTGTGCCCTTTTTTAGAGCTAGAAATATATTTTCCTAGTTTGAAGTTGATAATTTAAACGTAAAACCAATAATTAGGCGAGATATTATTTACATGAAATAGCCACTGAAAGATAAGCTGTTAAATTTAGATATACATTATTTAAATTTTCATTTGAAATAATCTTTTCTGGTTTGATTTATTTTAGTTTAAACTGCAATATCTGAAAATATTTATAATCGTCAATACATTGTTTATTTTGAAAATATCGGATATTTTTGTGTTTATATATATATATGGTAGATGTGCCAGTAATGGACCGCCTTCAACATTTTTGGTTTGTAAAAAAATAACCAATAAAAATTCAGCCTTTTTTATTTCATTAATATGCTTTCTTTAAATTCTAGTTTTAAATACAATCATAATATCATTTTGTGGGGTGTCCATTACTGGAATTTAGGGTGTTTTGATTTATTTCTGTTATTTACAATTAAATTTCGATTCACATTGGGAAATGTGACTATGAGCGTGGCTAAATATTGTTGGTAGATTAATATAATATTAAAAAATGTGGAATATAACAATTATAACTATTAATTAAAAAATAATTTTTAAAGAAATTTCGGTACTTTTCGGTTAGCCGGGCGCCAGTGATATATATGACATGTATATATATACACACAAACACATATATATATACATATCTACATATACATATATATATACATACACATATATATACATATATGTATGTATATATATGTGTGTGTATATATATACATATGTATTTATATATGTACATATAACATATCACTGGCGCCCGGCTAACCAAAAAGTACTGAAATTCCTTAAGGGTGTCCATTAGTGGCACATCTACCCTATATATATATATTTGGTATAGATGCTGCAGTGGTCTGCAAAATATACGCACGAAAAAATCTTTCCAACTTTGGCGATACTCACTAAGATCCAAAATCTGGTCCTAGAGAAGTGAGATTAAGATACGATTTTGTATATTCAATTTTTTTATTTTACTGTTTATTTATTTAACCTTGGTGGCTAAGATGCTTTACACTCACGCAGAAAAAAAAAATTAATCGGTTAAAAAAAGGAAAAAAGTCGCCAAATTTAGGGGATTTTTTCCTTTAATGGGAACCTAGCCATTGTATTAAAATTAAGTTATTCGTTTGGCGCGGTCTTGAAAATCGCGCCAACCAAAATGTCGCCAAACTTATGTTTATATGTTTGCGTGAGTGTAAAGCATCTGTTCCACATTGGTTAAATAACCCATATTATGTAAATCAATTTGTTTTTGAAGTTCTGTGTCTATATATTGTGAACAGCTATTATATACTAATTATTAATATGCAAATATTTATTTTATCAATATTAACAGTTTATCATTAAGGCGATTTACATAAAAAAGACTTTTCTCTGCTCAACTATGTTAAAATTCCTGGGCACAGATGTTATATACAAACCATGTTGGTGCAATTACAACAAAATGGCAATTTTTAGCCTCCCATGGTAAACCGATTATTATTTTTTTTTTTTTTTATTCTATAAATTATTTTTACTATATTTATCAATAGAAAAGTATCAAAGTAACATATTTATTTACATCAAACTACCATTTATTTATTTTTATTACATTATTTTATTTTTATATTGAAATAAAAAATCACGTGCTATTATTGCATACTATTTGTAACTAATATTCCAAAACAAAGTTTTCGCCAAATTGGCGAGAAAAAAAAAATTCAACATGGTGCGTCTGTGCCAATTCCTGACATGCTCATACTTTTCTCTCGTTTTTTAAACATCAAAGTATGAAACAGATCCCTATTTCTGTATTATTTTTATGCTGATATGATTAAAATTTGGGTACTTTCATGTTATCACGGGTCCAAAGATGAATCACCAAGCGACCAAGATTTATCGCCAAATTATAAAGCATGTATGGCATTATAATAATATATGATATATATATAACATTTCTTGACGTATATGCCCAAGTTATAGTCATATATAATGCATATATGATGTATGTATATGATGTATATATGACACATAAGACGTTAATAATATGTGTGTAATGACGTATATGGCACATATAGGAGTGTTTGGAATATATATATATATGCGTATCTAGGATGCATATATAAGCTTTGCGATGATGTTGGCGAAATCATAACTGCAACCTTGGCAGGCATTTTTTTTTAAGCTTTCGGAACATTTTCCTAATGGTTATTGTAATTTGTTAAATTAATTTTTTTTTTGACATGGTGTCAATGTTGAGTTCTCTCCCCTCCCCCCAATCATCAGATAACCATTTTATAGCACTCAACTGCTGAGGCATCAGCATTTCTCGGACATGCCAGTTAATTCGGCCTTTATAGCATTATTTTTTTTAGAGATTATATTACAAAAGGAAGTTTATGTTATCTTTCTGAATTTAATTATATATTATTCTAAATTTTTCTCAATTCATAAAATAAAAATTTGTGTTTTGTCAAATTACATATATATATATTTTTACCTGCGAAATGTTTTCTTCGTTACTAGATTTTATTAAATTTGTTAAGTACAGGTCGTATATGACATGTGTATACGATGTACATATGGCATATATAAGTAACAACACATGCATTATTAAGGGGCTGCTTCACTGAAACTCCCGATCATGAAATCTAATGTTAGTCTACGGGGGAAATTTAGAAGCGTGATTACTCATTACCTAATATAATTATTAAAACAAGATTTTCACCATCAGAAAGTAGGCATCAGATGCCAACAGTTTACGTTTTAAAAATTCTCTCTTTTAAATCGTTAGTATTCCTAAGAAGATGATAAAATTTCATCAAGTAAATCCCCCCTATTCAACCTGTAAATATCCACAAATTGTATGCTCATAATTTATATTAATTCAAATTTGAATTCTTATGTCTTCCTTAGATGTCAGCGATGGATAAAGCTTATTGGAATTCAGGAAAAGAGTAAGTCGGAAATCGGTTTGTATAATAATTACAGACTTTGTGGTGATCGCTCTATATCATCATGGTAATGAACTTTAATGACACCAGAAGCACACACTCTGCAAACAGCTATCTTAATCTAATATCTCAAGATGTAAATATTTTGCATCTGTGAGCTGTATTTTATTATTTCAATTAAATATAAAGTATCACAAAATAATATAATTTTGAAACATTCATTTTTATTTATTGTTTGTTTTTAAATGTTTAATAAATGTGTTTGTTCTTTTAAATGATCATCTTTATTGTCTATCCACCACATAACATTGTTATCCTTTTGCAGTTAAGTTAATTTCTTTGATTAAATGTTAAGTAATAGGAGAAGTCAGTAATAAGAAATAAGGGGAAATCCCTATCTTACTTCTAATTTTGAAGTAATGTTCTTTAATCGCAAATCTTTAAGTAAAAAATTCAATATCATGAAAAGCAACTTCATTTGAGAATTCACTTCTGCTCTTGTAGTGATATTACTTTACTTTTTAATGCATGATATTTTTACCGATAGTATAAATGTACCTTACTAAATAACTATATTTTATTATTTTAAAGTTTTTTTTAATATGTTGTCTTGAAAAAAATATATATCGTAATATCTAAAGATCTGATAAGAATTCTTTGAAATAGTAAAGCAATGTGGTGATTTTTTTCTTATGTATTATATTTATTCTAGAACCATTTTAATTTATGTAATGTTGTGTATATCTAAACTATGGTAAGCTGATTAAAAATAAGATCTATCATTGATGTAAATCAATGTTGAAATTTTATTCTTGAAAAATTTAAACGACCTTCACGTTATTTAGATTAAATAAGCCAAAATTTTTGCTCTACTATGCTTGATAAATTAATACTACTGTTGTTTATTCTATAATATCTTTCAACTTTTATCTATGTTTGTTTCACAGCGTTTGAAAGCACAAAATACAGATAATAAAGGCTGGAAGTCTACATATGTTTATAAATGATCAATCAAAAAAAAAATTATATGTTTTCTCTGGAGCAGAAACTTGAAAATTCTTTTAATAATATAAATAGATAAGATTTTTTTTTCTTTTTCTGCTGATTGTAAATTTATTAAAACATCTTATTAAAGCGTTACGGTTGGTTTCAACCATTTTTTTTTTAATCTACATTAAATTATTTAAATCACTTTCTCAACATTTATTTAAAAGCACTCTTTTTCTGTTTCTAATAAAAATTTAAATAAATAAAAGTAATTGTAATAATAATAATAATAAAATCAGTTTTTTTTTTCTTCTTTCTTTTTCTTTTTGCAAAGTAATTTCAACGTTTATAGTCTAGCTTTGCTTCCTGTTTTCAAATACGAAAAATAAATAGCAGGGAGGGAGGTTTCTCAGTAAAAGACCACACATATTGTTTTGGGTAGTCGTGTACGTTTTCTCCCATACCCTTGAATCATGTGTTTGTAGTCACCTAGTCTGGCTTTGGTTAAAAGAAAGACCGTCCGCCCTGTATAAGAATTACGTTATCTTATGAGTGTACTATACACGCAATTAGGCTTTGTAAGTTTACGACAGGCTTCAATTGGCTCTGCTATCAGGCGGATAGCTGGCGCCCATGTAAACAGAGGCTCACAGGACCCCCTTCAGCACACGCCATGGGGGTGAAGCATGGCTGCCTTCCCCCATGAAGCGGCCGGCAGAGTGGAGCGACAAGCTGGAGTTTTCAGGAAGAGTCCTTTTTTTCATTTTGTTTCCATTCCCGTACCCCCTTTGACAGAGTGGTTCCGGCCAGTTTTTGTAAGCAGCGTGGGAGAGAGAATGTTTACGAATTATTACTTGGCGCGTAAACTGACTGGTTGTTTGGATCGTGAGCTGGTTGGAGGATGAAACACTGGGAATAGCATGTGAACACCCGTGTTTTATGACGGCAGTCGGTTCTCGTGTTTAAATAATTATTGATTCGTGACCGGTAGAATGCAACTGAATGAAAAAAATAAATTCTTGTAAAAAGAAAGCAGTCCGGCGAGGAACGGTTGAAATGAAGTGATATTATCAGAGATACGTGAAAAGCATGAAAGAGGACTTAAGTGAAGTTCTGATACGGTGACGCCGAGTATGCCCCTGCGAATATTTGAGCGTGTGGTCAGTGTGTCGTTCCAAATTAACATGATTGTTATTTTAGAATAAAGATACATCTCAGTCAACCCAGTAGTAAAAAATTCAGTGATCCTATAGTTGATGATGGTAGTGTGAAATCTGACTGTAAAGGTCTCTATTGTGGGACAAACCCCCTCCTGACAAGATGCGAAAGCCAATAATTGACGACGTGGTGACTGATAGTGAAGCTTAATAAGATGTGCGGAGTAGTGATCTAACCCACGACTGTGAAGAAACCTGTCAGCTCGCCTGCTGGTATATAGCAATAGTTTTTCTCTCAAAACAAAGAGGAAAGAAAAATATGTTGTGCAATCGGCTGCAACATTAAAAGAGGAAAGGGGAGTGTAAAAAAAAAAAAAAAAAAAAACCTGCCCACTGATTCAACCATTGAATTCTTCATTCTCTGTAAGTAGAATTTACATAGTTTTTATTTACATGTCTCCCTGATGAGGGAATATATATATTTGTGTGATTTAGAGTTGGAGAGTAAGATGCAAAATAAGCAAAAATAACTTGTAAATTCATATATGTATATTAATATTATAATATGTTAAGCATTACAATGCGTATTTGAAAGGTAATTAATGACTTATCTCAGAAAAGTTGATCATCCTTTAATTTATGATGTTATGTTAGTGTTGAAAACTTTAATATTTGATTTAAAGACATTTAATAATCAATATTAATCAACTTTTATTTGGTGTTGTTATAGTAAATTTTTTTTGGGAATTACATTGTTTTTATAAATTTTAAGTATTCAAATAAAGATTGTTTTTTTTTGTTCATTCTCAAATTTGGTATGTTCTTCTTTATAAGATCTTTAATTAGTATTCTTATATCTACAGCAATCCTATAAGAGAGGCTTAACTTCTCAATTACTGTGAGTAAGGTTATGAAAGCTATGATCTTACTAAATTAATATTTTTTTTTAATTTCTTAAATTTTAAATTCATAGTAATAGTTTATTTGAAAATTTAATTGAGGTTTACGTAAGGTTATTAGATGTAATTATTGTTCCTATCTCAGTATTGGATATACTGATAATTGATGCTAAAGTAAAATTAAGTCTAATTTCATGATTGATTAATTTAATTTTTAATTATCCTTTCTTTGAAGTATTTTTCAAAACAAACAACAAAATGGTTACCATTTAACAAAGTAAAAAAAAAAATGTATCCAGTTATTTTATACCACTATACGATTCATGGTTAACCGATCTGATCTTGTTCAGAATCTCCATGGTTGTTCTAAAATTTTAGTATATCATTATATCCCTATTCTATTAACGGATTTAACTCCTTCTCCTTTTGGTCCTCATATTGGAGGAATTTCAGGTTGTCTGCATTTTTCCAAATTATATGATGATTACACTTTTGTTAATTTAATGTATATGGAGATTTGAGCTTGATCGGGTTGGAGTGGAGTTGGGTGTTCTTTATGCAATTCAGTATGCTACTTGATTTAGAAATCTGTTGCCCCTTACTACATTTAATAATGTCTTAAAATGATGAGTTCAAAATTATCATGTTGTATTAACTTATAACAGTTTTTCTTTGTTTTGTTATTTTGGTAAATTTATTCTAAATTGCTCCTTCATTTCATGGCAACAGATTTCAGTGGAGTTAATCAAGGCATACTTATTTTTTTTTAAATATTATTTGTCAAGTGAAGATTGAGTAACAAATGAGCCTTTTAAATTAAGTTTAAGTAAGTTATTTTAGAAAGAACCCCAAAACCACAACAAATGGAGCCGTAACAATTCGGTCTCTGGGTTATTTTTTTTTTTTTTTTTTTTTACTTGTATGTATTTATGTATCAAAGAGCAACTGGGTGTTTTTGCAATTAAAATTTTATTTATATGCTCAAGTGTAAAAAGAGGTCTAGGCTCTCTCTCTGTGCTATTAGTTACAATTCCCAGTCAAAATTATGTTTCGTATGCATAACTTTACCTCATTTACTAAAATCATAGTCCTGTACTTAAGTTTTATGTATTTATAAGGTTTTCCTTTCCCCTCTCTTTTTTTCATTTTTAAGTTGCCCCCCCCCCCCCATTTTTCATTTTTTTGGTTTGTCTGTCATTTTCTAACTCTAACTATGGCTGATAAGCACTCGGAAGCAATTCCCACTATACAGCGGAAAAATGCTTTAGTGGATAATTTGTCTAATATTCCCCCATTCAATGGAGAGGCCAGCTCAGTCTGCTTCTCAGATTTTTCTGAGAAATTTGAGAGTTTTTCAAAATTATTCGACTGGACTGAGGAGGAAAAGAAGTTTGTTTTACTTGCTAGACTTTCAGGAGCTGCTTCTAGGCGAATAAAAATTCACAAAGCAAAAACATCTGATGAGCTATTAAAAATCTTAAAAGAGAGTTATACTTCACAGACCACACCAGATGTTGCACTCAGTCACTTTCTAAATTTTAAACAGCCACCCAATATGAGTGTTCAGGAGTTTTATGACAAGGCATATGATATGTCATTAAGAGCCCTTGTAATTGAAGGTATCCAGGGTGAAGTAGTCGATAAAAGCCGAACGGCTCTACTCCACTCCATGCTTTTGAGCAACCTTACACCAGAAGTGCGAAAGGGGGTAATTGCGAGAAATCCACAATCCCCAGAAGAAGTCCTCAAAATTGCGCTTCTTGAGGAAAAGGCTTATAGGAGCATTAACCCTTTTTACAACCACCGCGAGGAAATTCTCAACCCTAATTTGACCCAAAACCTACCCTGTGCTGCTGTTTTTCAGCAAGATAGATCACAAAAGAAGGAGATAGACCAACTAAAATCTCAAATTGATGTTTTAGCAGCTAAAATAGACAGTTTAGTTGATCTTAGGCTAGGGATATGCAGGAGAAAAACCAAGAGGTAAGACCCGTAACCTGCTATAGGTGTTCCGTACAGGGCCACTATGCCAGAGATTGTCCACTAAATTTTGTCGACTATAATTTTAGAAGGGGAGGTGGTCAAAATTTCAGGAGCCGTGGGCAAAATTATAGAAACAGAGGTGAAAATCCTAGAGGGAACCACAATCAGCGAGGCGGATACAGGGGAAGAAGAGGTGGTTATTACCAAAACAGTAGGAATACAGCTGCGAACAGAAATGAAGAGCAGGCGGTAAATAACACCCCAGTAGCTAACAATGAAAGTGAGGCTTTAAACTATTAGTGGCCGGATCAGATATGGTCAAGTCGATCCCCAACAGGCCCCTGGACCCCCCAACTGTGTATAGTATGTTTCAGCCCCAATCATATACATTACCAACTGCAAGAATTTACATAAATAAAGTTTGCCTGAATGCATTATGTGACACGGGTTCTGCAATTAATCTCCTGAGTGGTACTGATTGTAACTATTTAGAGAATTTTGAAATGGAGAATTGCAATATCCCCATTATGACTGTCACCGGTGAGAGAGTTCACCTAAATAAGAAAGTATTTTTAAAATTTGTTTTTGATAATGTTCAATGCCAAGCTGAATTCTATGTAGTGGAAGGTAAATTAGCAGAGGAATTTAATATGATTTTGGGAATGCCATTTTTGAAAGAGTACCGGGCAAGTATAAATTGTGATACAAATGCTGTCGCTCTTAAAGTGCCAGTTGCAGGCCAATGTAAACAAAGCGTAGAAACCCCAAGTAATACTTCAGGGTCTAATACTTGTCTTGCTACTAATTCTGTAAATATTTCTAACTCTGTATATAATGTAAATTCAAATAATAATTGTATAAATAATGATTGTGTTGAAAATAGTTCTGTAAATATAAAATGTGTCAACAAAGTAGGGGAGAATTCAAAAAGTAGTAATGCCAATAGCCCTCCTGGAAATTGTGCATGTGAGAAAGTTCATGACTCAGTTAATATTGAAAATGGGAATCATAGTAGTGAAAATATGGTAGTTCAGGACCCGCAGTTGAGTAATATGGGAAAAGATGTTGAGATAATCATTCAAACTGAGTCAGATAAGGAAGTTAAAAGTGTTGCGCAGAACTTTTGCATGCAAACAATATCAGGCGGTAGCTCTGAGAGTAATAATACTGAAAATTCTTCAAGTATTCAAAGTGTCGACAATATTCTTTCAGCAGCGAGTCAGGTAACCCAGGGTAATTTAGCTGAAGATACTACTGAAATTTGTAATGTTGATGAAAGTGAAGATTTGGTAAGTATAGAGGATAAGGTACCTGAAGTCGAGGAGGAGAGCAATGAAGATAGCAGTAGTAATAGAACCAATAAAAATAAAAGTATAAGTTTCGCTGTGTTATGTAGTAAAATTTCAATTCCCCCGCAGTCAAAAATGTTAGCCCAGGTTAAAAGTTATAAGGAAAATTTTATTAAGGAAAATGATATTGTTATGTTAGAACCTTTGGCGAAAAATTTAAATCAAGGTCTCCTTACCTCCAGAGCCATTTGCACTAAAGAACATGGCCTATATATCTCATTTGCAAATTTTTCAGACAATAGTATTCATTTAAATAAAGGAACCTTTGTTGCCAAAATTCAAAAATGTGTAGACAAGTCAAATGTACCCGTAACTAAAAATAACCTTAACCTATAATATAAATTTGGCCCCTCCAATTGGTGACTTTGATCACGCTGATCTCACTTGGAGCTCTGAAATTAATTTAGATCATTTAGAGCCCCCATTAAAACTTAAGATGCAAAATTTTCTAGACAAAAACAAAGATGTATTTGCAGCATCGGTCTTAGATTTACCCGGCTGTGATACAATCCCGCATGAAATAAACTTAACTTCAAATAAACCAGTTAAAGGCAAAGCTTATAGAGTCCCCTACAAACTACGTCAAGAAATGGAAGACCAACTTAATACTTTATTACAGGCGGACATAATTTCCCCTTCCATGTCTGAATTTGCTTCTCCGGTTATTCTGGTTCGGAAATCAGACGGTTCCTATCGACTTGCTGTTGACTACAGAAGACTAAATAAAAATCTTGTTAAAGATGCTTATCCAATACCTAACATTACCGACTCTGTTGATGCTTTAAGTGGGGCTAAATTTTTTTTCAACGCTAGATTTAACTAGTGGTTTTTTTCAACAGGTTATTCGCCCAGTGGATAGGCATAAAACTGCTATAATCACCCACAAAGGACTTTTTGAGTGGACCCGTAACTGTTTTGGGCTCTCAAATTCAGGTAACAGTTTCCAGAGACTTATGAATGCTATTTTCGGTGATTTAGGCAATCTTGGAATTCTTGTTTATATCGACGACATTGTAATTGCCTCCAGTGATGTTAATTCTCATTTTGAGAAGCTTAGCATGGTCTTTGATAGGTTAAGACTGCATAAACTGAAACTTAAGCCCAGTAAATGCACTTTCCTTTCAAATAAAATACAATATCTAGGTTTTGAGATTTGTAGTGGCCAAGTGTCACCTATCAATAAAAATATTGCGGTAATTGAAAATTTTAAACCTCCAGCTACCCGAAAGGCTGTTAGGTCCTTTATTGGAACTCTATCTTTTTATAGGAGATTTATTCCAGATTTTACTAAGAGGGCCAAAAATTTAATCAACTTAACTAAAGAGACAGGAAAATTTTCGTGGAATGAAGATGCACAGAAAGAATTTGAAGACCTTAAAATAGCTCTTATTTCAAAACCATGTCTTGCACTCCCTGATTTTGAGAAGGAATTCCATTTATATAGTGATGCCAGTGGCGAAGCATTAGGGGCAGTGTTATCACAATTAGATGAAAATAACATGCTCCATCCTGTTGCATTTGCCAGCAGGAAATTGAAAGATGCTGAGACCCGCTACTCCACCACTGAAAGGGAATTACTAGCGTTAGTTTGGGCAACTGCCCACTTTAAATGTTACATTGCCAATACCCATTTTTTCATCTATACAGACCATGCGCCTCTAACATTTATGTTAAAAATTCACGACCCTACATCTCGCATGGCTAAATGGATCTGCACTCTCTCAGACTTTAATTTTACAATCAAGTTTGTTAAAGGTAAGTGTAACAGTGTCGCAGATTTCCTTTCGAGGTATGTCAACAATGATAACTCCAATGATACTGTTAATTGTAATTTTTGTATACAAGTCGAAAAGGAAGTTACTTTTATGCCTCATTCCAATCTACTTGAAAAAATTGGTGAATTACAAAAATCAGACAAGAAATGCTGCGAGATTGCAAGAAAACTAGACCAAGGTGTAGAAATTGCTCCTAAATACATGAATTTTTTTTTTAGAGATGACATTTTAGTTTGTGAGTGTTCTCTTTTTCACAATAAATTAACTATATTAAGCAGAATACGCAGTGGAATCTTTAAGCTTGGAAATGCATGGATGTGGAAGACTTTAATAAGTACAGCAGAAGTAACAAGATGACTTTTTATTGATGATTAATTACAAATGATAAACCAACGTCAGCTTTACTTTCGCCGAACAAACTTAAAAATAAAATCAAAATAAACTTTCATCAAAAAATAATAATAGCCGCCAGCAGCCTTCAAAACGTAGCCAAGCTACGACGTCGTAAGTATAGTTACATGGCACGAAAACTAAGTGCTGCTTTCAAGCGAGCTACGTAAGAAAAGCATGGCAAAGCAACAACAGACACGGAAGAAAAGGGCAAAATACAAGCATCTTGATCTGCTACATATACTAGTCTGTTTTGGAAAAATTTGCATACAGTTGCTGCCATTCTGTGAAAAGAAAAACGTACGCGAAACTCCATTGGCTTCACGGACTATGACGTCAAACTACGACCAATCAGAGCGGCGATCGTCAGACGAGAGCTCTGGGTCGAAAGTAACAGCAAGTAACAGCGATCAACAGTGATCCAGAAGCACAGCGATAGATCGTGGATGAATCGCGTGTTTACCCGAAAACATCGTGAAGCAATGGAGTTAGTTTGTAATTTAATGTAGGCTTGGGGATGGTAAAAACAAATGTATGTCATGTGAAAAGGGAAATATTTAAATGAAACATTTTACTCTTAAATTTAAATACATGACATAACAATCAGCCCCCTTTTTAACATCCCCAAGTCTTTACAACAACTTCAAGAAAAGACATTCAAAAATTTAAACATGAAAAACACACATACTTTATTCATAAAAAAGTCAGTCCAATCATAACCAGGTCGGGGAAAACACAACTCACCGGCCAGGCACTGATCAAAACTTGTAGATTTTTTTTTTTTTTTTAACAACATGCATCTCAAAAATATTTAAACTTTTCTGAAAAAGAAACAGTCTGATCAATGTCATGTCAAAAAGTGCATGGCAATGAAAAGAGTGGCCAAAATTGTAATTTAAAAATTTCAAACTTCAAAAACTTGCATACAAAATTTCATTAATTGTTCTTTAACCTGAGGTTTTGTGAAAGGATCAGCTAAATTTAATTTACTTGAAATATACTTTAATTTAAACAATTTATCATAAACTAAATTTCTTAGAAATAAATATTTAATATGAATATGTTTAGTCCTTTGATTCTCAACAGGTGAATTAGAAAAAGCAATAGCTGCCTGATTATCACAAAACCATGAACATTCTTTAAGATTTAAATTTAAACTTTCATTTTCTAGAACATTTTTAATCCACATTAACTCTTTTGCAGCTTCAGTGAGAGTTACATACTCGGCTTCCATAGTTGAAAGGCTAATGCATTTCTGCTTAAAGGTTTTCCAAGAAATTGGTGACTCATCTAAAAATAGAATAAAACCTCCTATGGAAACACGATCATCTCTATTTGCTGCAAAATCAGAGTCTGAATAGCAAGAAATTTTTAACTCTTTAATTCTAGATAGTTCCAATTTAAAATGTTTAGTGTATTGCAAATAACCGAGTAATCTAAGTAAACTGTGCCAGTGTTTCATACCTGGGTTAGACTGGAACTGTGATAAAAGATTTACAGCATACATTATGTCTGGCCTTGTTCTACCAGCAATAAAACTTAAACAACCAATTAAATTTCTATAAGGGAATTCAGACATCTCATTAACTTCATTCTGATTTACTGGAGAGTCCATTTTTGACAAAACTAGCCCTTTAGGTATTGGGACATTACTCAAAGGAATGTTATATTTTGAATACAAGCTACAAACTTTATCAATATAGGAATTTTGATGAATGTACAGCTTGTCATTTACTTCTTGAAATTCAATACCTAATAGCTTTCTTGTTTTCCCTAAAACTTTCAGATTGAAAAACTTTCTTAACAAACTTACACCAAGTTCCAAATCACTTTCTGTTTTACCGAAGATGACCATGTCATCTACATACAATAAAAGAACAAGTTTATTTTCATAAGTATAAACACAGTTGCACCAGTTAAGTTTAATAAAATTTAGTTTTAAAAGTACATCATCTATTTCAAAAAACCATTGGCGACCACTTTGATGGAGGCCATATAAAGCTTTATTTAGTTTACAAACTTTACCTGTTTCACTAATGAAACCCTCCGGCTGCTGCATATATATGATCTTATCCAGATCTGCATATAGATAAGCATTATTTACATCTACTTGAACATTTAACCATTTAAAAAGACATACAAAAATAGTGAAAAACAATCTTATAATTGAAAAACTTACTACTGGACTGAAAACCTCATCATAACTTAAACCTTTTATTTGACTAAACCCCTGAGCTACAAGACGTGCTTTAAATCTCACAATTTCATTATTTTAATTTTTCTTAACCGTGTAAACCCATCTGTTACCTAAAATTTGTGCATCTTTAGGTGGTTCAACAAGATCCCAAACTTTGCGGTCATACATGACTTGCATTTCCTGGTTCATTGCTTTTTCCCACTCTGATGCTTCGGGTGTTTTAACAGCTTCCTTGTAACTTCTAGGGATTTTTAATTCAATTAAATTAACTTCATTTGAAAAATTTGAGACTTTACCAGATTGATTATTTTTCCCACTGAAATCAAAAAAATCATAATCGTATTTTATGTTATTTTCTGCACAGTACTTTATTGTATCATTTAAAGATCTCAATTTAACTTTAGTTCCCTCAATGCCATAATAAATATCTGTCCTGGGCTCATTTTTCCTAGGGACAGCACTACGTACCCAATTAATGGATGCACAAGGAATTAAATCTGGGCTGTCTTTTGAATTTTGATTAATTGAACTTCTAGTTTTTACAGGGCTAAGTGTAGTTTCCTTTACTTTGGCTGGGATATCACTTCTACTTTCTGACTCGATTAAATCATCTATCATAGGAAAGATATCACCATCCTCTGGGAAGTTCAAATAGGAAAAAGAACGAAAATTATGTTTTGGACTCTTTATGACATCCACCCCCCTTTTACTCTCATCAAACCTAACATTTATAGTTTCAAAAATTCTTTGCTCATCTATTATCCAAATGCGATACCCTTTAGTCGTTTGTGCATAACCACACATAATGCCAAGTTTGGCTCTCATATCGAGCTTCTTTCTTTTTTGTTTGGGTATACCAACATAAGCTAAGCAACCGAATTTTTTGAGATGAGAAACAGAAGGCTTTCTCCCCGAATACAATTCAAAGGGGGTTTTATTGAAATTTTTATGACAAACTCTGTTCCACACATACGTGAAACATAAAAGAGCTTCAGCCCAAAATTTCTGAGACAAGCCACTAGAATTTAAGAGGGTTTTTATACCGTCAAGGGCAGTTAAATTGAAGCGTTCCGCGCAACCATTCATCTCGGGCGAATATGGGTTCGTTTTCTCATGGGCAATGCCCTGACTTTCCAGAAAGTTATCAAATTCATCATTACAGAATTCAAGTCCCCCATCTGTTCTAACAGAGACTACTTTCTTATCTAAAAACCTTTCGGCTCTCTTTTGATACTTAAGAAATGTCTCGAAAACATCAGATTTATTCTTAAGGGCATATACAGTAACTTTTCTAGAAAAATCATCTATTATAGATAAAAAATACCTGCTACCCCCATGAGATGAAACTGGCAGCGGCCCACACAAAACCATATGCAGCAGCTGGAGAGGAACTTTAGAACGAATTTGACCAACAGACTTAAAAGAGACCCTTTTAGATTTAGCCAATTTACAAGAAATACAATCTTCAGTCAATTTTGATAGCATAGGAAGACCATTAACACTTTCTTGTTTACTGGTGTTAATTAAATATTCACTGTTAATATGGCAAAAACGTTCATGCCACAACTCATTAACATTTACTTTATCCACTTGATTTGCTGACAAATTGACTGGATTGTCATTTCCTTTACATTTGGTAATATACTTTGATGGCTTCAGAAAATACAGGTCATTTTTCCTTAAAGCATAAAAAAGTTCATTTCCATGTTTGTCATAAACAAAAACTTTACCATTTTTACCCACAAAATTTATCCCGAGTTTTTCAAGCTTAACCCCAGAGAGCAAATTTCTTCTTAAGTTATGATTATACAAAACATCTTTTAAGATAATACGATTGAATTTGCCATTTTTACAACGTACCAAAAACTGAATTGTACCCTTACCCTCAACTGGACATTCTCTCTCCCCAACTGCAAGAGACATGTGCAAGTCAGATACTGGCTCAAAAGTGAAAAATAAATTTCTATTGCTACAAAAATGCGCTGTAGCGGCAGTGTCAAAAACCCAATGGGAATTTCCATAGCCCAGATCTGATGAATTAGCCTCGCACAATTCAGGAGAAAGCTCAATTAAGCTACATTCAAGTTCAGAGAAGGTACAATTCAAAAGAGATTTACATTCTACATTACTAGTTTCCAAAGGTCTTGAAAAATTTTTACTTTGAAAATTACTTTTATTTTGGAAATTACTTTTAGTTTTGACATTAGATTTAAAATTTCCAGAACCATATTTATGAAAATTACTTTTACGATTAACATCTGAATTACTTTTATCATTACAAGCTTCATTACTAGATTTACTTAATTTAAGTTTACAATTAGAAATTAAATGACCATACATTTTACAATAAAAACAAGGACCAATTTTACTTTTGTTTTTATAAAAATCTCTAGATTTACCTGGTTTAACAGACGATTCACTGGCAAAAGCTACATTATAAAAGTCCTTTTGAGACAACTTTAAGCGATTCTCCTCCAGCAACAGCTTCTATTCTTTCAGGCAGGAACTCAGCATCAGTCCACCTATAAATAGCTTGAACAATAGCTTGAAACTCATCTGGAAGGCTCCGAATCATCTGATAACCCAAGTAAAGTGGCTGCAGTTGATGACCAATGTCACGAAGACGTTCAGCAGCTTGCTTCACTCGACACAGAAAAAGACCTAAGTTTTCACCAGGAACATACTTTGTATTAAAGAAAACATCAAGAAGTTGAATTACTCTTGCTCTGGTGGTTGGCTCAAAATGGTCATGAAGAATTTTCCAGGCTTTTGCTCCATCAGTGGTACTTGAAATTAAAGGCTTAAATTCAGAACTCAGGGATTGATAAACAATGGTGTAGGCTCTATTTTTCCTTAGTTTCACATCCTGCTTTTCTCTCCATGTCAGCACAGATTTTTCAGTAACCTCTGGAGTTTCCGTTTTAGCAGCATCTGAAGTTTCCGTTTTAGCCGGTGATAAACTCTTGGGTATCTCCTCTCCATCCTCTTTCTCAATGAACTCCCACGCTCCATAATGCAGCAACAGAACTTTAACTTCATGCTTCCAAGTTTCCCAATTGGTGCCGGTCAGCAGGGTGACGTTTTGATTATTTTCCATCAGCCCCCGTCTCTTTATCATGGCAACTTGAAGCTTTCAAAAGGTCAACAGCATGCAAGAAAATTAAAAAAAAAAAGTTCATTTTTCAAAAACAGACCAGAGAGAGAGTCCACAGTCAGAAAAATTATCACCGTTTCTTCACTTCCACATTTCCTTAAAAAACCACTAAAATTCCGGTTATGAGTCTGGACCCATAACCCTGTTCTCTTTTTCACAATAAATTAACTATATTAAGCAGAATACGCAGTGGAATCTTTAAGCTTGGAAATGCATGGATGTGGAAGACTTTAATAAGTACAGCAGAAGTAACAAGATGACTTTTTATTGATGATTAATTACAAATGATAAACCAACGTCAGCTTTACTTTCGCCGAACAAACTTAAAAATAAAATCAAAATAAACTTTCATCAAAAAATAATAATAGCCGCCAGCAGCCTTCAAAACGTAGCCAAGCTACGACGTCGTAAGTATAGTTACATGGCACGAAAACTAAGTGCTGCTTTCAAGCGAGCTACGTAAGAAAAGCATGGCAAAGCAACAACAGACACGGAAGAAAAGGGCAAAATACAAGCATCTTGATCTGCTACATATACTAGTCTGTTTTGGAAAAATTTGCATACAGTTGCTGCCATTCTGTGAAAAGAAAAACGTACGCGAAACTCCATTGGCTTCACGGACTATGACGTCAAACTACGACCAATCAGAGCGGCGATCGTCAGACGAGAGCTCTGGGTCGAAAGTAACAGCAAGTAACAGCGATCAACAGTGATCCAGAAGCACAGCGATAGATCGTGGATGAATCGCGTGTTTACCCGAAAACATCGTGAAGCAATGGAGTTAGTTTGTAATTTAATGTAGGCTTGGGGATGGTAAAAACAAATGTATGTCATGTGAAAAGGGAAATATTTAAATGAAACATTTTACTCTTAAATTTAAATACATGACATAACAATCAGCCCCCTTTTTAACATCCCCAAGTCTTTACAACAACTTCAAGAAAAGACATTCAAAAATTTAAACATGAAAAACACACATACTTTATTCATAAAAAAGTCAGTCCAATCATAACCAGGTCGGGGAAAACACAACTCACCGGCCAGGCACTGATCAAAACTTGTAGATTTTTTTTTTTTTTTTTAACAACATGCATCTCAAAAATATTTAAACTTTTCTGAAAAAGAAACAGTCTGATCAATGTCATGTCAAAAAGGGCATGGCAATGAAAAGAGTGGCCAAAATTGTAATTTAAAAATTTCAAACTTCAAAAACTTGCATACAAAATTTCATTAATTGTTCTTTAACCTGAGGTTTTGTGAAAGGATCAGCTAAATTTAATTTACTTGAAATATACTTTAATTTAAACAATTTATCATAAACTAAATTTCTTAGAAATAAATATTTAATATGAATATGTTTAGTCCTTTGATTCTCAACAGGTGAATTAGAAAAAGCAATAGCTGCCTGATTATCACAAAACCATGAACATTCTTTAAGATTTAAATTTAAACTTTCATTTTCTAGAACATTTTTAATCCACATTAACTCTTTTGCAGCTTCAGTGAGAGTTACATACTCGGCTTCCATAGTTGAAAGGCTAATGCATTTCTGCTTAAAGGTTTTCCAAGAAATTGGTGACTCATCTAAAAATAGAATAAAACCTCCTATGGAAACACGATCATCTCTATTTGCTGCAAAATCAGAGTCTGAATAGCAAGAAATTTTTAACTCTTTAATTCTAGATAGTTCCAATTTAAAATGTTTAGTGTATTGCAAATAACCGAGTAATCTAAGTAAACTGTGCCAGTGTTTCATACCTGGGTTAGACTGGAACTGTGATAAAAGATTTACAGCATACATTATGTCTGGCCTTGTTCTACCAGCAATAAAACTTAAACAACCAATTAAATTTCTATAAGGGAATTCAGACATCTCATTAACTTCATTCTGATTTACTGGAGAGTCCATTTTTGACAAAACTAGCCCTTTAGGTATTGGGACATTACTCAAAGGAATGTTATATTTTGAATACAAGCTACAAACTTTATCAATATAGGAATTTTGATGAATGTACAGCTTGTCATTTACTTCTTGAAATTCAATACCTAATAGCTTTCTTGTTTTCCCTAAAACTTTCAGATTGAAAAACTTTCTTAACAAACTTACACCAAGTTCCAAATCACTTTCTGTTTTACCGAAGATGACCATGTCATCTACATACAATAAAAGAACAAGTTTATTTTCATAAGTATAAACACAGTTGCACCAGTTAAGTTTAATAAAATTTAGTTTTAAAAGTACATCATCTATTTCAAAAAACCATTGGCGACCACTTTGATGGAGGCCATATAAAGCTTTATTTAGTTTACAAACTTTACCTGTTTCACTAATGAAACCCTCCGGCTGCTGCATATATATGATCTTATCCAGATCTGCATATAGATAAGCATTATTTACATCTACTTGAACATTTAACCATTTAAAAAGACATACAAAAATAGTGAAAAACAATCTTATAATTGAAAAACTTACTACTGGACTGAAAACCTCATCATAACTTAAACCTTTTATTTGACTAAACCCCTGAGCTACAAGACGTGCTTTAAATCTCACAATTTCATTATTTTAATTTTTCTTAACCGTGTAAACCCATCTGTTACCTAAAATTTGTGCATCTTTAGGTGGTTCAACAAGATCCCAAACTTTGCGGTCATACATGACTTGCATTTCCTGGTTCATTGCTTTTTCCCACTCTGATGCTTCGGGTGTTTTAACAGCTTCCTTGTAACTTCTAGGGATTTTTAATTCAATTAAATTAACTTCATTTGAAAAATTTGAGACTTTACCAGATTGATTATTTTTCCCACTGAAATCAAAAAAATCATAATCGTATTTTATGTTATTTTCTGCACAGTACTTTATTGTATCATTTAAAGATCTCAATTTAACTTTAGTTCCCTCAATGCCATAATAAATATCTGTCCTGGGCTCATTTTTCCTAGGGACAGCACTACGTACCCAATTAATGGATGCACAAGGAATTAAATCTGGGCTGTCTTTTGAATTTTGATTAATTGAACTTCTAGTTTTTACAGGGCTAAGTGTAGTTTCCTTTACTTTGGCTGGGATATCACTTCTACTTTCTGACTCGATTAAATCATCTATCATAGGAAAGATATCACCATCCTCTGGGAAGTTCAAATAGGAAAAAGAACGAAAATTATGTTTTGGACTCTTTATGACATCCACCCCCCTTTTACTCTCATCAAACCTAACATTTATAGTTTCAAAAATTCTTTGCTCATCTATTATCCAAATGCGATACCCTTTAGTCGTTTGTGCATAACCACACATAATGCCAAGTTTGGCTCTCATATCGAGCTTCTTTCTTTTTTGTTTGGGTATACCAACATAAGCTAAGCAACCGAATTTTTTGAGATGAGAAACAGAAGGCTTTCTCCCCGAATACAATTCAAAGGGGGTTTTATTGAAATTTTTATGACAAACTCTGTTCCACACATACGTGAAACATAAAAGAGCTTCAGCCCAAAATTTCTGAGACAAGCCACTAGAATTTAAGAGGGTTTTTATACCGTCAAGGGCAGTTAAATTGAAGCGTTCCGCGCAACCATTCATCTCGGGCGAATATGGGTTCGTTTTCTCATGGGCAATGCCCTGACTTTCCAGAAAGTTATCAAATTCATCATTACAGAATTCAAGTCCCCCATCTGTTCTAACAGAGACTACTTTCTTATCTAAAAACCTTTCGGCTCTCTTTTGATACTTAAGAAATGTCTCGAAAACATCAGATTTATTCTTAAGGGCATATACAGTAACTTTTCTAGAAAAATCATCTATTATAGATAAAAAATACCTGCTACCCCCATGAGATGAAACTGGCAGCGGCCCACACAAAACCATATGCAGCAGCTGGAGAGGAACTTTAGAACGAATTTGACCAACAGACTTAAAAGAGACCCTTTTAGATTTAGCCAATTTACAAGAAATACAATCTTCAGTCAATTTTGATAGCATAGGAAGACCATTAACACTTTCTTGTTTACTGGTGTTAATTAAATATTCACTGTTAATATGGCAAAAACGTTCATGCCACAACTCATTAACATTTACTTTATCCACTTGATTTGCTGACAAATTGACTGGATTGTCATTTCCTTTACATTTGGTAATATACTTTGATGGCTTCAGAAAATACAGGTCATTTTTCCTTAAAGCATAAAAAAGTTCATTTCCATGTTTGTCATAAACAAAAACTTTACCATTTTTACCCACAAAATTTATCCCGAGTTTTTCAAGCTTAACCCCAGAGAGCAAATTTCTTCTTAAGTTATGATTATACAAAACATCTTTTAAGATAATACGATTGAATTTGCCATTTTTACAACGTACCAAAAACTGAATTGTACCCTTACCCTCAACTGGACATTCTCTCTCCCCAACTGCAAGAGACATGTGCAAGTCAGATACTGGCTCAAAAGTGAAAAATAAATTTCTATTGCTACAAAAATGCGCTGTAGCGGCAGTGTCAAAAACCCAATGGGAATTTCCATAGCCCAGATCTGATGAATTAGCCTCGCACAATTCAGGAGAAAGCTCAATTAAGCTACATTCAAGTTCAGAGAAGGTACAATTCAAAAGAGATTTACATTCTACATTACTAGTTTCCAAAGGTCTTGAAAAATTTTTACTTTGAAAATTACTTTTATTTTGGAAATTACTTTTAGTTTTGACATTAGATTTAAAATTTCCAGAACCATATTTATGAAAATTACTTTTACGATTAACATCTGAATTACTTTTATCATTACAAGCTTCATTACTAGATTTACTTAATTTAAGTTTACAATTAGAAATTAAATGACCATACATTTTACAATAAAAACAAGGACCAATTTTACTTTTGTTTTTATAAAAATCTCTAGATTTACCTGGTTTAACAGACGATTCACTGGCAAAAGCTACATTATAAAAGTCCTTTTGAGACAACTTTAAGCGATTCTCCTCCAGCAACAGCTTCTATTCTTTCAGGCAGGAACTCAGCATCAGTCCACCTATAAATAGCTTGAACAATAGCTTGAAACTCATCTGGAAGGCTCCGAATCATCTGATAACCCAAGTAAAGTGGCTGCAGTTGATGACCAATGTCACGAAGACGTTCAGCAGCTTGCTTCACTCGACACAGAAAAAGACCTAAGTTTTCACCAGGAACATACTTTGTATTAAAGAAAACATCAAGAAGTTGAATTACTCTTGCTCTGGTGGTTGGCTCAAAATGGTCATGAAGAATTTTCCAGGCTTTTGCTCCATCAGTGGTACTTGAAATTAAAGGCTTAAATTCAGAACTCAGGGATTGATAAACAATGGTGTAGGCTCTATTTTTCCTTAGTTTCACATCCTGCTTTTCTCTCCATGTCAGCACAGATTTTTCAGTAACCTCTGGAGTTTCCGTTTTAGCAGCATCTGAAGTTTCCGTTTTAGCCGGTGATAAACTCTTGGGTATCTCCTCTCCATCCTCTTTCTCAATGAACTCCCACGCTCCATAATGCAGCAACAGAACTTTAACTTCATGCTTCCAAGTTTCCCAATTGGTGCCGGTCAGCAGGGTGACGTTTTGATTATTTTCCATCAGCCCCCGTCTCTTTATCATGGCAACTTGAAGCTTTCAAAAGGTCAACAGCATGCAAGAAAATTAAAAAAAAAAAGTTCATTTTTCAAAAACAGACCAGAGAGAGAGTCCACAGTCAGAAAAATTATCACCGTTTCTTCACTTCCACATTTCCTTAAAAAACCACTAAAATTCCGGTTATGAGTCTGGACCCATAACCCTGTTCTCTTTTTCACAATAAATTAACTATATTAAGCAGAATACGCAGTGGAATCTTTAAGCTTGGAAATGCATGGATGTGGAAGACTTTAATAAGTACAGCAGAAGTAACAAGATGACTTTTTATTGATGATTAATTACAAATGATAAACCAACGTCAGCTTTACTTTCGCCGAACAAACTTAAAAATAAAATCAAAATAAACTTTCATCAAAAAATAATAATAGCCGCCAGCAGCCTTCAAAACGTAGCCAAGCTACGACGTCGTAAGTATAGTTACATGGCACGAAAACTAAGTGCTGCTTTCAAGCGAGCTACGTAAGAAAAGCATGGCAAAGCAACAACAGACACGGAAGAAAAGGGCAAAATACAAGCATCTTGATCTGCTACATATACTAGTCTGTTTTGGAAAAATTTGCATACAGTTGCTGCCATTCTGTGAAAAGAAAAACGTACGCGAAACTCCATTGGCTTCACGGACTATGACGTCAAACTACGACCAATCAGAGCGGCGATCGTCAGACGAGAGCTCTGGGTCGAAAGTAACAGCAAGTAACAGCGATCAACAGTGATCCAGAAGCACAGCGATAGATCGTGGATGAATCGCGTGTTTACCCGAAAACATCGTGAAGCAATGGAGTTAGTTTGTAATTTAATGTAGGCTTGGGGATGGTAAAAACAAATGTATGTCATGTGAAAAGGGAAATATTTAAATGAAACATTTTACTCTTAAATTTAAATACATGACATAACAATCAGCCCCCTTTTTAACATCCCCAAGTCTTTACAACAACTTCAAGAAAAGACATTCAAAAATTTAAACATGAAAAACACACATACTTTATTCATAAAAAAGTCAGTCCAATCATAACCAGGTCGGGGAAAACACAACTCACCGGCCAGGCACTGATCAAAACTTGTAGATTTTTTTTTTTTTTTTTAACAACATGCATCTCAAAAATATTTAAACTTTTCTGAAAAAGAAACAGTCTGATCAATGTCATGTCAAAAAGGGCATGGCAATGAAAAGAGTGGCCAAAATTGTAATTTAAAAATTTCAAACTTCAAAAACTTGCATACAAAATTTCATTAATTGTTCTTTAACCTGAGGTTTTGTGAAAGGATCAGCTAAATTTAATTTACTTGAAATATACTTTAATTTAAACAATTTATCATAAACTAAATTTCTTAGAAATAAATATTTAATATGAATATGTTTAGTCCTTTGATTCTCAACAGGTGAATTAGAAAAAGCAATAGCTGCCTGATTATCACAAAACCATGAACATTCTTTAAGATTTAAATTTAAACTTTCATTTTCTAGAACATTTTTAATCCACATTAACTCTTTTGCAGCTTCAGTGAGAGTTACATACTCGGCTTCCATAGTTGAAAGGCTAATGCATTTCTGCTTAAAGGTTTTCCAAGAAATTGGTGACTCATCTAAAAATAGAATAAAACCTCCTATGGAAACACGATCATCTCTATTTGCTGCAAAATCAGAGTCTGAATAGCAAGAAATTTTTAACTCTTTAATTCTAGATAGTTCCAATTTAAAATGTTTAGTGTATTGCAAATAACCGAGTAATCTAAGTAAACTGTGCCAGTGTTTCATACCTGGGTTAGACTGGAACTGTGATAAAAGATTTACAGCATACATTATGTCTGGCCTTGTTCTACCAGCAATAAAACTTAAACAACCAATTAAATTTCTATAAGGGAATTCAGACATCTCATTAACTTCATTCTGATTTACTGGAGAGTCCATTTTTGACAAAACTAGCCCTTTAGGTATTGGGACATTACTCAAAGGAATGTTATATTTTGAATACAAGCTACAAACTTTATCAATATAGGAATTTTGATGAATGTACAGCTTGTCATTTACTTCTTGAAATTCAATACCTAATAGCTTTCTTGTTTTCCCTAAAACTTTCAGATTGAAAAACTTTCTTAACAAACTTACACCAAGTTCCAAATCACTTTCTGTTTTACCGAAGATGACCATGTCATCTACATACAATAAAAGAACAAGTTTATTTTCATAAGTATAAACACAGT
The DNA here is from genome assembly GCA_963931845.1 of Maratus michaelseni. Classification (NCBI taxonomy): domain Eukaryota; kingdom Metazoa; phylum Arthropoda; class Arachnida; order Araneae; family Salticidae; genus Maratus; species Maratus michaelseni. The sequence continues at coordinate 101,889,292 of OZ007588.1, read as the reverse complement.
TGCACCAGTTAAGTTTAATAAAATTTAGTTTTAAAAGTACATCATCTATTTCAAAAAACCATTGGCGACCACTTTGATGGAGGCCATATAAAGCTTTATTTAGTTTACAAACTTTACCTGTTTCACTAATGAAACCCTCCGGCTGCTGCATATATATGATCTTATCCAGATCTGCATATAGATAAGCATTATTTACATCTACTTGAACATTTAACCATTTAAAAAGACATACAAAAATAGTGAAAAACAATCTTATAATTGAAAAACTTACTACTGGACTGAAAACCTCATCATAACTTAAACCTTTTATTTGACTAAACCCCTGAGCTACAAGACGTGCTTTAAATCTCACAATTTCATTATTTTAATTTTTCTTAACCGTGTAAACCCATCTGTTACCTAAAATTTGTGCATCTTTAGGTGGTTCAACAAGATCCCAAACTTTGCGGTCATACATGACTTGCATTTCCTGGTTCATTGCTTTTTCCCACTCTGATGCTTCGGGTGTTTTAACAGCTTCCTTGTAACTTCTAGGGATTTTTAATTCAATTAAATTAACTTCATTTGAAAAATTTGAGACTTTACCAGATTGATTATTTTTCCCACTGAAATCAAAAAAATCATAATCGTATTTTATGTTATTTTCTGCACAGTACTTTATTGTATCATTTAAAGATCTCAATTTAACTTTAGTTCCCTCAATGCCATAATAAATATCTGTCCTGGGCTCATTTTTCCTAGGGACAGCACTACGTACCCAATTAATGGATGCACAAGGAATTAAATCTGGGCTGTCTTTTGAATTTTGATTAATTGAACTTCTAGTTTTTACAGGGCTAAGTGTAGTTTCCTTTACTTTGGCTGGGATATCACTTCTACTTTCTGACTCGATTAAATCATCTATCATAGGAAAGATATCACCATCCTCTGGGAAGTTCAAATAGGAAAAAGAACGAAAATTATGTTTTGGACTCTTTATGACATCCACCCCCCTTTTACTCTCATCAAACCTAACATTTATAGTTTCAAAAATTCTTTGCTCATCTATTATCCAAATGCGATACCCTTTAGTCGTTTGTGCATAACCACACATAATGCCAAGTTTGGCTCTCATATCGAGCTTCTTTCTTTTTTGTTTGGGTATACCAACATAAGCTAAGCAACCGAATTTTTTGAGATGAGAAACAGAAGGCTTTCTCCCCGAATACAATTCAAAGGGGGTTTTATTGAAATTTTTATGACAAACTCTGTTCCACACATACGTGAAACATAAAAGAGCTTCAGCCCAAAATTTCTGAGACAAGCCACTAGAATTTAAGAGGGTTTTTATACCGTCAAGGGCAGTTAAATTGAAGCGTTCCGCGCAACCATTCATCTCGGGCGAATATGGGTTCGTTTTCTCATGGGCAATGCCCTGACTTTCCAGAAAGTTATCAAATTCATCATTACAGAATTCAAGTCCCCCATCTGTTCTAACAGAGACTACTTTCTTATCTAAAAACCTTTCGGCTCTCTTTTGATACTTAAGAAATGTCTCGAAAACATCAGATTTATTCTTAAGGGCATATACAGTAACTTTTCTAGAAAAATCATCTATTATAGATAAAAAATACCTGCTACCCCCATGAGATGAAACTGGCAGCGGCCCACACAAAACCATATGCAGCAGCTGGAGAGGAACTTTAGAACGAATTTGACCAACAGACTTAAAAGAGACCCTTTTAGATTTAGCCAATTTACAAGAAATACAATCTTCAGTCAATTTTGATAGCATAGGAAGACCATTAACACTTTCTTGTTTACTGGTGTTAATTAAATATTCACTGTTAATATGGCAAAAACGTTCATGCCACAACTCATTAACATTTACTTTATCCACTTGATTTGCTGACAAATTGACTGGATTGTCATTTCCTTTACATTTGGTAATATACTTTGATGGCTTCAGAAAATACAGGTCATTTTTCCTTAAAGCATAAAAAAGTTCATTTCCATGTTTGTCATAAACAAAAACTTTACCATTTTTACCCACAAAATTTATCCCGAGTTTTTCAAGCTTAACCCCAGAGAGCAAATTTCTTCTTAAGTTATGATTATACAAAACATCTTTTAAGATAATACGATTGAATTTGCCATTTTTACAACGTACCAAAAACTGAATTGTACCCTTACCCTCAACTGGACATTCTCTCTCCCCAACTGCAAGAGACATGTGCAAGTCAGATACTGGCTCAAAAGTGAAAAATAAATTTCTATTGCTACAAAAATGCGCTGTAGCGGCAGTGTCAAAAACCCAATGGGAATTTCCATAGCCCAGATCTGATGAATTAGCCTCGCACAATTCAGGAGAAAGCTCAATTAAGCTACATTCAAGTTCAGAGAAGGTACAATTCAAAAGAGATTTACATTCTACATTACTAGTTTCCAAAGGTCTTGAAAAATTTTTACTTTGAAAATTACTTTTATTTTGGAAATTACTTTTAGTTTTGACATTAGATTTAAAATTTCCAGAACCATATTTATGAAAATTACTTTTACGATTAACATCTGAATTACTTTTATCATTACAAGCTTCATTACTAGATTTACTTAATTTAAGTTTACAATTAGAAATTAAATGACCATACATTTTACAATAAAAACAAGGACCAATTTTACTTTTGTTTTTATAAAAATCTCTAGATTTACCTGGTTTAACAGACGATTCACTGGCAAAAGCTACATTATAAAAGTCCTTTTGAGACAACTTTAAGCGATTCTCCTCCAGCAACAGCTTCTATTCTTTCAGGCAGGAACTCAGCATCAGTCCACCTATAAATAGCTTGAACAATAGCTTGAAACTCATCTGGAAGGCTCCGAATCATCTGATAACCCAAGTAAAGTGGCTGCAGTTGATGACCAATGTCACGAAGACGTTCAGCAGCTTGCTTCACTCGACACAGAAAAAGACCTAAGTTTTCACCAGGAACATACTTTGTATTAAAGAAAACATCAAGAAGTTGAATTACTCTTGCTCTGGTGGTTGGCTCAAAATGGTCATGAAGAATTTTCCAGGCTTTTGCTCCATCAGTGGTACTTGAAATTAAAGGCTTAAATTCAGAACTCAGGGATTGATAAACAATGGTGTAGGCTCTATTTTTCCTTAGTTTCACATCCTGCTTTTCTCTCCATGTCAGCACAGATTTTTCAGTAACCTCTGGAGTTTCCGTTTTAGCAGCATCTGAAGTTTCCGTTTTAGCCGGTGATAAACTCTTGGGTATCTCCTCTCCATCCTCTTTCTCAATGAACTCCCACGCTCCATAATGCAGCAACAGAACTTTAACTTCATGCTTCCAAGTTTCCCAATTGGTGCCGGTCAGCAGGGTGACGTTTTGATTATTTTCCATCAGCCCCCGTCTCTTTATCATGGCAACTTGAAGCTTTCAAAAGGTCAACAGCATGCAAGAAAATTAAAAAAAAAAAGTTCATTTTTCAAAAACAGACCAGAGAGAGAGTCCACAGTCAGAAAAATTATCACCGTTTCTTCACTTCCACATTTCCTTAAAAAACCACTAAAATTCCGGTTATGAGTCTGGACCCATAACCCTGTTCTCTTTTTCACAATAAATTAACTATATTAAGCAGAATACGCAGTGGAATCTTTAAGCTTGGAAATGCATGGATGTGGAAGACTTTAATAAGTACAGCAGAAGTAACAAGATGACTTTTTATTGATGATTAATTACAAATGATAAACCAACGTCAGCTTTACTTTCGCCGAACAAACTTAAAAATAAAATCAAAATAAACTTTCATCAAAAAATAATAATAGCCGCCAGCAGCCTTCAAAACGTAGCCAAGCTACGACGTCGTAAGTATAGTTACATGGCACGAAAACTAAGTGCTGCTTTCAAGCGAGCTACGTAAGAAAAGCATGGCAAAGCAACAACAGACACGGAAGAAAAGGGCAAAATACAAGCATCTTGATCTGCTACATATACTAGTCTGTTTTGGAAAAATTTGCATACAGTTGCTGCCATTCTGTGAAAAGAAAAACGTACGCGAAACTCCATTGGCTTCACGGACTATGACGTCAAACTACGACCAATCAGAGCGGCGATCGTCAGACGAGAGCTCTGGGTCGAAAGTAACAGCAAGTAACAGCGATCAACAGTGATCCAGAAGCACAGCGATAGATCGTGGATGAATCGCGTGTTTACCCGAAAACATCGTGAAGCAATGGAGTTAGTTTGTAATTTAATGTAGGCTTGGGGATGGTAAAAACAAATGTATGTCATGTGAAAAGGGAAATATTTAAATGAAACATTTTACTCTTAAATTTAAATACATGACATAACAGTGAGGATACAAGGGAGTCAGCTATTTTGAATAAACCTGTAAAGTTAGTCGTGCCAAAAGAATTGGTTACTCAAGTTTTTGCACTAACACATGAGTCCCTAGCGGCTTGTCATCAAGCCTTTCAAAAGACCATTGATCGCATTCGTGAGCACTTCTATTGGCCAGGAATGTCGTCAGATGTCAAGCATCTAGTGGAGTCATGTATTAGTTGCCAGCAGAAGAGAGCTTATAGAGCGAACCAGCTCGCCCCTCTGCAACGTATGCCGACCCCCCAGTTTCCCATGAACAAGGTTCATTTGGATCTCATTGGACCCTTACCGCAAACTTTTTCGGGAAATAAGTATATTGTCGCATATATAGATTCATTTACTAAGTGGCCAGAAGCATATGCGGTTAGTTCAACCACTTCAGATGTCATTGCGGACACTTTAGCTGACTTCATCTCACGCTACGGAGCACCCTGTTTTATTACGACGGACAACGCGAAGAATCTAATTTCAGATGCGATAGAGCACGTATATAAAATGTTTGGTATTAAACATATTAAGACCTCATCTTATCAACCGGCTGGCAACTCGCAAGTGGAGAGACAGAATCGTACTCTTAAAAATGCACTTTGTCACATAGTCAATCAAAATCAATCTGACTGGGACACTAAACTCAAATTTGCACTACTAGCTATGCGTTCAGCTGTCCACTCTTCAACTAAACTTAGCCCAGCTGCAGTTATGTATGGCAGAAATATGAATTTACCATATAATCTCTTTTCCCAGCCACCTGCCTTTAATTATAATGATGCACCCTCTTTTTGCGAACTCTTAATCCCAGCTCTCCAAAAAGTGTACACTGAAGTACATAGTAATTTAATTAAAGTTTCTGAGCAGCAGGAAAAATACCGTGAAAAGACAGCTGTTGATAAAAATTTTAAAATAGGAGATCTTGTGTGGTTATTTACACCCACAGTCGCCCCTGGTAATACAAAAAAATTAAGCAAGCAAAATAATGGTCCTTTTACTATAATTGAGAAGCTAAATGAAGTTAATTTTAAAATAGCGCTAGTTGCTAATCCCAAAAATTGTCAGATTGTCCATGTTGACAGGTTGTCTTCCTTCAAAGACAGACTCCCCATCTGGTCCAGTGAACCAAAACAAACAATTGGCCTGGGATCGACTGAAAACGTGACCATCGATTCACCACACCAACCGCGCGATTCTCCTCCTGTACGCAGGTGTAAACGCAACCGATTCATTCCCTGGGCACCATATGATAACAACCGCGCACCAGCAGCAGTGAACGTCAACAATAACGAAACTCCGGTAACGCCGGAATTGGAGGAAACAGACAGCGACGCGACTGAAATCATAAATCCCTCTCCCCCACCTCCCATTTCTCCGGAGATTGCAGCGGCAGAGAATAACGAGATGTGCGTAAATAAAAATTTAGCAACGGCAGAAGGCAGCGAAATACGCGTAGGTAAAAATTCAGCCACGGCAGAAAGCAGTTCAACTGCTGAGCACAGCGATTCGCGCAGGTCTCGTTCATCGATTCGTCCAGCTGCTAAATCGAATAGAAGTAGTCGTTCAATATCGCTTTCTAGAACCGACTATTCGCTACGGGATAGAAGAGACTGTCCGAGTTATAAATACTAACTACCTTTTTTCGATATTCAGGCATTTTTATCAATTTTACCTTGTTTATTTGTATTTATTTATAGTTTAGTTAATGTGTATGTATATTTAATTATTTTCTTGGGCATTTTTAAAACGGAACTTAGTTTTTCTAGCGTATTAAAGGTTTGTTTTGATTGTGTTTTGATACCTTCATGTAGGCATTTTTAACCCTTTTTATGCTTATACTTAAGGTTTTTGTCTGTTTTATGGTAGATTATGTGGTATATACCCGTCCGCACCTCGTTTTCGTAGATTTTGGGTGTATTTTTGCAAAAAACGAATGTAATTTTCGTTACTTTAAAATTTTTTAGGATGTTATGTTTTGTATGCCCTTTTGCCGAGGTAGATCTGTTTAGTTCAGTTTTTTTTAATGCATCAGTGTTTTGTATATAACTTTTTAAGTATGTGTTTACTTTAATTTCTACATTTTAACTAGATAGATTTATTATTTACTATACAGTTTGTGGTTTTATTTGAGCTTAAACTTTAAGGAGTGTGGGCCCTTTTTCTTTTTCTTGTAGATACTATCTCATGTACATGCCTGTATGTTGTTGTGTGTGGCTAAAAGTGCTAAAATTAACTATTTTCTTATTTCTATTTCCTATTTTTGTGGAGTGTGTGTTTTCCTTCCTGGTGATATACTTCACCACCCTTTTTTTTTTTAATGTTTTTGTGGGATGTTCTCCCTGTTGTTTTAAAAGCAGTTTCGGGCTTTTGCTATAAGTAGCACAGAGGCAGAGATACTCTTTCCCATGCACATTACTTGTACGTGCATTTGTAAAATCTACATAATATCCCGTATCATTAAACTGTGTTCGAAAACAAACATGAGTTCTCATATAAAATTGTTACAATTGTGTGCGTAATTCTCTAACATGGTCTGTGATACCATAATATGTGTCTTACAGATGTATATGTATATATTTTTTTTTGTGTGTCACCAGTTGCTCTTGTGTATTTTTGTATAATAGAATTAATATGTGTTTTACAAATTTCATTGACATTTACAGTGTTGTAACTATGATATTACTAGTACTTATTTACATAAATAGATAGTGTTGTAATATACGGTGATGCCAATTATTGAAGTTATGTATATCAGCAGTGTAATGACAATTAATCAGTGGGCACTTCTCTTCTTTTTTTGGCTAAATTTTTTTTTTCAAAATTCAATTTATGTATTGTTTACAATTCTGTCACCAGAAATTTCAGGTAGGATGCAGTTATGCGTAGGAATGACAGTAGTAGGGAAGTGAGGTTTCACAGTCCAAGTGGAACATGTGTTCTTTTACAGGTGCAGAAGGTATCTTGTTCATTTTAGTGGTAAAATCAGCCTTGTGGTCCCTCCTCTGGTAGTACTCTTTTATGGTCATGTTTCAGGTAATATTTTAGGTAATGGTTTCTACGGATGTGCGAGCTCTGGTTGTATATATCCGGAATATATTGTCAGGGTGGTATTTCAGCGGTGAACTCTCTGGATCCCGTCCCGGATCGATGTATGATTTGTGTTTGTGGGTCAGTTTTTTCAGTGTTGAGGTCCCAGCATGCCATGTGGTACCCAGTTACCTTTCAAAAAAATAATTTGTTTTCTCAAAAAAAATTTTTTTAATTAGCCGGGGGGAGCAATCTTGTTACGGTTGGTTTCAACCAATTTTTTTTTAATCTACATTAAATTATTTAAATCACTTTCTCAACATTTATTTAAAAGCACTCTTTTTCTGTTTCTAATAAAAATTTAAATAAATAAAAGTAATTGTAATAATAATAATAATAAAATCAGTTTTTTTTTCTTCTTTCTTTTTCTTTTTGCAAAGTAATTTCAACGTTTATAGTCTAGCTTTGCTTCCTGTTTTCAAATACGAAAAATAAATAGCAGGGAGGGAGGTTTCTCAGTAAAAGACCACACATATTGTTTTGGGTAGTCGTGTACGTTTTCTCCCATACCCTTGAATCATGTGTTTGTAGTCACCTAGTCTGGCTTTGGTTAAAAGAAAGACCGTCCGCCCTGTATAAGAATTACGTTATCTTATGAGTGTACTATACACGCAATTAGGCTTTGTAAGTTTACGACAGGCTTCAATTGGCTCTGCTATCAGGCGGATAGCTGGCGCCCATGTAAACAGAGGCTCACAGGACCCCCTTCAGCACACGCCATGGGTGTGAAGCATGGCTGCCTTCCCCCATGAAGCGGCCGGCAGAGTGGAGCGACAAGCTGGAGTCTTCAGGAAGAGTCCTTTTTTTCATTTTGTTTCCATTCCCGTACCCCCTTTGACAGAGTGGTTCCGGCCAGTTTTTGTAAGCAGCGCGGGAGAGAGAATGTTTACGAATTATTACTTGGCGCGTAAACTGACTGGTTGTTTGGATCGTGAGCTGGTTGGAGGATGAAACACTGGGAATAGCATGCGAACACCCGTGTTTTATGACGGCAGTCGGTTCTCGTGTTTAAATAATTATTGATTCGTGACCGGTAGAATGCAACTGAATGAAAAAAATAAATTCTTGTAAAAAGAAAGGAGTCCGGCGAGGAACGGTTGAAATGAAGTGATATTATCAGAGATACGTGAAAAGCATGAAAGAGGACTTAAGTGAAGTTCTGATACGGTGACGCCGAGTATTCCCCTGCGAATATTTGAGCGTGTGGTCAGTGTGTCGTTCCAAATTAACATGATTGTTATTTTAGAATAAAGATACATCTCAGTCAACCCAGTAGTAAAAAATTCAGTGATCCTATAGTTGATGATGGTAGTGTGAAATCTGACTGTAAAGGTCTCTATTGTGGGACAAACCCCCTCCTGACAAGATGCGAAAGCCAATAATTGACGACGTGGTGACTGATAGTGAAGCTTAATAAGATGTGCGGAGTAGTGATCTAACCCACGACTGTGAAGAAACCTGTCAGCTCGCCTGCTGGTATATAGCAATAGTTTTTCTCTCAAAACAAAGAGGAAAGAAAAATATGTTGTGCAATCGGCTGCAACATTAAAAGAGGAAAGGGGAGTGTAAAAAAAAAAAAAAAACCTGCCCACTGATTCAACCATTGAATTCTTCATTTTCTGTAAGTAGAATTTACATAGTTTTTATTTACATGTCTCCCTGATGAGGGAATATATATATTTGTGTGATTTAGAGTTGGAGAGTAAGATGCAAAATAAGCAAAAATAACTTGTAAATTCATATATGTATATTAATATTATAATATGTTAAGCATTACAATGCGTATTTGAAAGGTAATTAATGACTTATCTCAGAAAAGTTGATCATCCTTTAATTTATGATGTTATGTTAGTCTTGAAAACTTTAATATTTGATTTAAAGACATTTAATAATCAATATTAATCAACTTTTATTTGGTGTTGTTATAGTAAATTTTTTTTTGGGAATTACATTGTTTTTATAAATTTTAAGTATTCAAATAAAGATTGTTTTTTTTTTGTTCATTCTCAAATTTGGTATGTTCTTCTTTATAAGATCTTTAATTAGTATTCTTATATCTACAGCAATCCTATAAGAGAGGCTTAACTTCTCAATTACTGTGAGTAAGGTTATGAAAGCTATGATCTTACTAAATTAATATTTTTTTTAATTTCTTAAATTTTAAATTCATAGTAATAGTTTATTTGAAAATTTAATTGAGGTTTACGTAAGGTTATTAGATGTAATTATTGTTCCTATCTCAGTATTGGATATACTGATAATTGATGCTAAAGTAAAATTAAGTCTAATTTCATGATTGATTAATTTAATTTTTAATTATCCTTTCTTTGAAGTATTTTTCAAAACAAACAACAAAATGGTTACCATTTAACAAAGTAAAAAAAAAAATGTATCCAGTTATTTTATACCACTATACGATTCATGGTTAACCGATCTGATCTTGTTCAGAATCTCCATGGTTGTTCTAAAATTTTAGTATATCATTATATCCCTATTCTATTAACGGATTTAACTCCTTCTCCTTTTGGTCCTCATATTGGAGGAATTTCAGGTTGTCTGCATTTTTCCAAATTATATGATGATTACACTTTTGTTAATTTAATGTATATGGAGATTTGAGCTTGATCGGGTTGGAGTGGAGTTGGGTGTTCTTTATGCAATTCAGTATGCTACTTGATTTAGAAATCTGTTGCCCCTTACTACATTTAATAATGTCTTAAAATGATGAGTTCAAAATTATCATGTTGTATTAACTTATAACAGTTTTTCTTTGTTTTGTTATTTTGGTAAATTTATTCTAAATTGCTCCTTCATTTCATGGCAACAGATTTCAGTGGAGTTAATCAAGGCATACTTATTTTTTTAAAATATTTAATTGTCAAGTGAAGATTGAGTAACAAATGAGCCTTTTAAATTAAGTTTAAGTAAGTTATTTTAGAAAGAACCCCAAAACCACAACAAAAGTACCTGAAAATACCATGTTCACTATAATATTCTACACAAAGACACATACATATTAATGCTTCTACTTAATAGTAATAATTAAGTAAAGTACTAAATAAAAATTAAAGAATACAAATAACTGCTATTTTTTATGTTAGCTGGGTGCCAATGATTACATCTCTATATAACTGACATCCGGCTAACATAAAAAAATACCAAATATATTTAGAAAGATTCTTTCCTCCAAATGAATAATAATACTAAAAAGTACAAAATGATTGAAAAATTTTTCAGGTGTACAAAATACTTTACATCTAGATATGAGCTAACAAAAAAAAAAATAAATTTTATTTGTATTATTTGAGTTATAACAATAGAAAAGATACAAAACAATCTGAAATAAAAAGTACTTTTTAATGTATGTTTGTAAAGTAAAATTGGGGAAATTCTTTTTGAAGTTAACGATTATCTGATTTCTAAACAATTGTATACAGTATTTTTTTTTCTAAATATTGTCTTAGTTTACTTTTAAATGATCTGTATGTTACTAAATTACTTCTGCCAACTCAAAAAATAACATTGTTCCAGAATTTTTCTTCATTAAGACAGCTTGATTTATTATAATAATATATTTATATATATATATTAGTACACATTATTTTAGCAAGATTTTTACAAGAATACCTGAAGACAGATTATTTTTAAAACCTCCTACAAATCTAAGTTGCATATCAATATCTTAACTTAGGAAGAAAAAAAATCCTTAATTAAAAAATCTGATTTTAATTTTTGAAAAGTATTTTTTTTCTCCCTTTTTTTCATACTTTGATCTAAAACAACCCTTGAACATCCTTGAAAAGTGCTTGAATTTTATTTGATATATTTGTATTTTGAGAAACAACTAACTTATAATAACATAAAAAATATGTAGAATTTTACCTTTTTAAAAACACTCCATACAAAATGAAATGCATTAAATTTAATATTATTATTATTTTTGGTTATGGGTACTGTGAAGGTCAGTGTTAAAACAAAAATTCTCCTCCAAAAGAGGAGGGGGGGGGGTGAACATTGCACTTCTACAACAAATATAAACATAAAATCGTTCTCAAGTGTATGAACCATGAACTTTGTCGTTTTATCTGTGTTTTTAGAGACAACTTACTTATGATATAACTTTAAATATAAAAAATTATATTTATAAGTATAAAACCACAAATCCTCCACTATGTGTATCCCAAACCTTCTGCTGAATTCATCACTGCTAAAACGAGAGAATAGTTAGTATTAAACAATGTTTTTGAATTATGTCTATTCAGTTCCTCCATGTTGATAATTTTTCCAATTCATTTCAATTAAGAAAACCATTTAAAGATAAAGCTAAATTGTTTTCACCAGATTTGTTTTACATTTATATGACAATTTACATTTTTCACAAAAAAAAAAAAAAAAAAAAAAAAAAAAAATATGTGCTTTTAAGGGTGCGGGAACATTTTAGGAGGCGAAATGGTTTGTTTTGGACAATTTTGCTTTTGTTTTTATCTTAACTGAATATATTAAGGATACGTATACACACAGATTACAAATAAACAAGAAGTATGCTATGTATATTATGAACATAAAAAAGTGTACATGTAACAAATAAATAAAATTTAAAGATGACAATACGTTAAATTGGACCATTGTAATACAAAACATACCAATCTATTTTATGATCGTAACATACTTGAATTATTCTTATTACCCATTTATCTGTAATTCTGATTGTATGAATAGGCATGCAAAAAAGATTCTTAATAATATTTAAGTTAGATAAAAGGAAACAAAAATAGTGTCCAAGAGGTGAGTATTTTCATCTGTCATTGTTCTTACTCCTTATAAGGAAAAAGTCTTTATGATACGGGATTTTTTTCTGATTAAAAAAAATATATATATTTCCATAAAGAAAAGAAAGTTACTATTTTCAGGGTTCATACAGACTCCTTAGACTACTTAGAAACTCCTTAGAAATGAAAATGTTTCTAAGCAGTGCTTAGAACTCCTTAGATATACAAAATACTCCTTATAAACTCCTTAGAATTATCGTGAAGCAAAATTAAGTGACTTCATGCTCTTAATTGAAGTATACAAGATTAGAAAATAGAGACATGAGGATTAATATTGCCTGTATATAATGATCTTTCTTAGGTAGTGCATGAAGTAAAATAAAATAAAAATAAAATTTTATGTTTACAAAAAAGAAAAATTAAAGTGATTACAGGTGATTTTCTTACCATTCTAAAAAGAAAGCAATACATTGTGAATACTGTGCAGTTGTAACACTGATCCCATTAGATTTTAATAGTATAAGATCTGTTTGAAAGTCTTTTCTGTTAATTTTCTTAATTAAAAATTGTGCATGTTACAGTGCAAGGTACAGTAATACTTAAAAAAAAAAAAATATGCTAAGTTCTTTAAAATTTTTGGACTCCTTAGATACTCCTTGGATTTTTTCTTCTGAATTCTGTACGAACCCTGTATTTTACAGAGGTATTTTTAGCTTTTTCAAGATTCCCGAATGAATAATTCAAAAATGTTTCTTTTTTAAAAAGGAATGTTTTCTGTCTATTCTTTCAAAACTTTTTTGTGTGAATTGAAAGTTATACAGATTTATAGGAATTGATTCTATTATTAAAGATGAGCTTACTTATTGATTTGGGAAGCTTTTGTTTATACATAAGGAGAGATTTCATTAATCTACAGGAATTTATTCTGTATTTAAAGATAAGTTTCTGAATCAAAAAGGAAAAGTTTCTTGACAGAAAGAAACAACTTTCTATTTTTCCAGATTTTATTCCTTGTAGGTTCGGAAAAGTTTTCTTATCGATAAGGGTAACTATAATTCCATTTCCAACAGGAAACTTTTTCATTTTTTTTTAAGTGCACAATCTTTGTCATTGTACCTGTGTTTTGAAATACAGCTTACTTATAATGTCTTATAATAACAATTTTAACATAATATAAAAATAAAAGCATAAAATTGCAAATCATCTGGTGTATGTGTACCCTGCCCCAACCGCTGAATTCATCTCTGATATAGTATATAATTCACATACTAGAGGCAATGATTCGATTAAATTTAACATATGCCACAGAGAAATCTATACAAATGTTGATAGTTAACTATCTGCTAATTAGCCATTAAATACATATATTGAGTTCATCAGAAAGTTCCTTCTGTTTAAGAATTTGTACCAGAAAATTCTGCCAGTCAATTATTAGACATTAGCTATCTGATTTAATGTCTAATAATAGAATTTTCCGGTACGAACCAACTTTCCGAGCAACCCAATAGTTACATTAAAAGTTTGAAGTCTTATTATTTTTTAAAGTAGCATTTTAGCTGCAGTTTACTAAATTATTAAAATCATAAGTTTTCTTTTTCTTTTCTAAAGTATCTGTGGATATTTTAACCAAAAAGTGCAAGAAATTTTTTTTACAAAATTTCATGATGATCTGTTTTTACATAAAATATTTAGTTAATGAAAATTCGTAGTTTTTTTAAGAGAGAATGGTCAATTATATTGATTTCTTTAAATAAACTTTTTACTAACAAGGGAACCTCTTTTGGTGCAGCTCACACCTAGCATTAAGACAGGGTGGCATTTTAAAGCCCTATATTACGAAGTTTGAGAATTGTTGAAAATTTTGTGTTAAAATCATTTTTTTATTTTACAGCAGCATAACTTTCAGAAAATGCAATTTTCGGGACCATTTATTGGACTATTATCAGAGAAGTTTTTTAAATACTTTAAAATACAAATTAGTTAATAGTAAGAATAAAATATTGAAAGAAGTTTAAAAAACTCTTTAAAAACCTACGAATTTCATTTTGAAAAATTTCAACATTATAATTGCATTTTTGGTGGCGTGACATTCACTGTAGACTTTTTTCAGACAACCCTGGACGAATGTCATACTTTTCTGCTGTGTCAGTAGTGGTTTGGATTCATAGCACCCTATTTGGCGACTTGACTCGCTTTTGGCATGAAATTATCAATTAAAAATCCAATAATGAAAAAATAATATAGTATAAAAAAATTAAAAATATGACTTTAACAGAGAAATTTTGTCAGTTCTCTAACTTTTATGTATAGGGCTACGAAATATACCATGTATGGATGCTAGGTGCGAGCTGCACCAAAAGTGGTTCCTTTGTAAATATAATTTTTAGCAACTAGAACTAGATCAATGTATTAAAAACAAGAACAAAAAATTATGTGCGATTATGAAACACTTTCCAACACAGCCAGAAAATTGTAATGAAACTTCACCGTTAAATAAGGTGAAGGGAGATATGTAAGTAAACATTATAGAAAACATATAACATATTGAAAAATACAGTTGTCAAAATTACATTCCAGTGTCAAAAAAGTAGTCGAATTATTTTGTGCAGCCCTGTATATGATCAATAGATGGGGATATATAGCATGATAAAATTTAGTTCAGTTAGAATATTCACATTTAGCAATTTTCACTAACCAATGAAAATGCACTCAAAATCTTTTGCACAGCCCTGCATATTATCTGAAGCTTTTGTACACACCAATAATTAAGCTAAAAGGCAACTTAAAATTCACTCGCAGCAATTACCAACCTTAAACGACAATGTATATTTTTCTTTCTGTAGCTCTGTATATGAATTTATTTATATACTACAAACTTTTATTAGTCTACTAAACATAGTTCAGCAGGAAAATGGTTAACACAATTAAAAACTACCATTAAGTAATTCATCCTATAATCTGTAATACTTACGGATTCCCTTGTGTAACCGTGTATATGAACAACCGAGTTTATAAACACATGTACTATGAAAAAATTTAGTTAAACTTAAAACGCAAACCAAAGTTGAAACCCACATATCACACATTGACTCTAAATAACACACCTGTACTGTAACTGATATCTTTGTGTCTCCCTGTAAATAAACGCAATTCACACCACTTTGATGAGAGAAATTAATAAGTGCACCTCAGTAATGCATATAATTTTCATTATGTTTGAAATAGTGAAATATCACTATATTAACCTACAAACGATTTTCCCCCATAGAACAATGTGTAACAGAATTCTTTTGTTTGACCCTGTAAATGAATAATTAATGTTTTGCATACCATATTCTACAAAACGCCTGTTTTGATGTGCTTCATAATTATATATCAATTTCATCATGTTTTAAATGACGTAGCATCATCAAAATGCACTTGAAATGATTATTTCCCATTGACTGTAATGTAACGTAATATTTTTGACTGTCCCTGTAAAAAAACTATAAGTTGAAATAGGGAACATGCTATAGTAAACTACAAAAATTTCAGGGCAATTCGAGTATATTTATGAGAGTTAGAGCATGGACAGACAAACCGAAGTCATAAACCCTTTTCAACTAGGTTGGACAGTGTTAAAAAATGATATGCTGAATACAAAATTGTGAGATGTTATTGGCAATTTAACCTGCACTTCCTTTAAATGCTTGCTAATTACTGGGGCCTTTTACATTAAAGCTAAAACTATTATGAAAATAAAAATAAAATTGGAATTTTAAATATTTCTTTGTATATATTTTTAACAAAAAACTAATAATTTATCAAAAATATTTCATGATGTTAAATTTTATTTATTCTTTTCGTTTTATATTTTATTTATTTTATGAAAAAATTTCTGATAAATTGTAAAATTTTTAATTGCATAGTTCTTAAAAATCCAATAAAATATAAAAATGTTCAGTTTTTTTTTTCTATTCTAGTTATCCTGTATGCATAAAATCTTTAAATTATCTTCATTCTTATTGAGTAAATATTTCAATTACTAGATTTTAAATTATTATTAAATTGCTAAAAAATCTCAAAAACATTTAACATCATGAAATATTGTTATAAAATATTCTTGTTAAACTATCAGTTTTTTGTTAAAATGTGTACAAAAAATATTTAAAATTCCAATTTTCTTTTTATTTTCATTATAATTTTAGCTATAATGTAAAATATCCCAATAATTAGCAAGCTTTTAAAGGAAGTGCAAAAACAAAAAATCGATACAAACGATAAAAATCGTATAAAATATCGATATAAATAAATCGTATCGTTTCTCTGCGACGCACTTCTGTTTTGTCCTCTTTCCGCAGCAGAGGAATGGCGCTAGTGTCCCCGCTAACAAATTTAACACTATCTGACTGGCCTTATTATTTAATGGCTCTGGTTGAACCCAATTATGAAACATTAGACTTTTTTAAAGATTCTGCTGAAGGGATTTCTATGGAACTTGCATTGTTAATTTTCCAGGGATAGTTTTAGTATATTGCATATCGTTATATCGTTCTTCAGAAAATCATACTATAAATGATTGAATAAACGAGTAGGTCTTTAACAGCCTAAATTTCGTGTAATACATTAGAAAAAAACAGCGTAATGGCTTTCGTATCGTTTTACACCAATGCGGAAGGACATGAAGGATAAGTTCATGTTTCTTTAAAACACACAATCAAATTCACCGATATATTTCGTTTGATTCAAGTTTTTTTTGGAGAAACCGACCTGCTAGGTAATAATAATGGTTAATTTTATCTGCATATAAAATTCTATATTATGTAAAAGAAAGTCCTGACTTGGGAGATCATCAACGCACAGTCCAAACTACTGAAGCTACAAACACGAAAATTGCGGGGAAAATACTTCTTAGGATGTAGAGGCGCAATAAGAAAGTTTTTCTAAAATTCCATCCCTAAAGGGGTTAAAATGGGAACAAACAATAACAAAATTTCTTAAAAATTCAAATGATGCCAATTGAAACAAGATTTGGTGAATTTTTACTGGCGCCCAGCAATATAAAAGTACCTATTATTCTTATGGATATTTATGTAATTGTGATTTTTAAATAAAATATGCTTGCTGAAGTAAAGTTTCGAGGTTCTGTACGGTTTCGATATTGCACATTTTCTATAATTTGGTGATGCCTTTAACGCCAACTCAGCAATATTTACAAGTTATAATTTCTAAAAATGCATCGATTACTATATCTTCTTTACTACCGCCACTGCAACATATCCAGGGAGTCTCATCCTGCCACTTGAAGGCACGGCACGAGGTGCAGGGTAACTGAGATCCGATATCAACAGCCTTATTCCTGAAATATTCAATATGAGGATCATAATTAAAGCCAGACAAATACTTAGTAGTCCAAGGCAATAATTTGATATGCGATTTCTTTTCATATATTCCTGTAGCTGTCTGACCAAAAGCGTACATTGTTGGATGAATGCAATTCACCGGTATATTTAGTTTGCTTCAAAATTCGTTTCGAGAAACCGACCAGCGTAGCGGGCGAAGCTTGCTAGTGTTTATTTAAAATAGTAAAACCTACTAAGAGAAAATCTGAAATAACCATCAGAAAAATATTCCGTTTTGTTCAGGTATCCATCTTAGAAAGTATAATTTTGGGGTATTTTTTCGAACGAGAGAATGAATTTTTTACGTTTAAATCAGAAATCCATTATAGACAGGTTCCGTTCTCGTAGAATTTAGTGTATTTTTATGTGTTGATTTAGAAGTCGCTGTCCCGCCTTTTTGTCAAAGTGGAACGGCCAACACTAGCTTTAAAATACAATTGTGAACAGTGTCCATTAATAACTGCTAAATTAGTCGCTCTCGCAGGGAAAGGGGCAGGAGAGGTCCGTAATTTGTTGTATATTACAGCATTCTCTCTTATTTGGCTCAAAGTCCTCCACTGGTACGAAAGTGCATTCAAATATTAATCTAAAATAGTAAGTCTTTATGACATAATTATAAGAAAAGTATGATACATCATAAGGCGGTCCTAAAATTCAAATCGGTTACTTTCTGACATATTCCTGAATTTATTTTTATTCATAAACGCAGAAAACTGGCAGATGTATTTATAATCTAATAGTTTTTTTCATTTTTCGATAAAGGCACGGGATTTTCGAAAAATGCAGTCAAAGTTGGCATTATGAACTGAATTTCCAGATGTAGCAGTCTGAGAAAGGTCGTCATGAGACAACAATTACTTACAACTTAAAATGCAATACATTTATCGAAAAATGAAAAACCCTATTAGATTTTCAATCATTATAATAGTTCAATTTCATGCTTTTGCATTTAAAAATGAGTCTGTGAATGTGTCAGAAAGTTTCTTGTTTTAAATGCAGATGTTTCTTTTTCGAGAACGACCTTAAATGAAAAATACATTTTATTCAACAATTTAATTGATTTCTCATAGATTCGTTTGTATTGAAAAGAAAAAAAAACTATTCAATCAACAGTCTTCCATATTTCCGAGGATGCGTTTGCTTTATTTATTTTAGTAATGCATTTTCAACAAACAAGAATAATAGCTAAGAAAAGAAATTCTTATTATATTAAAAATTGTTATTGTTTGAAAATATATTTCCCGAATACAATAAAAAACATATATAAATTAAAATTTAAAGCAATTAAGTGAAAAATGTCTTAAATAGTGAGTAAACTTGTTTTAAATTATTTCAATAAACGAAATGAAAATCATTTCTGAATATTGATTGTCTGAAATATTTTAGCACATTTTTATCATAATTACTTTAATATAAACTAACTTTTAAGTGCTTAGTTCATTTAAAAATCGCATTTCAAAATAAAATGAAATGAAATTCTTCTGATAGTAAATATTTTCGTGTCTAAAAAACTGTTTATTTAAAAGGATGGTAAAACATGTCTCTTATTTCTCGCCGTCTATCAATCAACATCCAAAACCCATTTATATCTGAAACACCGCCATTTCTGTAGAAATTCACTATCACTTCCAACAGATGTTCACCCTCCTATTCCTGTAAACTGCAAATAGAAACACAACGACGTACTTATCAGCTAGCATTATTCAACAACCAGCCAGAGCACGTTATCGCTCTGACCATCTCCAATACTTAATCGCTTTCTTAAACCTCTTTTATCGCCATATTTGGCGGGGTCAAGCATAGCTACACACATAGCACTACTCTAATAAAAGAAAGAAGTTATACTTTATACATGATATGAATTGTTTAATTTCTATGTAAAAAATCAGATGACTGCATCATCTACTTCCTACTCATTTTTTTCCCCTAACAGAAATATTTTAAATAAATTTATGAAATATTTAGATAAACATAAAATGTTAATAAGCAGATTTTTATACAGAAAAGACGTTAACATTACTTCTCTTAAGCAAAATTTAAATATTTTATTTCTGGTAAAGGAAAGCTTTCAATTTAAAAAAAAAAAAAAAAGAAAGAAATATATACAAAAAATAATGAAGATTGTTTTTTTCCTAATCTATGTGATAATTTTCACAATCTTCTAAAATTCCTTAATGAACATATAACAAATAATTTACTACATAATAAAAAAAATTTCTTTGAATAAATATGAAGAATAGTGGAAGCTAAAAATGTTTATCTGCTGTATAGCTGTGGCCTCATCATCAGATTCTTTTACGATCCTTTCTTGGTCTTGTCGGCTTGCTTCTTTTCCTACGTTTTCTTGGTCTTTTCGGATTGCTACTTTTCCTACGTTTTCTTGGTCTTGTCGTTGTCGGCTTGCATTTTGCTTCTGCGATTGCCTCCAAATGGCTCTTTCTGTTGTTTGAAATACAATTGTCTGACTTTTCAGACTTTTCGCAAGAACTTGTTTGTTGTGTCGGCTTGCGTTTTGCATTTGTGATTGCCGCCAAATGGCGCTTTGTTTTGCTTGAATCACGCTTATATGGCCTTTCAGACTTTTCGCCGGAATTTCCTTGCTTCAATAATTTTTCAACGTTGTATGGTCCAATTGCAATCAAACGTAAACTAGGATCATGAACGGGTTTCTCCGGATTTACATCATGATTATTCGATCTTGCTTCTTTCATAATCCGCTTCAGTAATATACCTCTTCTGCTTTGGCTCCGATCAAAAATGGATTTTAATAAATCCTGCTCACTCTCTGTGAGAGATTCATCTTCAGAAACCTTTGCCATTTTATATGTGAATTTAATACCAATTAAAATATACAAATAATTAAAAAAAAAAAAAAAGATTTTGGAAGAAAAAAATTTTGGCTAACAGATGAGTTAAATATGTTGTTCCAGAAAACTCCAATTTGTCATTGCTCGTGCTCACGAGTATGAACATAAAATTAAGATCACGGAGTTTCTATGAAAGTATGCAACCCGACATTAATAACACTTATGGAGAACTAATACTACAGCTCCTAGAATAGTCTGTTTCCAGATTAGAACAGTACTAATATGAAACTGATGATCGTTTCTTTATAAAACATCTTCAGAAAATTTTAGTTGTGAAGAAATAAAAAATTAGGGAAAAAAATTATAAAAATAAATATTATTAACAGCAGAAGCAAAATTAACATCAAAGAGAAGAAAATATTTGAAAGAACTTTAAAAAGTACGTGAGTAAATAATGTGAAATTTCCGTTAAAGTACATGCAACCTATGAAATGTAACATACGTGTCAAGGAGGATGATAAAACAAGTGGGTAAGTGTGATCAAAGATCGCTCAAAGGGTTTCGTTTAATATTCCTTTCAAAACACTTTATCCTTTCTTTAATAAATTCAAACAAATTTCATTTAACAACAACAAAAAAAAAAAGTCATGTTTTTTATAAAGTAAAAATTTACCGGCCTATTTTTTCGTTTTTTTGAATATCTAAACCAGCCAGATAGCGGGCCAAGCCCGCTATTATATTCTGTCATAATAATATCCGTCATACGGACTAAATGCAATATTAAAAAAATAATTTCAAAATTAAACAAATTGTATACCTTCAAAATGTTAAAATATGCGAATATTTCCATAATCGGATTTTTATCACGATTCAATATGTTTCTCAAACTCATATATTTACCATTCTCTATTATTTATATTGATACTCGCTTTGTATTATTCTCAAATATCTGAAAAATTAGTTAAACTTCCCATATGACGTCAGATTTTCTTTTTAATTCTCTAATGACGTGTAATTAATCTGCTTTGTTTACTTACTCATACTCATACTCCTTGTATTATTGAGAAATCTTAGACATTTTCCGTTTTATTACGACTATGACGTCAATCAATTTTATTTAATTTTAATCTTTTTTTCAATGGGCTTTATTGGCGTGACGTCATAAACCACCATCATGTGACCTCCCTGATGTGTTTAAATTTGTTTGTCTATGTATCGCATACATACATTCAATTGGGAATTCCGATGGTAAAATACCACCAACATCACGTGTTGGTGGTATTTTACAATCTCGAACTCAGATTCCCAATAAAGCCCATTGGTGAAACTTTTTATTTCCTTTTCCCTTTTCACGTGGAAATCGTCTGATAGAAAATTAATTACTGTGGAAAGATTTTCATCGTGGACTTTTAATTTTTGGCATCTGCTTAAT
Organism: Maratus michaelseni; assembly: GCA_963931845.1. NCBI lineage: Eukaryota > Metazoa > Arthropoda > Arachnida > Araneae > Salticidae > Maratus > Maratus michaelseni. The sequence continues at coordinate 101,867,461 of OZ007588.1, read as the reverse complement.
GAAAAATGTTTAAATTTAAAAGGAAAAGGCTGTTAGAATTTTGGTTTTTTTATCTCTATTTATTAAAATAATACGAATTTTTCAAATTTTAATATTTTCAGCTCTTCACAGCTGATATTCTGATTTATACACAAAGTTTCAACTCTATAAGTTACATACTTTTTTAGAATGGGACTGTGACGGACAGACAACGGAGCGGGAGTAATAGGGTTTCGTGAGATGAACGAAACCCTAAAAATCAGCAGTTACTGAGCGTAGTTTCTATACTCACTTTCATATTTACTTGCTGTGTCAAAGTTTTTATCACTGGGACTTCCCTCAAAGGGATTAGTCTGAGTGATATTGCTAATAATGTAGGTTTAAAAATTACGATATAAAGAAGATACAAATTATGGAAAAGAGCAAATTAAATGATAGAATTACAAAATATCATATATACTGTTATGTTTTCATATATTTTTTAACATTTGGCATTGAATCTCATTTTCTTAAGGGGACAGCGGACATAAAAACAAAATCCTTTAATTTTCAATGGATTCATATGAAAATTGGTAGACATATTAATGGTAAGCTCAAATAGTTATATTCAAAATTTGGTGTTAAAATAATTTAAAAAAAATTAATTATTCAGTTTTTAAATTTTTAAAATAACGAATGATTGTCATATTTTAAAATGCACCATGCGCATTTCTTTTACATAAAATATGACAATATATATTTATGAGATATATTTTATATATTAGAATGGAAGTTGGCATGAATTGTAAAGGTTCGCTGAATATAGAAGCAGATTTTTTTTTTTTTTTTTTTTTTTTTTTTTTATAACTATGCCTTGTTTTTTCGAAAACTATAGCTATATATTTCCATATGCATACAACTTTTAATACTAAAAAACCCCTTTTTATGCTAACATTTATTTATTATGGTATAGCCTATATACAGTATAAATTTTAAAAGAATCTGATCATTAGGAATGAGCGCTAAACGTTTCAAAATTTAGAAATGTGCGAAATTTTAAATTTTGAGAAAACAGCATTTAAATAATTAAAAAAATCCCTGACGGCTCGGACTACAGGCACAGGTAGATTTCGAAGACGCAGACCGTGGGGCACCTGTTTGTCGGGAATTGCGGAAGAAATGACCTTTTTGCGATGATGCGGCAGTTGGAACCGCCTGCACTCAGAAAAAGGTTTAATAAAACAGGCGAAACTAAATGGAAAATTCAACTTAACAAAGAGAGAGCCCTCTATAAAAAACATATTAAATCAGAAAAACTAAAATCGTGGCAAACTTTCTGCACACAAACAAAAGTAAATTTGGCCAAAACTTCAAAATTGCAACATCCAAAAACATAACTAATAAACACTTTATACACACAACACTAGAGGACTCTCACACATACGTGACAAAATCAGATATCTTTAAAGATCTAACAACACATCACTTCCCAGTGCCTGTAGTCACACAACAACAACTAACAGACCTGACAACGGGAGAAGACGCACACTCTACATCCCCTCCACTATTCACATTTAAAGAAATCAAAAACGCAATAAAAGAACAAAATAATCTTAAAGCTCCCGGCTATGATAAAATAGACGCATTCATCATAAAAAACCTATTCAAAAACTTTAAACACATAATAAGAGACCTACTAAATAAATGCCTTACCCTTAATCACTTCCCAACAAACTGGAAAATAGCCCAAGTAGTATTTTTCACTAAGAAGAACAAAGACCCAAAACTACCTACATCATATCGCCCCATCTGTCTCCTCCCGATGCTCGGTAAAATACTGGAGAGGCTCCTAAAACACAGAATAACACACCATCTAGAAAATCTAAACTATCTTCACCCATCCCAATATGGATTCAGAGAGGGCAAAAACACAACACAACTATTAAAATTAACACACACAAAAATAAAAGACCTCCTAAAAACATAAATATTGCATCCTAATATCATTCGACATAAAGGGAGCCTTTGACAGCATAGACTGGCAGGTACTGGGAGAAACAATAATAAATTCTCCACTTCCCACATATATCAAGAAACAACTACTAAGTTTTCTAACCAATAGACATGTAATAACAGACTACACAGACAACACATCAAAACGAAAAGTCCACCAGGGCTGTCCACAAGGTTCGTGCCTTGGACCCCTGCTGTGGCTACTCATAGCTAACAAAATACTAATAGAGTTCTATAAAAAATTTAAAAACCTTAGATGTTTCTGCGACGACTTTAACATGATAATCCATGCGAACAGTCGTCGCGATCTAGAGATAAGAGCAAACAAAAGAATAAAACTATTCCTAAACATATGCAACAACTTAAAGCTCACACTATCTACAGAAAAAACAGTATACATAATGTTTGGTAACAACATCCTAAAAGCCCGCCCACCAACACTAAAACTTAATAACACTACAATAAAACAAGTAGAAAACATAAACCTCCTAGGCATAGTCTTTGAACAAAAACTTATATGGCAAACCCACCTCCAAAACATCAACAACAAACTATTATCAATAACATCTTCAATCAAAAGGGTTTTTTCGGCAAACTGGGGGGTGAATCAAGCATTCCTCAGAGAATGGTACCTCACCGTGCTTGAAAAAATCATTGATTACGGCTCAGAGGTGTGGTTTGACCACCTACGAATAATCGACAAGAGAAAAATCCAATCAATTCAAAGACTATGTCTCACATCCATAACAAAATGCTACAAAAACGTATCAACACCGTCCCTACAAATTCTGCTCGGAATACCACCGCTACTCATAACTCTAGAATATAAAAACATCAAAAATAATATTAACACGAAACAAGGAATCCTAATACACAATAACGAAATAATAACAAAAGAAAAAATAGAACAAAAAATCCATAGATATCAAATAAACCCAGAAAACCACATAAATAACTTAATAACGACAGAATCCATAATAAAACAACACAATACAATACACATCTACACAGATGGTTCAAAGATAGAAACAAACACGGCATGTGCATTAATAGCTTTTAAAAATGATATTAAAATTCATGAACAAGTACACAAGCTACAAAACAACAACACGGTATTCCAGGCAGAACTCCTAGCAATAATAAACACAATAAAATGGGCCATAAACCGAACAGAATCAATATTCCAAATTTTCAGCGACAGCCAATCATCAATACTAGCCTTAACTAACATATTCCCAACAATCCAGAACATTTACGACATACATCAAACAATAAAACAAAACAAAAACAAACTCTTTTACCTCACATGGGTGAAGGGCCACGCTGGAAACAAGGGAAATGAGCTTGCAGACAAACTGGCAAATGAGGCTGCCACTTACTGTGATCACCCATTATCCAGAGACTTTAAACTCCCAAAATCGTACCTCAATAAAATAATTAAACAAAGTCTCCTGGATAAATGGCAATATAACTGGGACCACTCGGAAAGTGGCAGACACACATACTCATTAATACCGAAAGCTCATTTCTCACTCATATGTAGCGACAGGGTCTCCATGTTCTTTCTATCAGGCTGTGGTAGCTTTCCATCATTTCTACACAGAATAGGCAAGAAAGATGATGACCTCTGTCAATGTGGTCAACGTGGAGACCCGACTCACTATCTTTTTGGTAAGTGTCGCTACATGAAACATAAATTCCCACAAGACACAAGTAAAACCTTCCAACAAAACATAATGGAAATACTCAAAGACAATACTAAACTTAAAAAACTATATGAAAACTATAACATTCTAAACGAAAAATACTCATTTATCAGATACAAATATCTAACTTAAATAAACTTAAAATAAATAATTACATCTCAAATTTAATAAATACCTGTGATCAAGACTGCACTATCAATAACAAATTGTAAATACTAACCGATAAACTGTAAATAAGCAATCAACTCATCTTAAACTGTAAATATTATATTTATACTCAAGAATAATGCAAATGTAACTTCAAGTAATAATCAAATCAACTAATATATATTAACCCCTTATAATGCCCACCCTCTTGCCAACTGGCAAAAGTATATCAAATAAGATCTTCCATAAAAAGAAGAAACTCAGACAATATGCCGAAAAATATGCAATATCGAAAAATGAAAAACCCTATTAGATTTTCAATCATTATAATAGTTCAATTTCATGCTTTTGCATTTAAAAATGAGTCTGTGAATGTGTCAGAAAGTTTCTTGTTTTAAATGCAGATGTTTCTTTTTCGAGAACGACCTTAAATGAAAAATACATTTTATTCAACAATTTAATTGATTTCTCATAGATTCGTTTGTATTGAAAAGAAAAAAAAACTATTCAATCAACAGTCTTCCATATTTCCGAGGATGCGTTTGCTTTATTTATTTTAGTAATGCATTTTCAACAAACAAGAATAATAGCTAAGAAAAGAAATTCTTATTATATTAAAAATTGTTATTGTTTGAAAATATATTTCCCGAATACAATAAAAAACATATATAAATTAAAATTTAAAGCAATTAAGTGAAAAATGTCTTAAATAGTGAGTAAACTTGTTTTAAATTATTTCAATAAACGAAATGAAAATCATTTTTGAATATTGATTGTCTGAAATATTTTTGCACATTTTTATCATAATTACTTTAATATAAACTAACTTTTAAGTGCTTAGTTCATTTAAAAATCGCATTTCAAAATAAAATGAAATGAAATTCTTCTGATAGTAAATATTTTCGTGTCTAAAAAACTGTTTATTTAAAAGGATGGTAAAACATGTCTCTTATTTCTCGCCGTCTATCAATCAACATCCAAAACCCATTTATATCTGAAACACCGCCATTTCTGTAGAAATTCACTATCACTTCCAACAGATGTTCACCCTCCTATTCCTGTAAACTGCAAATAGAAACACAATGACGTACTTATCAGCTAGCATTATTCAACAACCAGCCAGAGCACGTTATCGCTCTGACCATCTCCAATACTTTATCGCTTTCTTAAACCTCTTTTATCGCCATATTTGGCGGGGTCAAGCATAGCTACACACATAGCACTACTCTAATAAAAGAAAGAAGTTATACTTTATACATGATATGAATTGTTTAATTTCTATGTAAAAAATCAGATGACTGCATCATCTACTTCCTACTCATTTTTTTCCCCTAACAGAAATATTTTAAATAAATTTATGAAATATTTAGATAAACATAAAATGTTAGTAAGCAGATTTTTATACAGAAAAGACGTTAACATTACTTCTCTTAAGCAAAATTTAAATATTTTATTTCTGGTAAAGGAAAGCTTTCAATTAAAAAAAAAAAAGAAAGAAATATATACAAAAAATAATTAAGATTGTTTTTTTCCTAATCTATGTGATAATTTTCACAATCTTCTAAAATTCCTTAATGAACATATAACAAATAATTTATTACATAATAAAAAAAATTTCTTTGAATAAATATGAAGAATAGTGGAAGCTAAAAATGTTTATCTGCTGTATAGCTGTGGCCTCATCATCAGATTCTTTTACGATCCTTTCTTGGTCTTGTCGGCTTGCTTCTTTTCCTACGTTTTCTTGGTCTTTTCGGCTTGCTACTTTTCCTACGTTTTCTTGGTCTTGTCGTTGTCGGCTTGCATTTTGCTTCTGCGATTGCCTCCAAATGGCTCTTTCTGTTGTTTGAAATACAATTGTCTGACTTTTCAGACTTTTCGCAAGAACTTGTTTGTTGTGTCGGCTTGCGTTTTGCATTTGTGATTGCCGCCAAATGGCGCTTTGTTTTGCTTGAATCACGCTTATATGGCCTTTCAGACTTTTCGCCGGAATTTCCTTGCTTCAATAATTTTTCAACGTTGTATGGTCCAATTGCAATCAAACGTAAACTAGGATCATGAACGGGTTTCTCCGGATTTACATCATGATTATTCGATCTTGCTTCTTTCATAATCCGCTTCAGTAATATATCTCTTCTGCTTTGGCTCCGATCAAAAATGGATTTTAATAAATCCTGCTCACTCTCTGTGAGAGATTCATCTTCAGAAACCTTTGCCATTTTATATGTGAATTTAATACCAATTAAAATATACAAATAATTAAAAAAAAAAAAAAAGATTTTGGAAGAAAAAAATTTTGGCTAACATATGAGTTAAATATGTTGTTCCAGAAAACTCCAATTTGTCATTGCTCGTGCTCACGAGTATGAACATAAAATTAAGATCACGGAGTTTCTATGAAAGTATGCAACCCGACATTAATAACACTTATGGAGAACTAATACTACAGCTCCTAGAATAGTCTGTTTCCAGATTAGAACAGTACTAATATGAAACTGATGATCGTTTCTTTATAAAACATCTTCAGAAAATTTTAGTTGTGAAAAAATAAAAAATTAGGGAAAAAAATTGTAAAAATAAATATTATTAACAGCAGAAGCAAAATTAACATCAAAGAGAAGAAAATATTTGAAAGAAGTTTAAAAAGTACGTGAGTAAATAATGTGAAATTTCCGTTAAAGTTCATGCAACCTATGAAATGTAACATACGTGTCAAGGAGGATGATAAAACAAGTGGGTAAGTGTGATCAAAGATCGCTCAAAGGGTTTCGTTTAATATTCCTTTCAAAACACTTTATCCTTTCTTTAATAAATTCAAACAAATTTCATTTAACAACAAAAAAAAAAAGTCATGTTTTTTATAAAGTAAAAATTTACCGGCCTATTTTTTGGTTTTTTGGACTATCTAAACCAGCCAGATAGCGGGCCAAGCCCGCTATTATATTCTGTCATAATAATATCCGTCATACGGACTAAATGCAATATTAAAAAAATAATTTCAAAATTAAACAAATTGTATGCCTTCAAAATGTTAAAATATGCGAATATTTCCATAATAGGATTTTTATCACGATTCAATATGTTTCTCAAACTCATATATTTACCATTCTCTATTATTTATATTGATACTCGCTTTGTATTATTCTCAAATATCTGAAAAATTAGTTAAACTTCCCATATGACGTCAGATTTTCTTTTTAATTCTCTAATGACGTGTAATTAATCTGCTTTGTTTACTTACTCATACTCATACTCCTTGTATTATTGAGAAATCTTAGACATTTTCCGTTTTATTACGACTATGACGTCAATCAATTTTATTTAATTTTAATCTTTTTTTCAATGGGCTTTATTGGCGTGACGTCATAAACCACCATCATGTGACCTCCCTGCTGTGTTTAAATTTGTTTGTCTATGTATCGCATACATACATTCAATTGGGAATTCCGATGGTAAAATACCACCAACATCACGTGTTGGTGGTATTTTACAATCTCGAACTCAGATTCCCAATAAAGCCCATTGGTGAAACTTTTTATTTCCTTTTCCCTTTTCACATGGAAATCGTCTGATAGAAAATTAATTACTGTGGAAAGATTTTCATCGTGGACTTTTAATTTTTGGCATCTGCTTAATGAAAAATGTTTAAATTTAAAAGGAAAAGGCTGTTAGAATTTTGGTTTTTTTATCTCTATTTATTAAAATAATACGAATTTTTCAAATTTTAATATTTTCAGCTCTTCACAGCTGATATTCTGATTTATACACAAAGTTTCAACTCTATAAGTTACATACTTTTTTAGAATGGGACTGTGACGGACAGACAACGGAGCGGGAGTAATAGGGTTTCGTGAGATGAACGAAACCCTAAAAATCAGCAGTTACTGAGCGTAGTTTCTATACTCACTTTCATATTTACTTGCTGTGTCAAAGTTTTTATCACTGGGACTTCCCTCAAAGGGATTAGTCTGAGTGATATTGCTAATAATGTAGGGTTAAAAATTACGATATAAAGAAGATACAAATTATGGAAAAGAGCAAATTAAATGATAGAATTACAAAATATCATATATACTGTTATGTTTTCATATATTTTTTAACATTTGGCATTGAATCTCATTTTCTTAAGGGGACAGCGGACATAAAAACAAAATCCTTTAATTTTCAATGGATTCATATGAAAATTGGTAGACATATTAATGGTAAGCTCAAATAGTTATATTCAAAATTTGGTGTTAAAATAATTTTAAAAAAATTAATTATTCAGTTTTTAAATTTTTAAAATAACGAATGATTGTCATATTTTAAAATGCACCATGCGCATTTCTTTTACATAAAATATGACAATATATATTTATGAGATATATTTTATATATTAGAATGGAAGTTGGCATGAATTGTAAAGGTTCGCTGAATATAGAAGCAGATTTTTTTTTTTTTTTTTTATAACTATGCCTTGTTTTTTCAAAAACTATAGCTATATATTTCCATATGCATACAACTTTTAATACTAAAAAACCCCTTTTTATGCTAACATTTATTTATTATGGTATAGCCTATATACAGTATAAATTTTAAAAGAATCTGATCATTAGGAATGAGCGCTAAACGTTTCAAAATTTAGAAATGTGCGAAATTTTAAATTTTGAGAAAACAGCATTTAAATAATAAAAAAAATCCCTGACGGCTCGGACTACAGGCACAGGTAGATTTCGAAGACGCAGACCGTGGGGCACCTGTTTGTCGGGAATTGCGGAAGAAATGACCTTTTTGCGATGATGCGGCAGTTGGAACCGCCTGCACTCAGAAAAAGGTTTAATAAAACAGGCGAAACTAAATGGAAAATTCAACTTAACAAAGAGAGAGCCCTCTATAAAAAACATATTAAATCAGAAAAACTAAAATCGTGGCAAACTTTCTGCACACAAACAAAAGTAAATTTGGCCAAACCTTCAAAATTGCAACATCCAAAAACATAACTAATAAACACTTTATACACACAACACTAGAGGACTCTCACACATACGTGACAAAATCAGATATCTTTAAAGATCTAACAACACATCACTTCCCAGTGCCTGTAGTCACACAACAACAACTAACAGACCTGACAACGGGAGAAGACGCACACTCTACATCCCCTCCACTATTCACATTTAAAGAAATCAAAAACGCAATAAAAGAACAAAATAATCTTAAAGCTCCCGGCTATGATAAAATAGACGCATTCATCATAAAAAACCTATTCAAAAACTTTAAACACATAATAAGAGACCTACTAAATAAATGCCTTACCCTTAATCACTTCCCAACAAACTGGAAAATAGCCCAAGTAGTATTTTTCACTAAGAAGAACAAAGACCCAAAACTACCTACATCATATCGCCCCATCTGTCTCCTCCCGATGCTCGGTAAAATACTGGAGAGGCTCCTAAAACACAGAATAACACACCATCTAGAAAATCTAAACTATCTTCACCCATCCCAATATGGATTCAGAGAAGGCAAAAACACAACACAACTATTAAAATTAACACACACAAAAATAAAAGACCTCCTAAAAACATATAAATATTGCATCCTAATATCATTCGACATAAAGGGAGCCTTTGACAGCATAGACTGGCAGGTACTGGGAGAAACAATAATAAATTCTCCACTTCCCACATATATCAAGAAACAACTACTAAGTTTTCTAACCAATAGACATGTAATAACAGACTACACAGACAACACATCAAAACGAAAAGTCCACCAGGGCTGTCCACAAGGTTCGTGCCTTGGACCCCTGCTGTGGCTACTCATAGCTAACAAAATACTAATAGAGTTCTATAAAAAATTTAAAAACCTTAGATGTTTCTGCGACGACTTTAACATGATAATCCATGCGAACAGTCGTCGCGATCTAGAGATAAGAGCAAACAAAAGAATAAGACTATTCCTAAACATATGCAACAACTTAAAGCTCACACTATCTACAGAAAAAACAGTATACATAATGTTTGGTAACAACATCCTAAAAGCCCGCCCACCAACACTAAAACTTAATAACACTACAATAAAACAAGTAGAAAACATAAACCTCCTAGGCATAGTCTTTGAACAAAAACTTATATGGCAAACCCACCTCCAAAACATCAACAACAAACTATTATCAATAACATCTTCAATCAAAAGGGTTTTTTCGGCAAACTGGGGGGTGAATCAAGCATTCCTCAGAGAATGGTACCTCACCGTGCTTGAAAAAATCATTGATTACGGCTCAGAGGTGTGGTTTGACCACCTACGAATAATCGACAAGAGAAAAATCCAATCAATTCAAAGACTATGTCTCACATCCATAACAAAATGCTACAAAAACGTATCAACACCGTCCCTACAAATTCTGCTCGGAATACCACCGCTACTCATAACTCTAGAATATAAAAACATCAAAAATAATATTAACACGAAACAAGGAATCCTAATACACAATAACGAAATAATAACAAAAGAAAAAATAGAACAAAAAATCCATAGATATCAAATAAACCCAGAAAACCACATAAATAACTTAATAACGACAGAATCCATAATAAAACAACACAATACAATACACATCTACACAGATGGTTCAAAGATAGAAACAAACACGGCATGTGCATTAATAGCTTTTAAAAATTATATTAAAATCCATGAACAAGTACACAAGCTACAAAACAACAACACGGTATTCCAGGCAGAACTCCTAGCAATAATAAACACAATAAAATGGGCCATAAACCGAACAGAATCAATATTCCAAATTTTCAGCGACAGCCAATCATCAATACTAGCCTTAACTAACATATTCCCAACAATCCAGAACATTTACGACATACATCAAACAATAAAACAAAACAAAAACAAACTCTTTTACCTCACATGGGTGAAGGGCCACGCTGGAAACAAGGGAAATGAGCTTGCAGACAAACTGGCAAATGAGGCTGCCACTTACTGTGATCACCCATTATCCAGAGACTTTAAACTCCCAAAATCGTACCTCAATAAAATAATTAAACAAAGTCTCCTGGATAAATGGCAATATAACTGGGACCACTCGGAAAGTGGCAGACACACATACTCATTAATACCGAAAGCTCATTTCTCACTCATATGTAGCGACAGGGTCTCCATGTTCTTTCTATCAGGCTGTGGTAGCTTTCCATCATTTCTACACAGAATAGGCAAGAAAGATGATGACCTCTGTCAATGTGGTCAACGTGGAGACCCGACTCACTATCTTTTTGGTAAGTGTCGCTACATGAAACATAAATTCCCACAAGACACAAGTAAAACCTTCCAACAAAACATAATGGAAATACTCAAAGACAATACTAAACTTAAAAAACTATATGAAAACTATAACATTCTAAACGAAAAATACTCATTTATCAGATACAAATATCTAACTTAAATAAACTTAAAATAAATAATTACATCTCAAATTTAATAAATACCTGTGATCAAGACTGCACTATCAATAACAAATTGTAAATACTAACCGATAAACTGTAAATAAGCAATCAACTCATCTTAAACTGTAAATATTATATTTATACTCAAGAATAATGCAAATGTAACTTCAAGTAATAATCAAATCAACTAATATATATTAACCCCTTATAATGCCCACCCTCTTGCCAACTGGCAAAAGTATATCAAATAAGATCTTCCATAAAAAGAAGAAACTCAGACAATATGCCGAAAAATATGCAATATCGAAAAATGAAAAACCCTATTAGATTTTCAATCATTATAATAGTTCAATTTCATGCTTTTGCATTTAAAAATGAGTCTGTGAATGTGTCAGAAAGTTTCTTGTTTTAAATGCAGATGTTTCTTTTTCGAGAACGACCTTAAATGAAAAATACATTTTATTCAACAATTTAATTGATTTCTCATAGATTCGTTTGTATTGAAAAGAAAAAAAAACTATTCAATCAACAGTCTTCCATATTTCCGAGGATGCGTTTGCTTTATTTATTTTAGTAATGCATTTTCAACAAACAAGAATAATAGCTAAGAAAAGAAATTCTTATTATATTAAAAATTGTTATTGTTTGAAAATATATTTCCCGAATACAATAAAAAACATATATAAATTAAAATTTAAAGCAATTAAGTGAAAAATGTCTTAAATAGTGAGTAAACTTGTTTTAAATTATTTCAATAAACGAAATGAAAATCATTTCTGAATATTGATTGTCTGAAATATTTTAGCACATTTTTATCATAATTACTTTAATATAAACTAACTTTTAAGTGCTTAGTTCATTTAAAAATCGCATTTCAAAATAAAATGAAATGAAATTCTTCTGATAGTAAATATTTTCGTGTCTAAAAAACTGTTTATTTAAAAGGATGGTAAAACATGTCTCTTATTTCTCGCCGTCTATCAATCAACATCCAAAACCCATTTATATCTGAAACACCGCCATTTCTGTAGAAATTCACTATCACTTCCAACAGATGTTCACCCTCCTATTCCTGTAAACTGCAAATAGAAACACAATGACGTACTTATCAGCTAGCATTATTCAACAACGAGCCAGAGCACGTTATCGCTCTGACCATCTCCAATACTTTATCGCTTTCTTAAACCTCTTTTATCGCCATATTTGGCGGGGTCAAGCATAGCTACACACATAGCACTACTCTAATAAAAGAAAGAAGTTATACTTTATACATGATATGAATTGTTTAATTTCTATGTAAAAAATCAGATGACTGCATCATCTACTTCCTACTCATTTTTTTCCCCTAACAGAAATATTTTAAATAAATTTATGAAACATTTAGATAAACATAAAATGTTAATAAGCAGATTTTTATACAGAAAAGACGTTAACATTACTTCTCTTAAGCAAAATTTAAATATTTTATTTCTGGTAAAGGAAAGCTTTCAATTTAAAAAAAAAAAAAAAGAAAGAAATATATACAAAAAATAATGAAGATTGTTTTTTTCCTAATCTATGTGATAATTTTCACAATCTTCTAAAATTCCTTAATGAACATATAACAAATAATTTACTACATAATAAAAAAAATTTCTTTGAATAAATATGAAGAATAGTGGAAGCTAAAAATGTTTATCTGCTGTATAGCTGTGGCCTCATCATCAGATTCTTTTACGATCCTTTCTTGGTCTTGTCGGCTTGCTTCTTTTCCTACGTTTTCTTGGTCTTTTCGGCTTGCTACTTTTCCTACGTTTTCTTGGTCTTGTCGTTGTCGGCTTGCATTTTGCTTCTGCGATTGCCTCCAAATGGCTCTTTCTGTTGTTTGAAATACAATTGTCTGACTTTTCAGACTTTTCGCAAGAACTTGTTTGTTGTGTCGGCTTGCGTTTTGCATTTGTGATTGCCGCCAAATGGCGCTTTGTTTTGCTTGAATCACGCTTATATGGCCTTTCAGACTTTTCGCCGGAATTTCCTTGCTTCAATAATTTTTCAACGTTGTATGGTCCAATTGCAATCAAACGTAAACTAGGATCATGAACGGGTTTCTCCGGATTTACATCATGATTATTCGATCTTGCTTCTTTCATAATCCGCTTCAGTAATATATCTCTTCTGCTTTGGCTCCGATCAAAAATGGATTTTAATAAATCCTGCTCTCTCTGTAAGAGATTCATCTTCAGAAACCTTTGCCATTTTATATGTGAATTTAATACCAATTAAAATATACAAATAATAAAAAAAAAAAAAAAGATTTTGGAAGAAAAAAATTTTGGCTAACAGATGAGTTAAATATGTTGTTCCAGAAAACTCCAATTTGTCATTGCTCGTGCTCACGAGTATGAACATAAAATTAAGATCACGGAGTTTCTATGAAAGTATGCAACCCGACATTAATAACACTTATGGAGAACTAATACTACAGCTCCTAGAATAGTCTGTTTCCAGATTAGAACAGTACTAATATGAAACTGATGATCGTTTCTTTATAAAACATCTTCAGAAAATTTTAGTTGTGAAGAAATAAAAAATTAGGGAAAAAAATTATAAAAATAAATATTATTAACAGCAGAAGCAAAATTAACATCAAAGAGAAGAAAATATTTGAAAGAACTTTAAAAAGTACGTGAGTAAATAATGTGAAATTTCCGTTAAAGTACATGCAACCTATGAAATGTAACATACGTGTCAAGGAGGATGATAAAACAAGTGGGTAAGTGTGATCAAAGATCGCTCAAAGGGTTTCGTTTAATATTCCTTTCAAAACACTTTATCCTTTCTTTAATAAATTCAAACAAATTTCATTTAACAACAACAAAATAAAAAGTCATGTTTTTTATAAAGTAAAAATTTACCGGCCTATTTTTTGGTTTTTTGGAATATCTAAACCAGCCAGATAGCGGGCCAAGCCCGCTATTATATTCTGTCATAATAATATCCGTCATACGGACTAAATGCAATATTAAAAAAATAATTTCAAAATTAAACAAATTGTATACCTTCAAAATGTTAAAATATGCGAATATTTCCATAATCGGATTTTTATCACGATTCAATATGTTTCTCAAACTCATATATTTACCATTCTCTATTATTTATATTGATACTCGCTTTGTATTATTCTCAAATATCTGAAAAATTAGTTAAACTTCCCATATGACGTCAGATTTTCTTTTTAATTCTCTAATGACGTGTAATTAATCTGCTTTGTTTACTTACTCATACTCATACTCCTTGTATTATTGAGAAATCTTAGACATTTTCCGTTTTATTACGACTATGACGTCAATCAATTTTATTTAATTTTAATCTTTTTTTCAATGGGCTTTATTGGCGTGACGTCATAAACCACCATCATGTGACCTCCCTGCTGTGTTTAAATTTGTTTGTCTATGTATCGCATACATACATTCAATTGGGAATTCCGATGGTAAAATACCACCAACATCACGTGTTGGTGGTATTTTACAATCTCGAACTCAGATTCCCAATAAAGCCCATTGGTGAAACTTTTTATTTCCTTTTCCCTTTTCACGTGGAAATCGTCTGATAGAAAATTAATTACTGTGGAAAGATTTTCATCGTGGACTTTTAATTTTTGGCATCTGCTTAATGAAAAATGTTTAAATTTAAAAGGAAAAGGCTGTTAGAATTTTGGTTTTTTTATCTCTATTTATTAAAATAATACGAATTTTTCAAATTTTAATATTTTCAGCTCTTCACAGCTGATATTCTGATTTATACACAAAGTTTCAACTCTATAAGTTACATACTTTTTTAGAATGGGACTGTGACGGACAGACAACGGAGCGGGAGTAATAGGGTTTCGTGAGATGAACGAAACCCTAAAAATCAGCAGTTACTGAGCGTAGTTTCTATACTCACTTTCATATTTACTTGCTGTGTCAAAGTTTTTATCACTGGGACTTCCCTCAAAGGGATTAGTCTGAGTGATATTGCTAATAATGTAGGGTTAAAAATTACGATATAAAGAAGATACAAATTATGGAAAAGAGCAAATTAAATGATAGAATTACAAAATATCATATATACTGTTATGTTTTCATATATTTTTTAACATTTGGCATTGAATCTCATTTTCTTAAGGGGACAGCGGACATAAAAACAAAATCCTTTAATTTTCAATGGATTCATATGAAAATTGGTAGACATATTAATGGTAAGCTCAAATAGTTATATTCAAAATTTGGTGTTAAAATAATTTAAAAAAAATTAATTATTCAGTTTTTAAATTTTTAAAATAACGAATGATTGTCATATTTTAAAATGCACCATGCGCATTTCTTTTACATAAAATATGACAATATATATTTATGAGATATATTTTATATATTAGAATGGAAGTTGGCATGAATTGTAAAGGTTCGCTGAATATAGAAGCAGATTTTTTTTTTTTTTTTTTTTTATAACTATGCCTTGTTTTTTCAAAAACTATAGCTATATATTTCCATATGCATACAACTTTTAATACTAAAAAACCCCTTTTTATGCTAACATTTATTTATTATGGTATAGCCTATATACAGTATAAATTTTAAAAGAATCTGATCATTAGGAATGAGCGCTAAACGTTTCAAAATTTAGAAATGTGCGAAATTTTAAATTTTGAGAAAACAGCATTTAAATAATAAAAAAAATCCCTGACGGCTCGGACTACAGGCACAGGTAGATTTCGAAGACGCAGACCGTGGGGCACCTGTTTGTCGGGAATTGCGGAAGAAATGACCTTTTTGCGATGATGCGGCAGTTGGAACCGCCTGCACTCAGAAAAAGGTTCAATAAAACAGGCGAAACTAAATGGAAAATTCAACTTAACAAAGAGAGAGCCCTCTATAAAAAACATATTAAATCAGAAAAACTAAAATCGTGGCAAACTTTCTGCACACAAACAAAAGTAAATTTGGCCAAACCTTCAAAATTGCAACATCCAAAAACATAACTAATAAACACTTTATACACACAACACTAGAGGACTCTCACACATACGTGACAAAATCAGATATCTTTAAAGATCTAACAACACATCACTTCCCAGTGCCTGTAGTCACACAACAACAACTAACAGACCTGACAACGGGAGAAGACGCACACTCTACATCCCCTCCACTATTCACATTTAAAGAAATCAAAAACGCAATAAAAGAACAAAATAATCTTAAAGCTCCCGGCTATGATAAAATAGACGCATTCATCATAAAAAACCTATTAAAAACTTTAAACACATAATAAGAGACCTACTAAATAAATGCCTTACCCTTAATCACTTCCCAACAAACTGGAAAATAGCCCAAGTAGTATTTTTCACTAAGAAGAACAAAGACCCAAAACTACCTACATCATATCGCCCCATCTGTCTCCTCCCGATGCTCGGTAAAATACTGGAGAGGCTCCTAAAACACAGAATAACACACCATCTAGAAAATCTAAACTATCTTCACCCATCCCAATATGGATTCAGAGAGGGCAAAAACACAACACAACTATTAAAATTAACACACACAAAAATAAAAGACCTCCTAAAAACATATAAATATTGCATCCTAATATCATTCGACATAAAGGGAGCCTTTGACAGCATAGACTGGCAGGTACTGGGAGAAACAATAATAAATTCTCCACTTCCCACATATATCAAGAAACAACTACTAAGTTTTCTAACCAATAGACATGTAATAACAGACTACACAGACAACACATCAAAACGAAAAGTCCACCAGGGCTGTCCACAAGGTTCGTGCCTTGGACCCCTGCTGTGGCTACTCATAGCTAACAAAATACTAATAGAGTTCTATAAAAAATTTAAAAACCTTAGATGTTTCTGCGACGACTTTAACATGATAATCCATGCGAACAGTCGTCGCGATCTAGAGATAAGAGCAAACAAAAGAATAAAACTATTCCTAAACATATGCAACAACTTAAAGCTCACACTATCTACAGAAAAAACAGTATACATAATGTTTGGTAACAACATCCTAAAAGCCCGCCCACCAACACTAAAACTTAATAACACTACAATAAAACAAGTAGAAAACATAAACCTCCTAGGCATAGGCTTTGAACAAAAACTTATATGGCAAACCCACCTCCAAAACATCAACAACAAACTATTATCAATAACATCTTCAATCAAAAGGGTTTTTTCGGCAAACTGGGGGGTGAATCAAGCATTCCTCAGAGAATGGTACCTCACCGTGCTTGAAAAAATCATTGATTACGGCTCAGAGGTGTGGTTTGACCACCTACGAATAATCGACAAGAGAAAAATCCAATCAATTCAAAGACTATGTCTCACATCCATAACAAAATGCTACAAAAACGTATCAACACCGTCCCTACAAATTCTGCTCGGAATACCACCGCTACTCATAACTCTAGAATATAAAAACATCAAAAATAATATTAACACGAAACAAGGAATCCTAATACACAATAACGAAATAATAACAAAAGAAAAAATAGAACAAAAAATCCATAGATATCAAATAAACCCAGAAAACCACATAAATAACTTAATAACGACAGAATCCATAATAAAACAACACAATACAATACACATCTACACAGATGGTTCAAAGATAGAAACAAACACGGCATGTGCATTAATAGCTTTTAAAAATTATATTAAAATCCATGAACAAGTACACAAGCTACAAAACAACAACACGGTATTCCAGGCAGAACTCCTAGCAATAATAAACACAATAAAATGGGCCATAAACCGAACAGAATCAATATTCCAAATTTTCAGCGACAGCCAATCATCAATACTAGCCTTAACTAACATATTCCCAACAATCCAGAACATTTACGACATACATCAAACAATAAAACAAAACAAAAACAAACTCTTTTACCTCACATGGGTGAAGGGCCACGCTGGAAACAAGGGAAATGAGCTTGCAGACAAACTGGCAAATGAGGCTGCCACTTACTGTGATCACCCATTATCCAGAGACTTTAAACTCCCAAAATCGTACCTCAATAAAATAATTAAACAAAGTCTCCTGGATAAATGGCAATATAACTGGGACCACTCGGAAAGTGGCAGACACACATACTCATTAATACCGAAAGCTCATTTCTCACTCATATGTAGCGACAGGGTCTCCATGTTCTTTCTATCAGGCTGTGGTAGCTTTCCATCATTTCTACACAGAATAGGCAAGAAAGATGATGACCTCTGTCAATGTGGTCAACGTGGAGACCCGACTCACTATCTTTTTGGTAAGTGTCGCTACATGAAACATAAATTCCCACAAGACACAAGTAAAACCTTCCAACAAAACATAATGGAAATACTCAAAGACAATACTAAACTTAAAAAACTATATGAAAACTATAACATTCTAAACGAAAAATACTCATTTATCAGATACAAATATCTAACTTAAATAAACTTAAAATAAATAATTACATCTCAAATTTAATAAATACCTGTGATCAAGACTGCACTATCAATAACAAATTGTAAATACTAACCGATAAACTGTAAATAAGCAATCAACTCATCTTAAACTGTAAATATTATATTTATACTCAAGAATAATGCAAATGTAACTTCAAGTAATAATCAAATCAACTAATATATATTAACCCCTTATAATGCCCACCCTCTTGCCAACTGGCAAAAGTATATCAAATAAGATCTTCCATAAAAAGAAGAAACTCAGACAATATGCCGAAAAATATGCAATATCGAAAAATGAAAAACCCTATTAGATTTTCAATCATTATAATAGTTCAATTTCATGCTTTTGCATTTAAAAATGAGTCTGTGAATGTGTCAGAAAGTTTCTTGTTTTAAATGCAGATGTTTCTTTTTCGAGAACGACCTTAAATGAAAAACACATTTTATTCAACAATTTAATTGATTTCTCATAGATTCGTTTGTATTGAAAAGAAAAAAAAACTATTCAATCAACAGTCTTCCATATTTCCGAGGATGCGTTTGCTTTATTTATTTTAGTAATGCATTTTCAACAAACAAGAATAATAGCTAAGAAAAGAAATTCTTATTATATTAAAAATTGTTATTGTTTGAAAATATATTTCCCGAATACAATAAAAAACATATATAAATTAAAATTTAAAGCAATTAAGTGAAAAATGTCTTAAATAGTGAGTAAACTTGTTTTAAATTATTTCAATAAACGAAATGAAAATCATTTCTGAATATTGATTGTCTGAAATATTTTAGCACATTTTTATCATAATTACTTTAATATAAACTAACTTTTAAGTGCTTAGTTCATTTAAAAATCGCATTTCAAAATAAAATGAAATGAAATTCTTCTGATAGTAAATATTTTCGTGTCTAAAAAACTGTTTATTTAAAAGGATGGTAAAACATGTCTCTTATTTCTCGCCGTCTATCAATCAACATCCAAAACCCATTTATATCTGAAACACCGCCATTTCTGTAGAAATTCACTATCACTTCCAACAGATGTTCACCCTCCTATTCCTGTAAACTGCAAATAGAAACACAATGACGTACTTATCAGCTAGCATTATTCAACAACCAGCCAGAGCACGTTATCGCTCTGACCATCTCCAATACTTTATCGCTTTCTTAAACCTCTTTTATCGCCATATTTGGCGGGGTCAAGCATAGCTACACACATAGCACTACTCTAATAAAAGAAAGAAGTTATACTTTATACATGATATGAATTGTTTAATTTCTATGTAAAAAATCAGATGACTGCATCATCTACTTCCTACTCATTTTTTTCCCCTAACAGAAATATTTTAAATAAATTTATGAAATATTTAGATAAACATAAAATGTTAATAAGCAGATTTTTATACA
This sequence comes from Maratus michaelseni, assembly GCA_963931845.1. Classification (NCBI taxonomy): domain Eukaryota; kingdom Metazoa; phylum Arthropoda; class Arachnida; order Araneae; family Salticidae; genus Maratus; species Maratus michaelseni. The sequence continues at coordinate 101,847,326 of OZ007588.1, read as the reverse complement.
GAAAAGACGTTAACATTACTTCTCTTAAGCAAAATTTAAATATTTTATTTCTGGTAAAGGAAAGCTTTCAATTTAAAAAAAAAAAAAAAAGAAAGAAATATATACAAAAAATAATGAAGATTGTTTTTTTCCTAATCTATGTGATAATTTTCACAATCTTCTAAAATTCCTTAATGAACATATAACAAATAATTTACTACATAATAAAAAAAATTTCTTTGAATAAATATGAAGAATAGTGGAAGCTAAAAATGTTTATCTGCTGTATAGCTGTGGCCTCATCATCAGATTCTTTTACGATCCTTTCTTGGTCTTGTCGGCTTGCTTCTTTTCCTACGTTTTCTTGGTCTATTCGGCTTGCTACTTTTCCTACGTTTTCTTGGTCTTGTCGTTGTCGGCTTGCATTTTGCTTCTGCGATTGCCTCCAAATGGCTCTTTCTGTTGTTTGAAATACAATTGTCTGACTTTTCAGACTTTTCGCAAGAACTTGTTTGTTGTGTCGGCTTGCGTTTTGCATTTGTGATTGCCGCCAAATGGCGCTTTGTTTTGCTTGAATCACGCTTATATGGCCTTTCAGACTTTTCGCCGGAATTTTCTTGCTTCAATAATTTTTCAACGTTGTATGGTCCAATTGCAATCAAACGTAAACTAGGATCATGAACGGGTTTCTCCGGATTTACATCATGATTATTCGATCTTGCTTCTTTCATAATCCGCTTCAGTAATATATCTCTTCTGCTTTGGCTCCGATCAAAAATGGATTTTAATAAATCCTGCTCTCTCTGTAAGAGATTCATCTTCAGAAACCTTTGCCATTTTATATGTGAATTTAATACCAATTAAAATATACAAATAATTAAAAAAAAAAAAAAAAGATTTTGGAAGAAAAAAATTTTGGCTAACAGATGAGTTAAATATGTTGTTCCAGAAAACTCCAATTTGTCATTGCTCGTGCTCACGAGTATGAACATAAAATTAAGATCACGGAGTTTCTATGAAAGTATGCAACCCGACATTAATAACACTTATGGAGAACTAATACTACAGCTCCTAGAATAGTCTGTTTCCAGATTAGAACAGTACTAATATGAAACTGATGATCGTTTCTTTATAAAACATCTTCAGAAAATTTTAGTTGTGAAGAAATAAAAAATTAGGGAAAAAAATTATAAAAATAAATATTATTAACAGCAGAAGCAAAATTAACATCAAAGAGAAGAAAATATTTGAAAGAACTTTAAAAAGTACGTGAGTAAATAATGTGAAATTTCCGTTAAAGTACATGCAACCTATGAAATGTAACATACGTGTCAAGGAGGATGATAAAACAAGTGGGTAAGTGTGATCAAAGATCGCTCAAAGGGTTTCGTTTAATATTCCTTTCAAAACACTTTATCCTTTCTTTAATAAATTCAAACAAATTTCATTTAACAACAACAAAATAAAAAGTCATGTTTTTTATAAAGTAAAAATTTACCGGCCTATTTTTTGGTTTTTTGGAATATCTAAACCAGCCAGATAGCGGGCCAAGCCCGCTATTATATTCTGTCATAATAATATCCGTCATACGGACTAAATGCAATATTAAAAAAATAATTTCAAAATTAAACAAATTGTATACCTTCAAAATGTTAAAATATGCGAATATTTCCATAATCGGATTTTTATCACGATTCAATATGTTTCTCAAACTCATATATTTACCATTCTCTATTATTTATATTGATACTCGCTTTGTATTATTCTCAAATATCTGAAAAATTAGTTAAACTTCCCATATGACGTCAGATTTTCTTTTTAATTCTCTAATGACGTGTAATTAATCTGCTTTGTTTACTTACTCATACTCATACTCCTTGTATTATTGAGAAATCTTAGACATTTTCCGTTTTATTACGACTATGACGTCAATCAATTTTATTTAATTTTAATCTTTTTTTCAATGGTCTTTATTGGCGTGACGTCATAAACCACCATCATGTGACCTCCCTGCTGTGTTTAAATTTGTTTGTCTATGTATCGCATACATACATTCAATTGGGAATTCCGATGGTAAAATACCACCAACATCACGTGTTGGTGGTATTTTACAATCTCGAACTCAGATTCCCAATAAAGCCCATTGGTGAAACTTTTTATTTCCTTTTCCCTTTTCACGTGGAAATCGTCTGATAGAAAATTAATTACTGTGGAAAGATTTTCATCGTGGATTTTTAATTTTTGGCATCTGCTTAATGAAAAATGTTTAAATTTAAAAGGAAAAGGCTGTTAGAATTTTGGTTTTTTTATCTCTATTTATTAAAATAATACGAATTTTTCAAATTTTAATATTTTCAGCTCTTCACAGCTGATATTCTGATTTATACACAAAGTTTCAACTATATAAGTTACATACTTTTTTAGAATGGGACTGTGACGGACAGACAACGGAGCGGGAGTAATAGGGTTTCGTGAGATGAACGAAACCCTAAAAATCAGCAGTTACTGAGCGTAGTTTCTATACTCACTTTCATATTTACTTGCTGTGTCAAAGTTTTTATCACTGGGACTTCCCTCAAAGGGATTAGTCTGAGTGATATTGCTAATAATGTAGGGTTAAAAATTACGATATAAAGAAGATACAAATTATGGAAAAGAGCAAATTAAATGATAGAATTACAAAATATCATATATACTGTTATGTTTTCATATATTTTTTAACATTTGGCATTGAATCTCATTTTCTTAAGGGGACAGCGGACATAAAAACAAAATCCTTTAATTTTCAATGGATTCATATGAAAATTGGTAGACATATTAATGGTAAGCTCAAATAGTTATATTCAAAATTTGGTGTTAAAATAATTTTAAAAAAATTAATTATTCAGTTTTTAAATTTTTAAAATAGCGAATGATTGTCATATTTTAAAATGCACCATGCGCATTTCTTTTACATAAAATATGACAATATATATTTATGAGATATATTTTATATATTAGAATGGAAGTTGGCATGAATTGTAAAGGTTCGCTGAATATAGAAGCAGATTTTTTTTTTTTTTTTTTTTTTTATAACTATGCCTTGTTTTTTCAAAAACTATAGCTATATATTTCCATATGCATACAACTTTTAATACTAAAAAACCCCTTTTTATGCTAACATTTATTTATTATGGTATAGCCTATATACAGTATAAATTTTAAAAGAATCTGATCATTAGGAATGAGCGCTAAACGTTTCAAAATTTAGAAATGTGCGAAATTTTAAATTTTGAGAAAACAGCATTTAAATAATAAAAAAAATCCCTGACGGCTCGGACTACAGGCACAGGTAGATTTCGAAGACGCAGACCGTGGGGCACCTGTTTGTCGGGAATTGCGGAAGAAATGACCTTTTTGCGATGATGCGGCAGTTGGAACCGCCTGCACTCAGAAAAAGGTTTAATAAAACAGGCGAAACTAAATGGAAAATTCAACTTAACAAAGAGAGAGCCCTCTATAAAAAACATATTAAATCAGAAAAACTAAAATCGTGGCAAACTTTCTGCACACAAACAAAAGTAAATTTGGCCAAACCTTCAAAATTGCAACATCCAAAAACATAACTAATAAACACTTTATACACACAACACTAGAGGACTCTCACACATACGTGACAAAATCAGATATCTTTAAAGATCTAACAACACATCACTTCCCAGTGCCTGTAGTCACACAACAACAACTAACAGACCTGACAACGGGAGAAGACGCACACTCTACATCCCCTCCACTATTCACATTTAAAGAAATCAAAAACGCAATAAAAGAACAAAATAATCTTAAAGCTCCCGGCTATGATAAAATAGACGCATTCATCATGAAAAACCTATTCAAAAACTTTAAACACATAATAAGAGACCTACTAAATAAATGCCTTACCCTTAATCACTTCCCAACAAACTGGAAAATAGCCCAAGTAGTATTTTTCACTAAGAAGAACAAAGACCCAAAACTACCTACATCATATCGCCCCATCTGTCTCCTCCCGATGCTCGGTAAAATACTGGAGAGGCTCCTAAAACACAGAATAACACACCATCTAGAAAATCTAAACTATCTTCATCCATCCCAATATGGATTCAGAGAAGGCAAAAACACAACACAACTATTAAAATTAACACACACAAAAATAAAAGACCTCCTAAAAACATATAAATATTGCATCCTAATATCATTCGACATAAAGGGAGCCTTTGACAGCATAGACTGGCAGGTACTGGGAGAAACAATAATAAATTCTCCACTTCCCACATATATCAAGAAACAACTACTAAGTTTTCTAACCAATAGACATGTAATAACAGACTACACAGACAACACATCAAAACGAAAAGTCCACCAGGGCTGTCCACAAGGTTCGTGCCTTGGACCCCTGCTGTGGCTACTCATAGCTAACAAAATACTAATAGAGTTCTATAAAAAATTTAAAAACCTTAGATGTTTCTGCGACGACTTTAACATGATAATCCATGCGAACACCGTCGCGATCTAGAGATAAGAGCAAACAAAAGAATAAAACTATTCCTAAACATATGCAACAACTTAAAGCTCACACTATCTACAGAAAAAACAGTATACATAATGTTTGGTAACAACATCCTAAAAGCCCGCCCACCAACACTAAAACTTAATAACACTACAATAAAACAAGTAGAAAACATAAACCTCCTAGGCATAGTCTTTGAACAAAAACTTATATGGCAAACCCACCTCCAAAACATCAACAACAAACTATTATCAATAACATCTTCAATCAAAAGGGTTTTTTCGGCAAACTGGGGGGTGAATCAAGCATTCCTCAGAGAATGGTACCTCACCGTGCTTGAAAAAATCATTGATTACGGCTCAGAGGTGTGGTTTGACCACCTACGAATAATCGACAAGAGAAAAATCCAATCAATTCAAAGACTATGTCTCACATCCATAACAAAATGCTACAAAAACGTATCAACACCGTCCCTACAAATTCTGCTCGGAATACCACCGCTACTCATAACTCTAGAATATAAAAACATCAAAAATAATATTAACACGAAACAAGGAATCCTAATACACAATAACGAAATAATAACAAAAGAAAAAATAGAACAAAAAATCCATAGATATCAAATAAACCCAGAAAACCACATAAATAACTTAATAACGACAGAATCCATAATAAAACAACACAATACAATACACATCTACACAGATGGTTCAAAGATAGAAACAAACACGGCATGTGCATTAATAGCTTTTAAAAATGATATTAAAATTCATGAACAAGTACACAAGCTACAAAACAACAACACGGTATTCCAGGCAGAACTCCTAGCAATAATAAACACAATAAAATGGGCCATAAACCGAACAGAATCAATATTCCAAATTTTCAGCGACAGCCAATCATCAATACTGGCCTTAACTAACATATTCCCAACAATCCAGAACATTTACGACATACATCAAACAATAAAACAAAACAAAAACAAACTCTTTTACCTCACATGGGTGAAGGGCCACGCTGGAAACAAGGGAAATGAGCTTGCAGACAAACTGGCAAATGAGGCTGCCACTTACTGTGATCACCCATTATCCAGAGACTTTAAACTCCCAAAATCGTACCTCAATAAAATAATTAAACAAAGTCTCCTGGATAAATGGCAATATAACTGGGACCACTCGGAAAGTGGCAGACACACATACTCATTAATACCGAAAGCTCATTTCTCACTCATATGTAGCGACAGGGTCTCCATGTTCTTTCTAACAGGCTGTGGTAGCTTTCCATCATTTCTACACAGAATAGGCAAGAAAGATGATGACCTCTGTCAATGTGGTCAACGTGGAGACCCGACTCACTATCTTTTTGGTAAGTGTCGCTACATGAAACATAAATTCCCACAAGACACAAGTAAAACCTTCCAACAAAACATAATGGAAATACTCAAAGACAATACTAAACTTAAAAAACTATATGAAAACTATAACATTCTAAACGAAAAATACTCATTTATCAGATACAAATATCTAACTTAAATAAACTTAAAATAAATAATTACATCTCAAATTTAATAAATACCTGTGATCAAGACTGCACTATCAATAACAAATTGTAAATACTAACCGATAAACTGTAAATAAGCAATCAACTCATCTCAAACTGTAAATATTATATTTATACTCAAGAATAATGCAAATGTAACTTCAAGTAATAATCAAATCAACTAATATATATTAACCCCTTATAATGCCCACCCTCTTGCCAACTGGCAAAAGTATATCAAATAAGATCTTCCATAAAAAGAAGAAACTCAGACAATATGCCGAAAAATATGCAATATCGAAAAATGAAAAACCCTATTAGATTTTCAATCATTATAATAGTTCAATTTCATGCTTTTGCATTTAAAAATGAGTCTGTGAATGTGTCAGAAAGTTTCTTGTTTTAAATGCAGATGTTTCTTTTTCGAGAACGACCTTAAATGAAAAATACATTTTATTCAACAATTTAATTGATTTCTCATAGATTCGTTTGTATTGAAAAGAAAAAAAAACTATTCAATCAACAGTCTTCCATATTTCCGAGGATGCGTTTGCTTTATTTATTTTAGTAATGCATTTTCAACAAACAAGAATAATAGCTAAGAAAAGAAATTCTTATTATATTAAAAATTGTTATTGTTTGAAAATATATTTCCCGAATACAATAAAAAACATATATAAATTAAAATTTAAAGCAATTAAGTGAAAAATGTCTTAAATAGTGAGTAAACTTGTTTTAAATTATTTCAATAAACGAAATGAAAATCATTTCTGAATATTGATTGTCTGAAATATTTTAGCACATTTTTATCATAATTACTTTAATATAAACTAACTTTTAAGTGCTTAGTTCATTTAAAAATCGCATTTCAAAATAAAATGAAATGAAATTCTTCTGATAGTAAATATTTTCGTGTCTAAAAAACTGTTTATTTAAAAGGATGGTAAAACATGTCTCTTATTTCTCGCCGTCTATCAATCAACATCCAAAACCCATTTATATCTGAAACACCGCCATTTCTGTAGAAATTCACTATCACTTCCAACAGATGTTCACCCTCCTATTCCTGTAAACTGCAAATAGAAACACAATGACGTACTTATCAGCTAGCATTATTCAACAACCAGCCAGAGCACGTTATCGCTCTGACCATCTCCAATACTTTATCGCTTTCTTAAACCTCTTTTATCGCCATATTTGGCGGGGTCAAGCATAGCTACACACATAGCACTACTCTAATAAAAGAAAGAAGTTATACTTTATACATGATATGAATTGTTTAATTTCTATGTAAAAAATCAGATGACTGCATCATCTACTTCCTACTCATTTTTTTCCCCTAACAGAAATATTTTAAATAAATTTATGAAATATTTAGATAAACATAAAATGTTAATAAGCAGATTTTTATACAGAAAAGACGTTAACATTACTTCTCTTAAGCAAAATTTAAATATTTTATTTCTGGTAAAGGAAAGCTTTCAATTAAAAAAAAAAAAAAGAAAGAAATATATACAAAAAATAATGAAGATTGTTTTTTTCCTAATCTATGTGATAATTTTCACAATCTTCTAAAATTCCTTAATGAACATATAACAAATAATTTACTACATAATAAAAAAAATTTCTTTGAATAAATATGAAGAATAGTGGAAGCTAAAAATGTTTATCTGCTGTATAGCTGTGGCCTCATCATCAGATTCTTTTACGATCCTTTCTTGGTCTTGTCGGCTTGCTTCTTTTCCTACGTTTTCTTGGTCTTTTCGGCTTGCTACTTTTCCTACGTTTTCTTGGTCTTGTCGTTGTCGGCTTGCATTTTGCTTCTGCGATTGCCTCCAAATGGCTCTTTCTGTTGTTTGAAATACAATTGTCTGACTTTTCAGACTTTTCGCAAGAACTTGTTTGTTGTGTCGGCTTGCGTTTTGCATTTGTGATTGCCGCCAAATGGCGCTTTGTTTTGCTTGAATCACGCTTATATGGCCTTTCAGACTTTTCGCCGGAATTTCCTTGCTTCAATAATTTTTCAACGTAGTATGGTCCAATTGCAATCAAACGTAAACTAGGATCATGAACGGGTTTCTCCGGATTTACATCATGATTATTCGATCTTGCTTCTTTCATAATCCGCTTCAGTAATATATCTCTTCTGCTTTGGCTCCGATCAAAAATGGATTTTAATAAATCCTGCTCTCTCTGTAAGAGATTCATCTTCAGAAACCTTTGCCATTTTATATGTGAATTTAATACCAATTAAAATATACAAATAATTAAAAAAAAAAAAAAAGGTTTTGGAAGAAAAAAATTTTGGCTAACAGATGAGTTAAATATGTTGTTCCAGAAAACTCCAATTTGTCATTGCTCGGGCTCACGAGTATGAACATAAAATTAAGATCACGGAGTTTCTATGAAAGTATGCAACCCGACATTAATAACACTTATGGAGAACTAATACTACAGCTCCTAGAATAGTCTGTTTCCAGATTAGAACAGTACTAATATGAAACTGATGATCGTTTCTTTATAAAACATCTTCAGAAAATTTTAGTTGTGAAGAAATAAAAAATTAGGGAAAAAAATTATAAAAATAAATATTATTAACAGCAGAAGCAAAATTAACATCAAAGAGAAGAAAATATTTGAAAGAACTTTAAAAAGTACGTGAGTAAATAATGTGAAATTTCCGTTAAAGTACATGCAACCTATGAAATGTAACATACGTGTCAAGGAGGATGATAAAACAAGTGGGTAAGTGTGATCAAAGATCGCTCAAAGGGTTTCGTTTAATATTCCTTTCAAAACACTTTATCCTTTCTTTAATAAATTCAAACAAATTTCATTTAACAACAACAAAAAAAAAATGTCATGTTTTTTATAAAGTAAAAATTTACCGGCCTATTTTTTCGTTTTTTTGAATATCTAAACCAGCCAGATAGCGGGCCAAGCCCGCTATTATATTCTGTCATAATAATATCCGTCATACGGACTAAATGCAATATTAAAAAAATAATTTCAAAATTAAACAAATTGTATACCTTCAAAATGTTAAAATATGCGAATATTTCCATAATCGGATTTTTATCACGATTCAATATGTTTCTCAAACTCATATATTTACCATTCTCTATTATTTATATTGATACTCGCTTTGTATTATTCTCAAATATCTGAAAAATTAGTTAAACTTCCCATATGACGTCAGATTTTCTTTTTAATTCTCTAATGACGTGTAATTAATCTGCTTTGTTTACTTACTCATACTCATACTCCTTGTATTATTGAGAAATCTTAGACATTTTCCGTTTTATTACGACTATGACGTCAATCAATTTTATTTAATTTTAATCTTTTTTTCAATGGGCTTTATTGGCGTGACGTCATAAACCACCATCATGTGACCTCCCTGCTGTGTTTAAATTTGTTTGTCTATGTATCGCATACATACATTCAATTGGGAATTCCGATGGTAAAATACCACCAACATCACGTGTTGGTGGTATTTTACAATCTCGAACTCAGATTCCCAATAAAGCCCATTGGTGAAACTTTTTATTTCCTTTTCCCTTTTCACGTGGAAATCGTCTGATAGAAAATTAATTACTGTGGAAAGATTTTCATCGTGGACTTTTAATTTTTGGCATCTGTTTAATGAAAAATGTTTAAATTTAAAAGGAAAAGGCTGTTAGAATTTTGGTTTTTTTATCTCTATTTATTAAAATAATACGAATTTTTCAAATTTTAATATTTTCAGCTCTTCACAGCTGATATTCTGATTTATACACAAAGTTTCAACTCTATAAGTTACATACTTTTTTAGAATGGGACTGTGACGGACAGACAACGGAGCGGGAGTAATAGGGTTTCGTGAGATGAACGAAACCCTAAAAATCAGCAGTTACTGAGCGTAGTTTCTATACTCACTTTCATATTTACTTGCTGTGTCAAAGTTTTTATCACTGGGACTTCCCTCAAAGGGATTAGTCTGAGTGATATTGCTAATAATGTAGGGTTAAAAATTACGATATAAAGAAGATACAAATTATGGAAAAGAGCAAATTAAATGATAGAATTACAAAATATCATATATACTGTTATGTTTTCATATATTTTTTAACATTTGGCATTGAATCTCATTTTCTTAAGGGGACAGCGGACATAAAAACAAAATCCTTTAATTTTCAATGGATTCATATGAAAATTGGTAGACATATTAATGGTAAGCTCAAATAGTTATATTCAAAATTTGGTGTTAAAATAATTTTAAAAAAATTAATTATTCAGTTTTTAAATTTTTAAAATAACGAATGATTGTCATATTTTAAAATGCACCATGCGCATTTCTTTTACATAAAATATGACAATATATATTTATGAGATATATTTTATATATTAGAATGGAAGTTGGCATGAATTGTAAAGGTTCGCTGAATATAGAAGCAGATTTTTTTTTTTTTTTTTTTATAACTATGCCTTGTTTTTTCAAAAACTATAGCTATATATTTCCATATGCATACAACTTTTAATACTAAAAAACCCCTTTTTATGCTAACATTTATTTATTATGGTATAGCCTATATACAGTATAAATTTTAAAAGAATCTGATCATTAGGAATGAGCGCTAAACGTTTCAAAATTTAGAAATGTGCGAAATTTTAAATTTTGAGAAAACAGCATTTAAATAATAAAAAAAATCCCTGACGGCTCGGACTACAGGCACAGGTAGATTTCGAAGACGCAGACCGTGGGGCACCTGTTTGTCGGGAATTGCGGAAGAAATGACCTTTTTGCGATGATGCGGCAGTTGGAACCGCCTGCACTCAGAAAAAGGTTTAATAAAACAGGCGTAACTAAATGGAAAATTCAACTTAACAAAGAGAGAGCCCTCTATAAAAAACATATTAAATCAGAAAAACTAAAATCGTGGCAAACTTTCTGCACACAAACAAAAGTAAATTTGGCCAAACCTTCAAAATTGCAACATCCAAAAACATAACTAATAAACACTTTATACACACAACACTAGAGGACTCTCACACATACGTGACAAAATCAGATATCTTTAAAGATCTAACAACACATCACTTCCCAGTGCCTGTAGTCACACAACAACAACTAACAGACCTGACAACGGGAGAAGACGCACACTCTACATCCCCTCCACTATTCACATTTAAAGAAATCAAAAACGCAATAAAAGAACAAAATAATCTTAAAGCTCCCGGCTATGATAAAATAGACGCATTCATCATAAAAAACCTATTCAAAAACTTTAAACACATAATAAGAGACCTACTAAATAAATGCCTTACCCTTAATCACTTCCCAACAAACTGGAAAATAGCCCAAGTAGTATTTTTCACTAAGAAGAACAAAGACCCAAAACTACCTACATCATATCGCCCCATCTGTCTCCTCCCGATGCTCGGTAAAATACTGGAGAGGCTCCTAAAACACAGAATAACACACCATCTAGAAAATCTAAACTATCTTCACCCATCCCAATATGGATTCAGAGAGGGCAAAAACACAACACAACTATTAAAATTAACACACACAAAAATAAAAGACCTCCTAAAAACATATAAATATTGCATCCTAATATCATTCGACATAAAGGGAGCCTTTGACAGCATAGACTGGCAGGTACTGGGAGAAACAATAATAAATTCTCCACTTCCCACATATATCAAGAAACAACTACTAAGTTTTCTAACCAATAGACATGTAATAACAGACTACACAGACAACACATCAAAACGAAAAGTCCACCAGGGCTGCCCACAAGGTTCGTGCCTTGGACCCCTGCTGTGGCTACTCATAGCTAACAAAATACTAATAGAGTTCTATAAAAAATTTAAAAACCTTAGATGTTTCTGCGACGACTTTAACATGATAATCCATGCGAACAGTCATCGCGATCTAGAGATAAGAGCAAACAAAAGAATAAAACTATTCCTAAACATATGCAACAACTTAAAGCTCACACTATCTACAGAAAAAACAGTATACATAATGTTTGGTAACAACATCCTAAAAGCCCGCCCACCAACACAAAACTTAATAACACTACAATAAAACAAGTAGAAAACATAAACCTCCTAGGCATAGTCTTTGAACAAAAACTTATATGGCAAACCCACCTCCAAAACATCAACAACAAACTATTATCAATAACATCTTCAATCAAAAGGGTTTTTTCGGCAAACTGGGGGGTGAATCAAGCATTCCTCAGAGAATGGTACCTCACCGTGCTTGAAAAAATCATTGATTACGGCTCAGAGGTGTGGTTTGACCACCTACGAATAATCGACAAGAGAAAAATCCAATCAATTCAAAGACTATGTCTCACATCCATAACAAAATGCTACAAAAACGTATCAACACCGTCCCTACAAATTCTGCTCGGAATACCACCGCTACTCATAACTCTAGAATATAAAAACATCAAAAATAATATTAACACGAAACAAGGAATCCTAATACACAATAACGAAATAATAACAAAAGAAAAAATAGAACAAAAAATCCATAGATATCAAATAAACCCAGAAAACCACATAAATAACTTAATAACGACAGAATCCATAATAAAACAACACAATACAATACACATCTACACAGATGGTTCAAAGATAGAAACAAACACGGCATGTGCATTAATAGCTTTTAAAAATGATATTAAAATTCATGAACAAGTACACAAGCTACAAAACAACAACACGGTATTCCAGGCAGAACTCCTAGCAATAATAAACACAATAAAATGGGCCATAAACCGAACAGAATCAATATTCCAAATTTTCAGCGACAGCCAATCATCAATACTAGCCTTAACTAACATATTCCCAACAATCCAGAACATTTACGACATACATCAAACAATAAAACAAAACAAAAACAAACTCTTTTACCTCACATGGGTGAAGGGCCACGCTGGAAACAAGGGAAATGAGCTTGCAGACAAACTGGCAAATGAGGCTGCCACTTACTGTGATCACCCATTATCCAGAGACTTTAAACTCCCAAAATCGTACCTCAATAAAATAATTAAACAAAGTCTCCTGGATAAATGGCAATATAACTGGGACCACTCGGAAAGTGGCAGACACACATACTCATTAATACCGAAAGCTCATTTCTCACTCATATGTAGCGACAGGGTCTCCATGTTCTTTCTATCAGGCTGTGGTAGCTTTCCATCATTTCTACACAGAATAGGCAAGAAAGATGATGACCTCTGTCAATGTGGTCAACGTGGAGACCCGACTCACTATCTTTTTGGTAAGTGTCGCTACATGAAACATAAATTCCCACAAGACACAAGTAAAACCTTCCAACAAAACATAATGGAAATACTCAAAGACAATACTAAACTTAAAAAACTATATGAAAACTATAACATTCTAAACGAAAAATACTCATTTATCAGATACAAATATCTAACTTAAATAAACTTAAAATAAATAATTACATCTCAAATTTAATAAATACCTGTGATCAAGACTGCACTATCAATAACAAATTGTAAATACTAACCGATAAACTGTAAATAAGCAATCAACTCATCTCAAACTGTAAATATTATATTTATACTCAAGAATAATGCAAATGTAACTTCAAGTAATAATCAAATCAACTAATATATATTAACCCCTTATAATTCCCACCCTCTTGCCAACTGGCAAAAGTATATCAAATAAGATCTTCCATAAAAAGAAGAAACTCAGACAATATGCCGAAAAATATGCAATATCGAAAAATGAAAAACCCTATTAGATTTTCAATCATTATAATAGTTCAATTTCATGCTTTTGCATTTAAAAATGAGTCTGTGAATGTGTCAGAAAGTTTCTTGTTTTAAATGCAGATGTTTCTTTTTCGAGAACGACCTTAAATGAAAAATACATTTTATTCAACAATTTAATTGATTTCTCATAGATTCGTTTGTATTGAAAAGAAAAAAAAACTATTCAATCAACAGTCTTCCATATTTCCGAGGATGCGTTTGCTTTATTTATTTTAGTAATGCATTTTCAACAAACAAGAATAATAGCTAAGAAAAGAAATTCTTATTATATTAAAAATTGTTATTGTTTGAAAATATATTTCCCGAATACAATAAAAAACATATATAAATTAAAATTTAAAGCAATTAAGTGAAAAATGTCTTAAATAGTGAGTAAACTTGTTTTAAATTATTTCAATAAACGAAATGAAAATCATTTCTGAATATTGATTGTCTGAAATATTTTAGCACATTTTTATCATAATTACTTTAATATAAACTAACTTTTAAGTGCTTAGTTCATTTAAAAATCGCATTTCAAAATAAAATGAAATGAAATTCTTCTGATAGTAAATATTTTCGTGTCTAAAAAACTGTTTATTTAAAAGGATGGTAAAACATGTCTCTTATTTCTCGCCGTCTATCAATCAACATCCAAAACCCATTTATATCTGAAACACCGCCATTTCTGTAGAAATTCACTATCACTTCCAACAGATGTTCACCCTCCTATTCCTGTAAACTGCAAATAGAAACACAATGACGTACTTATCAGCTAGCATTATTCAACAACCAGCCAGAGCACGTTATCGCTCTGACCATCTCCAATACTTTATCGCTTTCTTAAACCTCTTTTATCGCCATATTTGGCGGGGTCAAGCATAGCTACACACATAGCACTACTCTAATAAAAGAAAGAAGTTATACTTTATACATGATATGAATTGTTTAATTTCTATGTAAAAAATCAGATGACTGCATCATCTACTTCCTACTCATTTTTTTCCCCTAACAGAAATATTTTAAATAAATTTATGAAATATTTAGATAAACATAAAATGTTAATAAGCAGATTTTTATACAGAAAAGACGTTAACATTACTTCTCTTAAGCAAAATTTAAATATTTTATTTCTGGTAAAGGAAAGCTTTCAATTAAAAAAAAAAAAAAAGAAAGAAATATATACAAAAAATAATGAAGATTGTTTTTTTCCTAATCTATGTGATAATTTTCACAATCTTCTAAAATTCCTTAATGAACATATAACAAATAATTTACTACATAATAAAAAAAATTTCTTTGAATAAATATGAAGAATAGTGGAAGCTAAAAATGTTTATCTGCTGTATAGCTGTGGCCTCATCATCAGATTCTTTTACGATCCTTTCTTGGTCTTGTCGGCTTGCTTCTTTTCCTACGTTTTCTTGGTCTTTTCGGCTTGCTACTTTTCCTACGTTTTCTTGGTCTTGTCGTTGTCGGCTTGCATTTTGCTTCTGCGATTGCCTCCAAATGGCTCTTTCTGTTGTTTGAAATACAATTGTCTGACTTTTCAGACTTTTCGCAAGAACTTGTTTGTTGTGTCGGCTTGCGTTTTGCATTTGTGATTGCCGCCAAATGGCGCTTTGTTTTGCTTGAATCACGCTTATATGGCCTTTCAGACTTTTCGCCGGAATTTCCTTGCTTCAATAATTTTTCAACGTAGTATGGTCCAATTGCAATCAAACGTAAACTAGGATCATGAACGGGTTTCTCCGGATTTACATCATGATTATTCGATCTTGCTTCTTTCATAATCCGCTTCAGTAATATATCTCTTCTGCTTTGGCTCCGATCAAAAATGGATTTTAATAAATCCTGCTCTCTCTGTAAGAGATTCATCTTCAGAAACCTTTGCCATTTTATATGTGAATTTAATACCAATTAAAATATACAAATAATTAAAAAAAAAAAAAAAGGTTTTGGAAGAAAAAAATTTTGGCTAACAGATGAGTTAAATATGTTGTTCCAGAAAACTCCAATTTGTCATTGCTCGGGCTCACGAGTATGAACATAAAATTAAGATCACGGAGTTTCTATGAAAGTATGCAACCCGACATTAATAACACTTATGGAGAACTAATACTACAGCTCCTAGAATAGTCTGTTTCCAGATTAGAACAGTACTAATATGAAACTGATGATCGTTTCTTTATAAAACATCTTCAGAAAATTTTAGTTGTGAAGAAATAAAAAATTAGGGAAAAAAATTATAAAAATAAATATTATTAACAGCAGAAGCAAAATTAACATCAAAGAGAAGAAAATATTTGAAAGAACTTTAAAAAGTACGTGAGTAAATAATGTGAAATTTCCGTTAAAGTACATGCAACCTATGAAATGTAACATACGTGTCAAGGAGGATGATAAAACAAGTGGGTAAGTGTGATCAAAGATCGCTCAAAGGGTTTCGTTTAATATTCCTTTCAAAACACTTTATCCTTTCTTTAATAAATTCAAACAAATTTCATTTAACAACAACAAAAAAAAAATGTCATGTTTTTTATAAAGTAAAAATTTACCGGCCTATTTTTTCGTTTTTTTGAATATCTAAACCAGCCAGATAGCGGGCCAAGCCCGCTATTATATTCTGTCATAATAATATCCGTCATACGGACTAAATGCAATATTAAAAAAATAATTTCAAAATTAAACAAATTGTATACCTTCAAAATGTTAAAATATGCGAATATTTCCATAATCGGATTTTTATCACGATTCAATATGTTTCTCAAACTCATATATTTACCATTCTCTATTATTTATATTGATACTCGCTTTGTATTATTCTCAAATATCTGAAAAATTAGTTAAACTTCCCATATGACGTCAGATTTTCTTTTTAATTCTCTAATGACGTGTAATTAATCTGCTTTGTTTACTTACTCATACTCATACTCCTTGTATTATTGAGAAATCTTAGACATTTTCCGTTTTATTACGACTATGACGTCAATCAATTTTATTTAATTTTAATCTTTTTTTCAATGGGCTTTATTGGCGTGACGTCATAAACCACCATCATGTGACCTCCCTGCTGTGTTTAAATTTGTTTGTCTATGTATCGCATACATACATTCAATTGGGAATTCCGATGGTAAAATACCACC
The DNA here is from genome assembly GCA_963931845.1 of Maratus michaelseni. Taxonomy (NCBI): domain Eukaryota; kingdom Metazoa; phylum Arthropoda; class Arachnida; order Araneae; family Salticidae; genus Maratus; species Maratus michaelseni. The sequence goes on along the minus strand of OZ007588.1, from coordinate 101,830,350 downwards.
AACATCACGTGTTGGTGGTATTTTACAATCTCGAACTCAGATTCCCAATAAAGCCCATTGGTGAAACTTTTTATTTCCTTTTCCCTTTTCACGTGGAAATCGTCTGATAGAAAATTAATTACTGTGGAAAGATTTTCATCGTGGACTTTTAATTTTTGGCATCTGTTTAATGAAAAATGTTTAAATTTAAAAGGAAAAGGCTGTTAGAATTTTGGTTTTTTTATCTCTATTTATTAAAATAATACGAATTTTTCAAATTTTAATATTTTCAGCTCTTCACAGCTGATATTCTGATTTATACACAAAGTTTCAACTCTATAAGTTACATACTTTTTTAGAATGGGACTGTGACGGACAGACAACGGAGCGGGAGTAATAGGGTTTCGTGAGATGAACGAAACCCTAAAAATCAGCAGTTACTGAGCGTAGTTTCTATACTCACTTTCATATTTACTTGCTGTGTCAAAGTTTTTATCACTGGGACTTCCCTCAAAGGGATTAGTCTGAGTGATATTGCTAATAATGTAGGGTTAAAAATTACGATATAAAGAAGATACAAATTATGGAAAAGAGCAAATTAAATGATAGAATTACAAAATATCATATATACTGTTATGTTTTCATATATTTTTTAACATTTGGCATTGAATCTCATTTTCTTAAGGGGACAGCGGACATAAAAACAAAATCCTTTAATTTTCAATGGATTCATATGAAAATTGGTAGACATATTAATGGTAAGCTCAAATAGTTATATTCAAAATTTGGTGTTAAAATAATTTTAAAAAAATTAATTATTCAGTTTTTAAATTTTTAAAATAACGAATGATTGTCATATTTTAAAATGCACCATGCGCATTTCTTTTACATAAAATATGACAATATATATTTATGAGATATATTTTATATATTAGAATGGAAGTTGGCATGAATTGTAAAGGTTCGCTGAATATAGAAGCAGATTTTTTTTTTTTTTTTTTTATAACTATGCCTTGTTTTTTCAAAAACTATAGCTATATATTTCCATATGCATACAACTTTTAATACTAAAAAACCCCTTTTTATGCTAACATTTATTTATTATGGTATAGCCTATATACAGTATAAATTTTAAAAGAATCTGATCATTAGGAATGAGCGCTAAACGTTTCAAAATTTAGAAATGTGCGAAATTTTAAATTTTGAGAAAACAGCATTTAAATAATAAAAAAAATCCCTGACGGCTCGGACTACAGGCACAGGTAGATTTCGAAGACGCAGACCGTGGGGCACCTGTTTGTCGGGAATTGCGGAAGAAATGACCTTTTTGCGATGATGCGGCAGTTGGAACCGCCTGCACTCAGAAAAAGGTTTAATAAAACAGGCGTAACTAAATGGAAAATTCAACTTAACAAAGAGAGAGCCCTCTATAAAAAACATATTAAATCAGAAAAACTAAAATCGTGGCAAACTTTCTGCACACAAACAAAAGTAAATTTGGCCAAACCTTCAAAATTGCAACATCCAAAAACATAACTAATAAACACTTTATACACACAACACTAGAGGACTCTCACACATACGTGACAAAATCAGATATCTTTAAAGATCTAACAACACATCACTTCCCAGTGCCTGTAGTCACACAACAACAACTAACAGACCTGACAACGGGAGAAGACGCACACTCTACATCCCCTCCACTATTCACATTTAAAGAAATCAAAAACGCAATAAAAGAACAAAATAATCTTAAAGCTCCCGGCTATGATAAAATAGACGCATTCATCATAAAAAACCTATTCAAAAACTTTAAACACATAATAAGAGACCTACTAAATAAATGCCTTACCCTTAATCACTTCCCAACAAACTGGAAAATAGCCCAAGTAGTATTTTTCACTAAGAAGAACAAAGACCCAAAACTACCTACATCATATCGCCCCATCTGTCTCCTCCCGATGCTCGGTAAAATACTGGAGAGGCTCCTAAAACACAGAATAACACACCATCTAGAAAATCTAAACTATCTTCACCCATCCCAATATGGATTCAGAGAGGGCAAAAACACAACACAACTATTAAAATTAACACACACAAAAATAAAAGACCTCCTAAAAACATATAAATATTGCATCCTAATATCATTCGACATAAAGGGAGCCTTTGACAGCATAGACTGGCAGGTACTGGGAGAAACAATAATAAATTCTCCACTTCCCACATATATCAAGAAACAACTACTAAGTTTTCTAACCAATAGACATGTAATAACAGACTACACAGACAACACATCAAAACGAAAAGTCCACCAGGGCTGCCCACAAGGTTCGTGCCTTGGACCCCTGCTGTGGCTACTCATAGCTAACAAAATACTAATAGAGTTCTATAAAAAATTTAAAAACCTTAGATGTTTCTGCGACGACTTTAACATGATAATCCATGCGAACAGTCATCGCGATCTAGAGATAAGAGCAAACAAAAGAATAAAACTATTCCTAAACATATGCAACAACTTAAAGCTCACACTATCTACAGAAAAAACAGTATACATAATGTTTGGTAACAACATCCTAAAAGCCCGCCCACCAACACAAAACTTAATAACACTACAATAAAACAAGTAGAAAACATAAACCTCCTAGGCATAGTCTTTGAACAAAAACTTATATGGCAAACCCACCTCCAAAACATCAACAACAAACTATTATCAATAACATCTTCAATCAAAAGGGTTTTTTCGGCAAACTGGGGGGTGAATCAAGCATTCCTCAGAGAATGGTACCTCACCGTGCTTGAAAAAATCATTGATTACGGCTCAGAGGTGTGGTTTGACCACCTACGAATAATCGACAAGAGAAAAATCCAATCAATTCAAAGACTATGTCTCACATCCATAACAAAATGCTACAAAAACGTATCAACACCGTCCCTACAAATTCTGCTCGGAATACCACCGCTACTCATAACTCTAGAATATAAAAACATCAAAAATAATATTAACACGAAACAAGGAATCCTAATACACAATAACGAAATAATAACAAAAGAAAAAATAGAACAAAAAATCCATAGATATCAAATAAACCCAGAAAACCACATAAATAACTTAATAACGACAGAATCCATAATAAAACAACACAATACAATACACATCTACACAGATGGTTCAAAGATAGAAACAAACACGGCATGTGCATTAATAGCTTTTAAAAATGATATTAAAATTCATGAACAAGTACACAAGCTACAAAACAACAACACGGTATTCCAGGCAGAACTCCTAGCAATAATAAACACAATAAAATGGGCCATAAACCGAACAGAATCAATATTCCAAATTTTCAGCGACAGCCAATCATCAATACTAGCCTTAACTAACATATTCCCAACAATCCAGAACATTTACGACATACATCAAACAATAAAACAAAACAAAAACAAACTCTTTTACCTCACATGGGTGAAGGGCCACGCTGGAAACAAGGGAAATGAGCTTGCAGACAAACTGGCAAATGAGGCTGCCACTTACTGTGATCACCCATTATCCAGAGACTTTAAACTCCCAAAATCGTACCTCAATAAAATAATTAAACAAAGTCTCCTGGATAAATGGCAATATAACTGGGACCACTCGGAAAGTGGCAGACACACATACTCATTAATACCGAAAGCTCATTTCTCACTCATATGTAGCGACAGGGTCTCCATGTTCTTTCTATCAGGCTGTGGTAGCTTTCCATCATTTCTACACAGAATAGGCAAGAAAGATGATGACCTCTGTCAATGTGGTCAACGTGGAGACCCGACTCACTATCTTTTTGGTAAGTGTCGCTACATGAAACATAAATTCCCACAAGACACAAGTAAAACCTTCCAACAAAACATAATGGAAATACTCAAAGACAATACTAAACTTAAAAAACTATATGAAAACTATAACATTCTAAACGAAAAATACTCATTTATCAGATACAAATATCTAACTTAAATAAACTTAAAATAAATAATTACATCTCAAATTTAATAAATACCTGTGATCAAGACTGCACTATCAATAACAAATTGTAAATACTAACCGATAAACTGTAAATAAGCAATCAACTCATCTTAAACTGTAAATATTATATTTATACTCAAGAATAATGCAAATGTAACTTCAAGTAATAATCAAATCAACTAATATATATTAACCCCTTATAATGCCCACCCTCTTGCCAACTGGCAAAAGTATATCAAATAAGATCTTCCATAAAAAGAAGAAACTCAGACAATATGCCGAAAAATATGCAATATCGAAAAATGAAAAACCCTATTAGATTTTCAATCATTATAATAGTTCAATTTCATGCTTTTGCATTTAAAAATGAGTCTGTGAATGTGTCAGAAAGTTTCTTGTTTTAAATGCAGATGTTTCTTTTTCGAGAACGACCTTAAATGAAAAATACATTTTATTCAACAATTTAATTGATTTCTCATAGATTCGTTTGTATTGAAAAGAAAAAAAAACTATTCAATCAACAGTCTTCCATATTTCCGAGGATGCGTTTGCTTTATTTATTTTAGTAATGCATTTTCAACAAACAAGAATAATAGCTAAGAAAAGAAATTCTTATTATATTAAAAATTGTTATTGTTTGAAAATATATTTCCCGAATACAATAAAAAACATATATAAATTAAAATTTAAAGCAATTAAGTGAAAAATGTCTTAAATAGTGAGTAAACTTGTTTTAAATTATTTCAATAAACGAAATGAAAATCATTTCTGAATATTGATTGTCTGAAATATTTTAGCACATTTTTATCATAATTACTTTAATATAAACTAACTTTTAAGTGCTTAGTTCATTTAAAAATCGCATTTCAAAATAAAATGAAATGAAATTCTTCTGATAGTAAATATTTTCGTGTCTAAAAAACTGTTTATTTAAAAGGATGGTAAAACATGTCTCTTATTTCTCGCCGTCTATCAATCAACATCCAAAACCCATTTATATCTGAAACACCGCCATTTCTGTAGAAATTCACTATCACTTCCAACAGATGTTCACCCTCCTATTCCTGTAAACTGCAAATAGAAACACAATGACGTACTTATCAGCTAGCATTATTCAACAACCAGCCAGAGCACGTTATCGCTCTGACCATCTCCAATACTTTATCGCTTTCTTAAACCTCTTTTATCGCCATATTTGGCGGGGTCAAGCATAGCTACACACATAGCACTACTCTAATAAAAGAAAGAAGTTATACTTTATACATGATATGAATTGTTTAATTTCTATGTAAAAAATCAGATGACTGCATCATCTACTTCCTACTCATTTTTTTCCCCTAACAGAAATATTTTAAATAAATTTATGAAATATTTAGATAAACATAAAATGTTAATAAGCAGATTTTTATACAGAAAAGACGTTAACATTACTTCTCTTAAGCAAAATTTAAATATTTTATTTCTGGTAAAGGAAAGCTTTCAATTAAAAAAAAAAAAAAAAGAAAGAAATATATACAAAAAATAATGAAGATTGTTTTTTTCCTAATCTATGTGATAATTTTCACAATCTTCTAAAATTCCTTAATGAACATATAACAAATAATTTACTACATAATAAAAAAAATTTCTTTGAATAAATATGAAGAATAGTGGAAGCTAAAAATGTTTATCTGCTGTATAGCTGTGGCCTCATCATCAGATTCTTTTACGATCCTTTCTTGGTCTTGTCGGCTTGCTTCTTTTCCTACGTTTTCTTGGTCTTTTCGGCTTGCTACTTTTCCTACGTTTTCTTGGTCTTGTCGTTGTCGGCTTGCATTTTGCTTCTGCGATTGCCTCCAAATGGCTCTTTCTGTTGTTTGAAATACAATTGTCTGACTTTTCAGACTTTTCGCAAGAACTTGTTTGTTGTGTCGGCTTGCGTTTTGCATTTGTGATTGCCGCCAAATGGCGCTTTGTTTTGCTTGAATCACGCTTATATGGCCTTTCAGACTTTTCGCCGGAATTTCCTTGCTTCAATAATTTTTCAACGTTGTATGGTCCAATTGCAATCAAACGTAAACTAGGATCATGAACGGGTTTCTCCGGATTTACATCATGATTATTCGATCTTGCTTCTTTCATAATCCGCTTCAGTAATATATCTCTTCTGCTTTGGCTCCGATCAAAAATGGATTTTAATAAATCCTGCTCTCTCTGTAAGAGATTCATCTTCAGAAACCTTTGCCATTTTATATGTGAATTTAATACCAATTAAAATATACAAATAATTAAAAAAAAAAAAAAAGATTTTGGAAGAAAAAAATTTTGGCTAACAGATGAGTTAAATATGTTGTTCCAGAAAACTTCAATTTGTCATTGCTCGTGCTCACGAGTATGAACATAAAATTAAGATCACGGAGTTTCTATGAAAGTATGCAACCCGACATTAATAACACTTATGGAGAACTAATACTACAGCTCCTAGAATAGTCTGTTTCCAGATTAGAACAGTACTAATATGAAACTGATGATCGTTTCTTTATAAAACATCTTCAGAAAATTTTAGTTGTGAAGAAATAAAAAATTAGGGAAAAAAATTATAAAAATAAATATTATTAACAGCAGAAGCAAAATTAACATCAAAGAGAAGAAAATATTTGAAAGAACTTTAAAAAGTACGTGAGTAAATAATGTGAAATTTCCGTTAAAGTACATGCAACCTATGAAATGTAACATACGTGTCAAGGAGGATGATAAAACAAGTGGGTAAGTGTGATCAAAGATCGCTCAAAGAGTTTCGTTTAATATTCCTTTCAAAACACTTTATCCTTTCTTTAATAAATTCAAACAAATTTCATTTAACAACAACAAAAAAAAAAGTCATGTTTTTTATAAAGTAAAAATTTACCGGCCTATTTTTTCGTTTTTTTGAATATCTAAACCAGCCAGATAGCGGGCCAAGCCCGCTATTATATTCTGTCATAATAATATCCGTCATACGGACTAAATGCAATATTAAAAAAATAATTTCAAAATTAAACAAATTGTATACCTTCAAAATGTTAAAATATGCGAATATTTCCATAATCGGATTTTTATCACGATTCAATATGTTTCTCAAACTCATATATTTACCATTCTCTATTATTTATATTGATACTCGCTTTGTATTATTCTCAAATATCTGAAAAATTAGTTAAACTTCCCATATGACGTCAGATTTTCTTTTTAATTCTCTAATGACGTGTAATTAATCTGCTTTGTTTACTTACTCATACTCATACTCCTTGTATTATTGAGAAATCTTAGACATTTTCCGTTTTATTACGACTATGACGTCAATCAATTTTATTTAATTTTAATCTTTTTTTCAATGGGCTTTATTGGCGTGACGTCATAAACCACCATCATGTGACCTCCCTGCTGTGTTTAAATTTGTTTGTCTATGTATCGCATACATACATTCAATTGGGAATTCCGATGGTAAAATACCACCAACATCACGTGTTGGTGGTATTTTACAATCTCGAACTCAGATTCCCAATAAAGCCCATTGGTGAAACTTTTTATTTCCTTTTCCCTTTTCACGTGGAAATCGTCTGATAGAAAATTAATTACTGTAGAAAGATTTTCATCGTGGACTTTTAATTTTTGGCATCTGCTTAATGAAAAATGTTTAAATTTAAAAGGAAAAGGCTGTTAGAATTTTGGTTTTTTTATCTCTATTTATTAAAATAATACGAATTTTTCAAATTTTAATATTTTCAGCTCTTCACAGCTGATATTCTGATTTATACACAAAGTTTCAACTCTATAAGTTACATACTTTTTTAGAATGGGACTGTGACGGACAGACAACGGAGCGGGAGTAATAGGGTTTCGTGAGATGAACGAAACCCTAAAAATCAGCAGTTACTGAGCGTAGTTTCTATACTCACTTTCATATTTACTTGCTGTGTCAAAGTTTTTATCACTGGGACTTCCCTCAAAGGGATTAGTCTGAGTGATATTGCTAATAATGTAGGGTTAAAAATTACGATATAAAGAAGATACAAATTATGGAAAAGAGCAAATTAAATGATAGAATTACAAAATATCATATATACTGTTATGTTTTCATATATTTTTTAACATTTGGCATTGAATCTCATTTTCTTAAGGGGACAGCGGACATAAAAACAAAATCCTTTAATTTTCAATGGATTCATATGAAAATTGGTAGACATATGGTAAGCTCAAATAGTTATATTCAAAATTTGGTGTTAAAATAATTAAAAAAAAATTAATTATTCAGTTTTTAAATTTTTAAAATAACGAATGATTGTCATATTTTAAAATGCACCATGCGCATTTCTTTTACATAAAATATGACAATATATATTTATGAGATATATTTTATATATTAGAATGGAAGTTGGCATGAATTGTAAAGGTTCGCTGAATATAGAAGCAGATTTTTTTTTTTTTTTTTTTTTTATAACTATGCCTTGTTTTTTCAAAAACTATAGCTATATATTTCCATATGCATACAACTTTTAATACTAAAAAACCCCTTTTTATGCAAACATTTATTTATTATGGTATAGCCTATATACAGTATAAATTTTAAAAGAATCTGATCATTAGGAATGAGCGCTAAACGTTTCAAAATTTAGAAATGTGCGAAATTTTAAATTTTGAGAAAACAGCATTTAAATAATAAAAAAAATCCCTGACGGCTCGGACTACAGGCACAGGTAGATTTCGAAGACGCAGACCGTGGGGCACCTGTTTGTCGGGAATTGCGGAAGAAATGACCTTTTTGCGATGATGCGGCAGTTGGAACCGCCTAAGACGCCTATATCTCAAACCATGTGGTTACATTCGAAAATCGCTCCAATGGCCGGCTAAGTTAAAGGCGTTTATAGGTAAGTGGGAATGCTCTCTTCGGTTTTATTCGACGTCTAAAGTTATTCTGTTCAAAATGAGACCAGCCACGACCAAATCGGTCATTTTTTGAATGAATTATGTCCATTTTAGTGATGCTTCTTTGGCCCTATGGCCAAAATACATGGCATTCGAGCATCAGTGTCCGCCATGTTTATCAGCTTCTCATACGCGCAAAAATTGTACATATTCTATAAATTATCATTGTATTTATTTTCATTTATATGCATCTCATCATGTAGTACCATTTATTAGTCATTTTAAACAATAAAATTCGCGTATTTAAAAAGAAAAAGAAAAATTCTGAAAACCCGACCCGCCTTTTAACCACCTTTTTTTTTTTTTTTTTTTTTTTTTTTTTTTTTTTTTTTTTTTTTTTTTTTTAACTATATCTTCTATTCATCCGATCTCTTGGATTTTTGGTGTGTTCATGTATATAGTGCTCCGATAACCTCTCAAAAATTTTTAAATCTCTAGCTAAATTTTGAGTTGGGTTATGGGCCATAAGTTTTTCAATTCTGGCCCCCGTTTAACAACTCTTCTACTTTTATAAATTTTTAAAAATACTTCCAAATTTTATTTCACCCTGTAAATTTACGAGCACATGTACTTAGTGCTCCGATAACCTCTCAAAAATTATTGGAGCGCTGGTAATATTTTAAGGTGGTGTACCAGCTTTGTTGATTAAAATTCGTTGTTTCGCATGCAATTCGTGGCGTGGGCGTGGCTGTCTGTTTTACATAAGTAAGTTTCAAATTAGCTCCCTTTTTTTATAATTAATTTAGTGTTCCCGAGAGTGTTAAGTGTTCATTTGACTTTGTAGAAGGTCTTCCTAAGCTCTGTGGGGCACTTTGGCATATTTTATATGTATTTTAATACCTTTTTTGAGCATTCTTCCATACCTTGTCACGTATTTTATTATCGCTGCAATATCTTTTCAAAGTGTATATTCTTCAAACCCTCGTAAAAAATACTAATTATGTCTTTTTCATATTTCCATCGTTTCTTATAGATGCTCAATTAAATTTCCTACACATAGATGCCATTCATTTTTCTCTCAGTTTTTTTTTAAGTGTCTGTTTTGTAGCTTTAAAGTGAAATGTTCATATTTATTATAAATGGCGGCCATTATAACAGATTCACGCCAAATTTTCCCAACGATTGGTTGGTTGGCTGTAACATGACGCTGCATAAAACTCGAGTAGGCAAACTCAATAAGAACTGGGATGCCTTTATGGAGAGTAGTGGCGGATGAGTTGGTTACTAGGCAACCAGTATCTAGTGCTAGAGGCTTTGAACACACTAGCCCAGCTTTCAATAAAATTGTTTGTCTTAATTTAGAAATCTGTCTCCCATTGCATCCTGGGTAATATCATCAAACCCAAGCATAGGTGTAGATGTTAATATAGTTATATCCCAGACTCAAACCTGCGAACTCAGGCCTTTTTTTTTTTTTTTTTTTAAACTAGTTTTTTAAACAGCTCAGATCGCGCCCCGTCTTCCCTATTCGTAATGGAAATTTCGTGGGCTTTTACGATTCTGAGGCCTTCATAAAGCTCAGACCCCACAAGAAAGGGCCCTGGGGCCCCCTCAAGGGCCAAATTAATTTCAACTCCATTTCACTAATGCAATATATAAAAAATAGTTTTTCAAGAGGGCTATACATCCCCGTAGCCCATTCTCAGCAATTCTCATTTTTACGCCCCTGGCCCTATTTTTAAACTTTAAATTAAAATTTTAAATTCTTCAATAATGCTCTCAGCACGCCCGTGTCGCATATTGTTTCGTAGGCAATTACATTCTACATCTTCTATTCTTAGTAACTATTTCATTCATTCACTCAGGGGCGCAGGGGGCCTCCTTTTCCCGTAACCAGGTCTGGTCTATCTTTAAACTAATAAAATCTTAAATTAAATGCTCGGATCGCCCTGTCTTCCCTATTCGGAATGGAATTTTCGTGGGCTTTCCGATTCCGTGGTCCTTCTCAAACTCAGACTTACAGGGAGGGCCCAAGGGCCCCCTCTAGGGCCAAATTTATATCTACTTGAAATCACCAGTGCATTATGTCAATTTATAGGTCCTCAAGAGGGCTTTTCATTCCCGTAGCTCTTTTTTAAATTACTTTCATTTTTTAGCCCTAGGTTCCACTTTTTAATCTTTAATTTAAATTTTAAAATCATAAGTTTTATCCTCCAGCATACCGGTGTTGGATATCATTTCATAGGTAATTTCATTCTACATCTATTACACATTGTTTCAAAACCAATTTGTCATTTCTAAGCCCCTAGCCCCCTTTTTTTTTAAACTTTTAATAAAATTTTGAAGTTTTTAAAATCTATTAAAATAATCAAGTGTAGCATATCTGCATATAGGTATTTCAATTCTACATCCACTAAAATAAGTACAAATCTCTCCCACCCAATTTGTGGGCGTAGGGTGCCCCCTCTCAACTCCTTCAATGTGTATTTCGACAACAACACGAAATATACATTAAATTTTTTTTTTTTTTTTTAATTTTTTTTTTTTTTTTTTTTTTTTTTTTTTTTTTTTTTTTTTTTTTACGTCCATGGCGGACACTCCTTAAACTATATTTCTCAAAAGGGCAGTATCTCATACTAATAAATTCATAATCTTCCATAATCATTGCATTTAGGCATCTTCAAAATTCTAAACTCCTCTCTGCATCTTAAAATCTCACATATTTCATGTTCCAACGTTAAGAACTTATAATTTAACTACACTCCAATGGGGAAACTCCAAATTTTTTTATAGTTTCTCTCAGAGTCAATGCCCTTTTGTCTTCTCTACATACTTTAATCAATAACTCATACCCATAACTATTCATCACATACCTCGGCTGGCCTCATATTCTTCATACAATCTTAAGCCCATAAGGCACCCTTATTATCATAGTATAGATATTGTCAATAACCATCTCCCGTGAGATTATACACAATCTACATCTTCCTCAATCTTAATAATAATAATCTTAAGCCCCTAAGGCATTCTAGATCTCATAGTTGAATAATTGTCTTAATATCCTCACATCTTACGTTCTCTTAAATTAATTTATAACTCTTGCATCTTTTGTATTAGTACTTACAGTCCACATGCCTTGACCGGAGAAAGCCTCCCACGAACCTCTAGCTTTAATTAGATTTAAAAAAAAATATTTTTAAAATCCATAGTCTAGAAATAGAGTTATTACAGAGCACAAAGAAGAGAAAAAAAAAATTGCAAAATGTCGAGCGACAGTGAAAAACGCACCGTACACTCAATGAATAATGAAACGGACTGTTCCGAATCACCGGACTCTGACACTTCCAACATATCGAAACAAACAACAACATCTATATCATCCAATGCATCAAGAACCAACCCAAGAAAACCAAAATCTACCAAAAAAGAAAAGAAATACATAAAATACAACCATATAACAGCTACACGAATGAATTTAACACAACTCTTACAACAACACAATGACTTCTTGAGAAGAAGGGATAGAGGTGACGCAGATGAAGCAGCTTCATACAAAGAAGAACTGATGGAAAGACTGGAGAAATACGACGAGAACATCAAAAACATAGAGAAAGAGAAAAAAGAATTGAAGAAAAGCGAACAAGACCAACTACAAATGCAACGAGAAATAACTGTTGAAAACGAAAGGCTAAAAGAAGTCATAAAAGCAAGTGATATAAACACAGAAATAATAAAACAGAAAAACGTAACACAACAACAAGAAATAGAAACGATTAGAAAAGTGAATAGACAACTGCAACTACAAATCGATGAACAAAAAGAAGAGATACCAAAATTGAAAGAAGAGAACAAAAAACTAAGGGAAAAAATAACCAATACAACCAAAATTCACAAACACACACAAACACAGATTGATGAAACAGAGAAAAACAGAAAAGAACACCAAAGAATAAAAGAAATGTCAACACAGATAGAAGTCCAACTAAAAGCGATAGCAGACTTAAATAAAGAAATCACACATATTAGCAAGATACAGGAAATCACAAAAGACCACCTAGAAAATCAAACTGAAGAGAACAAACAACTACAGACACAAATAAGAGAACAAGCACAAAAGCTAAGAGAAGAAGAACAAAAGCTAAGAGAAGAAGAACAAAAGCTAAGAGGAGAAGAAGAAATAAACCTAGAAGAAATAAACCTTGAAAATCTGAAAATAGAATACGCGAAATTAAACGAAAATAACAAAAACCTAAGACATGAAATAAAACATCGATACACAGAAGTAAACAATAGAACAGAAGAACTGCAAAAAGTATTTGAAATGTTTAACCACATAAAGCAAGAAAAAGACAAGAAAGAAAAACGTAATACAGATGAAGAAGAGGAAATCACAGTAGAAAACAACAACAACACAACATATGCAAGAATCACACAAAAAGAAAAGATAATAGATACGATGCAAACAAAAACAGCAACATCATCAGCAATACTTGTAAGAAGAACAAGGGACACAAACCTAACACTACACAGCATCCGAGAAATACTTAACCAGGAAGCAAGAAAACAAATAAATCTGCCACCAGTCCAATGCTTCATATCACGAGACAAAGAAACACTAATATTCACGACAGAAACCGAAAACAACATGAACAAGATCACATACTTCATAAACAAAATACGCAAATTAAAAGGAATAATAGAAGTTACCACCAAACCATCTAACAACAAAAAATTAATACTACTGGGTATACCAAAACAAACTACAGAAGAAGAAATAAAACGAATATTACAAGAAATAAACAACAACACCTCCATAGAAACACACAAGATAATAGATAACCCACGTGCAAAAACAAAACAGATGGTGATCCAAACCAATGCACAGCAAGCTATAAAACTACTATCAATAGGAAAAATCACCATCTGTTTCAACACTTGTAAAATAGAATCATACCGTCCACTCATCAGATGCAACAACTGCCAGAAATACGGACACACAGGAGATCGGTGCAGAACACGCGCAGTGTGCGAATTCTGCACCAGATTCCACAATTCAAACTTATGCCCAAACAAAGACTACCCACGCTCACACCGGTGCATACACTGCAAAGTCGCAGGCGAAGATGACTATCACAGAGCCTCCTCAAGTAAATGCCCGGTATACCAACATTACCTGAAGAGAAGAAGTGACACAACAAATACACGTAACTACAAACATAACATCCCAACATATTCGATCCGATGACGCAAACAAGTAACACAGGCAACAACTCCCAACAAGACACACCTACAGATAACAGCCAACACACAGAAGAAGACATCCCCAAAAATCCAATACAAGAAAACGACACAATAAAATGCATCCAAATTAATCTACAGGGTTCCAAAGCAGCTACAAGCAACCTGATGGGCAGAGCCAATCAAGAAAAAATAACCATTCTGCTCATACAGGACTATTACAAACACAAAAACATGATCTGGGGAGTACCATCAAAAAGATGGCAAATCTTCGAAAGTAAAAATAACACAGAAGCAATAATAATAACAAGACAGGACATAGAAGCACTACACTCATATACAGATGAAAACTCCAGCTTCACAAACATAACCACAACAACAGGACACATCACCATCGGATCGATATATTCAAAACCAACATCAGACATATCACAAGACATGAAATGGATCGACAATTACACACCACTACAGAACATCATAGTAGGAGCAGATCTCAACGCCCGTCTCTCCTTGTTGGGATACCTCAAAGAGGACAGTAGAGGTACCCTCCTAACATAGCTAATAATGTCAAAAGGACTAATACTAATAAACGACACGGAGGCCCCAGAGACTTTTGTTGGACAACCAAACAGGAAGTGCTCAAGTACGCCTGATGTGACGTTATGTACCGAAGATGTGGCAGAAACAATCCAATCCTGGAACGTAGACGTCACTAATGATAGCCACTCAGATCACAGGTATATCTATTTTACAATTAAACTCCAAACAAAAAAAATAGAATTAGAAAGATACAAAACTAAACACACAACTTTTAAAAAATTCAACAAACATATAAAAAATAAGCTAAATAACTTACAAACAAAACTACAAGACACACTTACACAAGAACATCCAGACACCTGGTTAGAAAACTTTAACGATACAATAACAGCAACAGCAAATGAAACACTAAAAACCAAAAAACTCAAACTCTACCCAGAATTCAACTGGTGGAACAACAAACTAAAAACACACAGAAACAAAATTTCGGCACTCAGAAAAAGGTTTAATAAAACAGGCGAAACTAAATGGAAAATTCAACTTAACAAAGAGAGAGCCCTCTATAAAAAACATATTAAATCAGAAAAACTAAAATCGTGGCAAACCTTCTGCACACAAACAAAAGATAAATTTGGTCAAACCTTCAAAATTGCAACATTCAAAAACATAACTAATAAACACTTTATACACACAACACTAGAGGACTCTCACACATACGCGACAAAATCAGATATCTTTAAAGATCTAACAACACATCACTTCCCAGTGCCTGTAGTCACACAACAACAACTAACAGACCTGACAACGGGAGAAGACGCACACTCTACATCCCCTCCACTATTCACATTTAAAGAAATCAAAAACGCAATAAAAGAACAAAATAATCTTAAAGCTCCCGGCTATGATAAAATAGACGCATTCATCATAAAAAACCTATTCAAAAACTTTAAACACATAATAAGAGACCTACTAAATAAATGCCTTACCCTTAATCACTTCCCAACAAACTGGAAAATAGCCCAAGTAGTATTTTTCACTAAGAAGAACAAAGACCCAAAACTACCTACATCATATCGCCCCATCTGTCTCCTCCCGATGCTCGGTAAAATACTGGAGAGGCTCCTAAAACACAGAATAACACACCATCTAGAAAATCTAAACTATCTTCACCCATCCCAATATGGATTCAGAGAGGGCAAAAACACAACACAACTATTAAAATTAACACACACAAAAATAAAAGACCTCCTAAAAACATATAAATATTGCATCCTAATATCATTCGACATAAAGGGAGCCTTTGACAGCATAGACTGGCAGGTACTGGGAGAAACAATAATAAATTCTCCACTTCCCACATATATCAAGAAACAACTACTAAGTTTTCTAACCAATAGACATGTAATAACAGACTACACAGACAACACATCAAAACGAAAAGTCCACCAGGGCTGCCCACAAGGTTCGTGCCTTGGACCCCTGCTGTGGCTACTCATAGCTAACAAAATACTAATAGAATTCTATAAAAAATTTAAAAACCTTAGATGTTTCTGCGACGACTTTAACATGATAATCCATGCGAACAGTCGTCGCGATCTAGAATTAAGAGCTAACAAAAGAATAAAACTATTCCTAAACATATGCAACAACTTAAACCTCACACTATCTACAGAAAAAACAGTATACATAATGTTTGGTAACAACATCCTAAAAACCCGTCCACCAACACTAAAACTTAATAACACTACAATAAAACATGTAGAAAACATAAACCTCCTAGGCATAGTCTTTGAACAAAAACTTATATGGCAAACCCACCTCCAAAACATCAACAACAAACTATTATCAATAACATCTTCAATCAAAAGGGTTTTTTCGGCAAACTGGGGGGGTGAATCGAGCTTTCAGTTGGAACCGCCTGCACTCAGAAAAAGGTTCAATAAAACAGGCGAAACTAAATGGAAAATTCAACTTAACAAAGAGAGAGCCCTCTATAAAAAACATATTAAATCAGAAAAACTAAAATCGTGGCAAACTTTCTGCACACAAACAAAAGTAAATTTGGCCAAACCTTCAAAATTGCAACATCCAAAAACATAACTAATAAACACTTTATACACACAACACTAGAGGACTCTCACACATACGTGACAAAATCAGATATCTTTAAAGATCTAACAACACATCACTTCCCAGTTCCTGTAGTCACACAACAACAACTAACAGACCTGACAACGGGAGAAGACGCACACTCTATATCCCCTCCACTATTCACATTTAAAGAAATCAAAAACGCAATAAAAGAACAAAATAATCTTAAAGCTCCCGGCTATGATAAAATAGACGCATTCATCATAAAAAACCTATTCAAAAACTTTAAACACATAATAAGAGACCTACTAAATAAATGCCTTACCCTTAATCACTTCCCAACAAACTGGAAAATAGCCCAAGTAGTATTTTTCACTAAGAAGAACAAAGACCCAAAACTACCTACATCATATCGCCCCATCTGTCTCCTCCCGATGCTCGGTAAAATACTGGAGAGGCTCCTAAAACACAGAATAACACACCATCTAGAAAATCTAAACTATCTTCACCCATCCCAATATGGATTCAGAGAGGGCAAAAACACAACACAACTATTAAAATTAACACACACAAAAATAAAAGACCTCCTAAAAACATATAAATATTGCATCCTAATATCATTCGACATAAAGGGAGCCTTTGACAGCATAGACTGGCAGGTACTGGGAGAAACAATAATAAATTCTCCACTTCCCACATATATCAAGAAACAACTACTAAGTTTTCTAACCAATAGACATGTAATAACAGACTACACAGACAACACATCAAAACGAAAAGTCCACCAGGGCTGCCCACAAGGTTCGTGCCTTGGACCCCTGCTGTGGCTACTCATAGCTAACAAAATACTAATAGAGTTCTATAAAAAATTTAAAAACCTTAGATGTTTCTGCGACGACTTTAACATGATAATCCATGCGAACAGTCGTCGCGATCTAGAGATAAGAGCAAACAAAAGAATAAAACTATTCCTAAACATATGCAACAACTTAAAGCTCACACTATCTACAGAAAAAACAGTATACATAATGTTTGGTAACAACATCCTAAAAGCCCGCCCACCAACACTAAAACTTAATAACACTACAATAAAACAAGTAGAAAACATAAACCTCCTAGGCATAGTCTTTGAACAAAAACTTATATGGCAAACCCACCTCCAAAACATCAACAACAAACTATTATCAATAACATCTTCAATCAAAAGGGTTTTTTCGGCAAACTGGGGGGTGAATCAAGCATTCCTCAGAGAATGGTACCTCACCGTGCTTGAAAAAATCATTGATTACGGCTCAGAGGTGTGGTTTGACCACCTACGAATAATCGACAAGAGAAAAATCCAATCAATTCAAAGACTATGTCTCACATCCATAACAAAATGCTACAAAAACGTATCAACACCGTCCCTACAAATTCTGCTCGGAATACCACCGCTACTCATAACTCTAGAATATAAAAACATCAAAAATAATATTAACACGAAACAAGGAATCCTAATACACAATAACGAAATAATAACAAAAGAAAAAATAGAACAAAAAATCCATAGATATCAAATAAACCCAGAAAACCACATAAATAACTTAATAACGACAGAATCCATAATAAAACAACACAATACAATACACATCTACACAGATGGTTCAAAGATAGAAACAAACACGGCATGTGCATTAATAGCTTTTAAAAATTATATTAAAATCCATGAACAAGTACACAAGCTACAAAACAACAACACGGTATTCCAGGCAGAACTCCTAGCAATAATAAACACAATAAAATGGGCCATAAACCGAACAGAATCAATATTCCAAATTTTCAGCGACAGCCAATCATCAATACTAGCCTTAACTAACATATTCCCAACAATCCAGAACATTTACGACATACATCAAACAATAAAACAAAACAAAAACAAACTCTTTTACCTCACATGGGTGAAGGGCCACGCTGGAAACAAGGGAAATGAGCTTGCAGACAAACTGGCAAATGAGGCTGCCACTTACTGTGATCACCCATTATCCAGAGACTTTAAACTCCCAAAATCGTACCTCAATAAAATAATTAAACAAAGTCTCCTGGATAAATGGCAATATAACTGGGACCACTCGGAAAGTGGCAGACACACATACTCATTAATACCGAAAGCTCATTTCTCACTCATATGTAGCGACAGGGTCTCCATGTTCTTTCTATCAGGCTGTGGTAGCTTTCCATCATTTCTACACAGAATAGGCAAGAAAGATGATGACCTCTGTCAATGTGGTCAACGTGGAGACCCGACTCACTATCTTTTTGGTAAGTGTCGCTACATGAAACATAAATTCCCACAAGACACAAGTAAAACCTTCCAACAAAACATAATGGAAATACTCAAAGACAATACTAAACTTAAAAAACTATATGAAAACTATAACATTCTAAACGAAAAATACTCATTTATCAGATACAAATATCTAACTTAAATAAACTTAAAATAAATAATTACATCTCAAATTTAATAAATACCTGTGATCAAGACTGCACTATCAATAACAAATTGTAAATACTAACCGATAAACTGTAAATAAGCAATCAACTCATCTTAAACTGTAAATATTATATTTATACTCAAGAATAATGCAAATGTAACTTCAAGTAATAATCAAATCAACTAATATATATTAACCCCTTATAATGCCCACCCTCTTGCCAACTGGCAAAAGTATATCAAATAAGATCTTCCATAAAAAGAAGAAACTCAGACAATATGCCGAAAAATATGCAATATCGAAAAATGAAAAACCCTATTAGATTTTCAATCATTATAATAGTTCAATTTCATGCTTTTGCATTTAAAAATGAGTCTGTGAATGTGTCAGAAAGTTTCTTGTTTTAAATGCAGATGTTTCTTTTTCGAGAACGACCTTAAATGAAAAATACATTTTATTCAACAATTTAATTGATTTCTCATAGATTCGTTTGTATTGAAAAGAAAAAAAAACTATTCAATCAACAGTCTTCCATATTTCCGAGGATGCGTTTGCTTTATTTATTTTAGTAATGCATTTTCAACAAACAAGAATAATAGCTAAGAAAAGAAATTCTTATTATATTAAAAATTGTTATTGTTTGAAAATATATTTCCCGAATACAATAAAAAACATATATAAATTAAAATTTAAAGCAATTAAGTGAAAAATGTCTTAAATAGTGAGTAAACTTGTTTTAAATTATTTCAATAAACGAAATGAAAATCATTTCTGAATATTGATTGTCTGAAATATTTTAGCACATTTTTATCATAATTACTTTAATATAAACTAACTTTTAAGTGCTTAGTTCATTTAAAAATCGCATTTCAAAATAAAATGAAATGAAATTCTTCTGATAGTAAATATTTTCGTGTCTAAAAAACTGTTTATTTAAAAGGATGGTAAAACATGTCTCTTATTTCTCGCCGTCTATCAATCAACATCCAAAACCCATTTATATCTGAAACACCGCCATTTCTGTAGAAATTCACTATCACTTCCAACAGATGTTCACCCTCCTATTCCTGTAAACTGCAAATAGAAACACAATGACGTACTTATCAGCTAGCATTATTCAACAACCAGCCAGAGCACGTTATCGCTCTGACCATCTCC
The DNA here is from genome assembly GCA_963931845.1 of Maratus michaelseni. NCBI lineage: Eukaryota > Metazoa > Arthropoda > Arachnida > Araneae > Salticidae > Maratus > Maratus michaelseni. The sequence continues at coordinate 101,809,989 of OZ007588.1, read as the reverse complement.
AATACTTTATCGCTTTCTTAAACCTCTTTTATCGCCATATTTGGCGGGGTCAAGCATAGCTACACACATAGCACTACTCTAATAAAAGAAAGAAGTTATACTTTATACATGATATGAATTGTTTAATTTCTATGTAAAAAATCAGATGACTGCATCATCTACTTCCTACTCATTTTTTTCCCCTAACAGAAATATTTTAAATAAATTTATGAAATATTTAGATAAACATAAAATGTTAATAAGCAGATTTTTATACAGAAAAGACGTTAACATTACTTCTCTTAAGCAAAATTTAAATATTTTATTTCTGGTAAAGGAAAGCTTTCAATTAAAAAAAAAAAAAAAGAAAGAAATATATACAAAAAATAATGAAGATTGTTTTTTTCCTAATCTATGTGATAATTTTCACAATCTTCTAAAATTCCTTAATGAACATATAACAAATAATTTACTACATAATAAAAAAAATTTCTTTGAATAAATATGAAGAATAGTGGAAGCTAAAAATGTTTATCTGCTGTATAGCTGTGGCCTCATCATCAGATTCTTTTACGATCCTTTCTTGGTCTTGTCGGCTTGCTTCTTTTCCTACGTTTTCTTGGTCTTTTCGGCTTGCTACTTTTCCTACGTTTTCTTGGTCTTGTCGTTGTCGGCTTGCATTTTGCTTCTGCGATTGCCTCCAAATGGCTCTTTCTGTTGTTTGAAATACAATTGTCTGACTTTTCAGACTTTTCGCTAGAACTTGTTTGTTGTGTCGGCTTGCGTTTTGCATTTGTGATTGCCGCCAAATGGCGCTTTGTTTTGCTTGAATCACGCTTATATGGCCTTTCAGACTTTTCGCCGGAATTTCCTTGCTTCAATAATTTTTCAACGTTGTATGGTCCAATTGCAATCAAACGTAAACTAGGATCATGAACGGGTTTCTCCGGATTTACATCATGATTATTCGATCTTGCTTCTTTCATAATCCGCTTCAGTAATATATCTCTTCTGCTTTGGCTCCGATCAAAAATGGATTTTAATAAATCCTGCTCTCTCTGTAAGAGATTCATCTTCAGAAACCTTTGCCATTTTATATGTGAATTTAATACCAATTAAAATATACAAATAATTAAAAAAAAAAAAAAGATTTTGGAAGAAAAAAATTTTGGCTAACAGATGAGTTAAATATGTTGTTCCAGAAAACTCCAATTTGTCATTGCTCGTGCTCACGAGTATGAACATAAAATTAAGATCACGGAGTTTCTATGAAAGTATGCAACCCGACATTAATAACACTTATGGAGAACTAATACTACAGCTCCTAGAATAGTCTGTTTCCAGATTAGAACAGTACTAATATGAAACTGATGATCGTTTCTTTATAAAACATCTTCAGAAAATTTTAGTTGTGAAGAAATAAAAAATTAGGGAAAAAAATTATAAAAATAAATATTATTAACAGCAGAAGCAAAATTAACATCAAAGAGAAGAAAATATTTGAAAGAACTTTAAAAAGTACGTGAGTAAATAATGTGAAATTTCCGTTAAAGTACATGCAACCTATGAAATGTAACATACGTGTCAAGGAGGATGATAAAACAAGTGGGTAAGTGTGATCAAAGATCGCTCAAAGGGTTTCGTTTAATATTCCTTTCAAAACACTTTATCCTTTCTTTAATAAATTCAAACAAATTTCATTTAACAACAACAAAAAAAAAAAGTCATGTTTTTTATAAAGTAAAAATTTACCGGCCTATTTTTTCGTTTTTTTGAATATCTAAACCAGCCAGATAGCGGGCCAAGCCCGCTATTATATTCTGTCATAATAATATCCGTCATACGGACTAAATGCAATATTAAAAAAATAATTTCAAAATTAAACAAATTGTATACCTTCAAAATGTTAAAATATGCGAATATTTCCATAATCGGATTTTTATCACGATTCAATATGTTTCTCAAACTCATATATTTACCATTCTCTATTATTTATATTGATACTCGCTTTGTATTATTCTCAAATATCTGAAAAATTAGTTAAACTTCCCATATGACGTCAGATTTTCTTTTTAATTCTCTAATGACGTGTAATTAATCTGCTTTGTTTACTTACTCATACTCATACTCCTTGTATTATTGAGAAATCTTAGACATTTTCCGTTTTATTACGACTATGACGTCAATCAATTTTATTTAATTTTAATCTTTTTTTCAATGGGCTTTATTGGCGTGACGTCATAAACCACCATCATGTGACCTCCCTGCTGTGTTTAAATTTGTTTGTCTATGTATCGCATACATACATTCAATTGGGAATTCCGATGGTAAAATACCACCAACATCACGTGTTGGTGGTATTTTACAATCTCGAACTCAGATTCCCAATAAAGCCCATTGGTGAAACTTTTTATTTCCTTTTCCCTTTTCACGTGGAAATCGTCTGATAGAAAATTAATTACTGTGGAAAGATTTTCATCGTGGACTTTTAATTTTTGGCATCTGCTTAATGAAAAATGTTTAAATTTAAAAGGAAAAGGCTGTTAGAATTTTGGTTTTTTTATCTCTATTTATTAAAATAATACGAATTTTTCAAATTTTAATATTTTCAGCTCTTCACAGCTGATATTCTGATTTATACACAAAGTTTCAACTCTATAAGTTACATACTTTTTTAGAATGGGACTGTGACGGACAGACAACGGAGCGGGAGTAATAGGGTTTCGTGAGATGAACGAAACCCTAAAAATCAGCAGTTACTGAGCGTAGTTTCTATACTCACTTTCATATTTACTTGCTGTGTCAAAGTTTTTATCACTGGGACTTCCCTCAAAGGGATTAGTCTGAGTGATATTGCTAATAATGTAGGGTTAAAAATTACGATATAAAGAAGATACAAATTATGGAAAAGAGCAAATTAAATGATAGAATTACAAAATATCATATATACTGTTATGTTTTCATATATTTTTTAACATTTGGCATTGAATCTCATTTTCTTAAGGGGACAGCGGACATAAAAACAAAATCCTTTAATTTTCAATGGATTCATATGAAAATTGGTAGACATATTAATGGTAAGCTCAAATAGTTATATTCAAAATTTGGTGTTAAAATAATTTAAAAAAAATTAATTATTCAGTTTTTAAATTTTTAAAATAACGAATGATTGTCATATTTTAAAATGCACCATGCGCATTTCTTTTACATAAAATATGACAATATATATTTATGAGATATATTTTATATATTAGAATGGAAGTTGGCATGAATTGTAAAGGTTCGCTGAATATAGAAGCAGATTTTTTTTTTTTTTTTTTATAACTATGCCTTGTTTTTTCAAAAACTATAGCTATATATTTCCATATGCATACAACTTTTAATACTAAAAAACCCCTTTTTATGCAAACATTTATTTATTATGGTATAGCCTATATACAGTATAAATTTTAAAAGAATCTGATCATTAGGAATGAGCGCTAAACGTTTCAAAATTTAGAAATGTGCGAAATTTTAAATTTTGAGAAAACAGCATTTAAATAATAAAAAAAATCCCTGACGGCTCGGACTACAGGCACAGGTAGATTTCGAAGACGCAGATCGTGGGGCACCTGTTTGTCGGGAATTGCGGAAGAAATGACCTTTTTGCGATGATGCGGCAGTTGGAACCGCTTGCACTCAGAAAAAGGTTCAATAAAACAGGCGAAACTAAATGGAAAATTCAACTTAACAAAGAGAGAGCCCTCTATAAAAAACATATTAAATCAGAAAAACTAAAATCGTGGCAAACTTTCTGCACACAAACAAAAGTAAATTTGGCCAAACCTTCAAAATTGCAACATCCAAAAACATAACTAATAAACACTTTATACACACAACACTAGAGGACTCTCACACATACGTGACAAAATCAGATATCTTTAAAGATCTAACAACACATCACTTCCCAGTGCCTGTAGTCACACAACAACAACTAACAGACCTGACAACGGGAGAAGACGCACACTCTACATCCCCTCCACTATTCACATTTAAAGAAATCAAAAACGCAATAAAAGAACAAAATAATCTTAAAGCTCCCGGCTATGATAAAATAGACGCATTCATCATAAAAAACCTATTCAAAAACTTTAAACACTTAATAAGAGACCTACTAAATAAATGCCTTACCCTTAATCACTTCCCAACAAACTGGAAAATAGCCCAAGTAGTATTTTTCACTAAGAAGAACAAAGACCCAAAACTACCTACATCATATCGCCCCATCTGTCTCCTCCCGATGCTCGGTAAAATACTGGAGAGGCTCCTAAAACACAGAATAACACACCATCTAGAAAATCTAAACTATCTTCACCCATCCCAATATGGATTCAGAGAGGGCAAAAACACAACACAACTATTAAAATTAACACACACAAAAATAAAAGACCTCCTAAAAACATATAAATATTGCATCCTAATATCATTCGACATAAAGGGAGCCTTTGACAGCATAGACTGGCAGGTACTGGGAGAAACAATAATAAATTCTCCACTTCCCACATATATCAAGAAACAACTACTAAGTTTTCTAACCAATAGACATGTAATAACAGACTACACAGACAACACATCAAAACGAAAAGTCCACCAGGGCTGTCCACAAGGTTCGTGCCTTGGACCCCTGCTGTGGCTACTCATAGCTAACAAAATACTAATAGAGTTCTATAAAAAATTTAAAAACCTTAGATGTTTCTGCGACGACTTTAACATGATAATCCATGCGAACAGTCGTCGCGATCTAGAGATAAGAGCAAACAAAAGAATAAAACTATTCCTAAACATATGCAACAACTTAAAGCTCACACTATCTACAGAAAAAACAGTATACATAATGTTTGGTAACAACATCCTAAAAGCCCGCCCACCAACACTAAAACTTAATAACACTACAATAAAACAAGTAGAAAACATAAACCTCCTAGGCATAGTCTTTGAACAAAAACTTATATGGCAAACCCACCTCCAAAACATCAACAACAAACTATTATCAATAACATCTTCAATCAAAAGGGTTTTTTCGGCAAACTGGGGGGTGAATCAAGCATTCCTCAGAGAATGGTACCTCACCGTGCTTGAAAAAATCATTGATTACGGCTCAGAGGTGTGGTTTGACCACCTACGAATAATCGACAAGAGAAAAATCCAATCAATTCAAAGACTATGTCTCACATCCATAACAAAATGCTACAAAAACGTATCAACACCGTCCCTACAAATTCTGCTCGGAATACCACCGCTACTCATAACTCTAGAATATAAAAACATCAAAAATAATATTAACACGAAACAAGGAATCCTAATACACAATAACGAAATAATAACAAAAGAAAAAATAGAACAAAAAATCCATAGATATCAAATAAACCCAGAAAACCACATAAATAACTTAATAACGACAGAATCCATAATAAAACAACACAATACAATACACATCTACACAGATGGTTCAAAGATAGAAACAAACACGGCATGTGCATTAATAGCTTTTAAAAATTATATTAAAATCCATGAACAAGTACACAAGCTACAAAACAACAACACGGTATTCCAGGCAGAACTCCTAGCAATAATAAACACAATAAAATGGGCCATAAACCGAACAGAATCAATATTCCAAATTTTCAGCGACAGCCAATCATCAATACTAGCCTTAACTAACATATTCCCAACAATCCAGAACATTTACGACATACATCAAACAATAAAACAAAACAAAAACAAACTCTTTTACCTCACATGGGTGAAGGGCCACGCTGGAAACAAGGGAAATGAGCTTGCAGACAAACTGGCAAATGAGGCTGCCACTTACTGTGATCACCCATTATCCAGAGACTTTAAACTCCCAAAATCGTACCTCAATAAAATAATTAAACAAAGTCTCCTGGATAAATGGCAATATAACTGGGACCACTCGGAAAGTGGCAGACACACATACTCATTAATACCGAAAGCTCATTTCTCACTCATATGTAGCGACAGGGTCTCCATGTTCTTTCTATCAGGCTGTGGTAGCTTTCCATCATTTCTACACAGAATAGGCAAGAAAGATGATGACCTCTGTCAATGTGGTCAACGTGGAGACCCGACTCACTATCTTTTTGGTAAGTGTCGCTACATGAAACATAAATTCCCACAAGACACAAGTAAAACCTTCCAACAAAACATAATGGAAATACTCAAAGACAATACTAAACTTAAAAAACTATATGAAAACTATAACATTCTAAACGAAAAATACTCATTTATCAGATACAAATATCTAACTTAAATAAACTTAAAATAAATAATTACATCTCAAATTTAATAAATACCTGTGATCAAGACTGCACTATCAATAACAAATTGTAAATACTAACCGATAAACTGTAAATAAGCAATCAACTCATCTTAAACTGTAAATATTATATTTATACTCAAGAATAATGCAAATGTAACTTCAAGTAATAATCAAATCAACTAATATATATTAACCCCTTATAATGCCCACCCTCTTGCCAACTGGCAAAAGTATATCAAATAAGATCTTCCATAAAAAGAAGAAACTCAGACAATATGCCGAAAAATATGCAATATCGAAAAATGAAAAACCCTATTAGATTTTCAATCATTATAATAGTTCAATTTCATGCTTTTACATTTAAAAATGAGTCTGTGAATGTGTAAGAAAGTTTCTTGTTTTAAATGCAGATGTTTCTTTTTCGAGAACGACCTTAAATGAAAAATACATTTTATTCAACAATTTAATTGATTTCTCATAGATTCGTTTGTATTGAAAAGAAAAAAAAACTATTCAATCAACAGTCTTCCATATTTCCGAGGATGCGTTTGCTTTATTTATTTTAGTAATGCATTTTCAACAAACAAGAATAATAGCTAAGAAAAGAAATTCTTATTATATTAAAAATTGTTATTGTTTGAAAATATATTTCCCGAATACAATAAAAAACATATATAAATTAAAATTTAAAGCAATTAAGTGAAAAATGTCTTAAATAGTGAGTAAACTTGTTTTAAATTATTTCAATAAACGAAATGAAAATCATTTCTGAATATTGATTGTCTGAAATATTTTAGCACATTTTTATCATAATTACTTTAATATAAACTAACTTTTAAGTGCTTAGTTCATTTAAAAATCGCATTTCAAAATAAAATGAAATGAAATTCTTCTGATAGTAAATATTTTCGTGTCTAAAAAACTGTTTATTTAAAAGGATGGTAAAACATGTCTCTTATTTCTCGCCGTCTATCAATCAACATCCAAAACCCATTTATATCTGAAACACCGCCATTTCTGTAGAAATTCACTATCACTTCCAACAGATGTTCACCCTCCTATTCCTGTAAACTGCAAATAGAAACACAATGACGTACTTATCAGCTAGCATTATTCAACAACCAGCCAGAGCACGTTATCGCTCTGACCATCTCCAATACTTTATCGCTTTCTTAAACCTCTTTTATCGCCATATTTGGCGGGGTCAAGCATAGCTACACACATAGCACTACTCTAATAAAAGAAAGAAGTTATACTTTATACATGATATGAATTGTTTAATTTCTATGTAAAAAATCAGATGACTGCATCATCTACTTCCTACTCATTTTTTTCCCCTAACAGAAATATTTTAAATAAATTTATGAAATATTTAGATAAACATAAAATGTTAATAAGCAGATTTTTATACAGAAAAGACGTTAACATTACTTCTCTTAAGCAAAATTTAAATATTTTATTTCTGGTAAAGGAAAGCTTTCAATTAAAAAAAAAAAAAAAGAAAGAAATATATACAAAAAATAATGAAGATTGTTTTTTTCCTAATCTATGTGATAATTTTCACAATCTTCTAAAATTCCTTAATGAACATATAACAAATAATTTACTACATAATAAAAAAAATTTCTTTGAATAAATATGAAGAATAGTGGAAGCTAAAAATGTTTATCTGCTGTATAGCTGTGGCCTCATCATCAGATTCTTTTACGATCCTTTCTTGGTCTTGTCGGCTTGCTTCTTTTCCTACGTTTTCTTGGTCTTTTCGGCTTGCTACTTTTCCTACGTTTTCTTGGTCTTGTCGTTGTCGGCTTGCATTTTGCTTCTGCGATTGCCTCCGAATGGCTCTTTCTGTTGTTTGAAATACAATTGTCTGACTTTTCAGACTTTTCGCAAGAACTTGTTTGTTGTGTCGGCTTGCGTTTTGCATTTGTGATTGCCGCCAAATGGCGCTTTGTTTTGCTTGAATCACGCTTATATGGCCTTTCAGACTTTTCGCCGGAATTTCCTTGCTTCAATAATTTTTCAACGTTGTATGGTCCAATTGCAATCAAACGTAAACTAGGATCATGAACGGGTTTCTCCGGATTTACATCATGATTATTCGATCTTGCTTCTTTCATAATCCGCTTCAGTAATATATCTCTTCTGCTTTGGCTCCGATCAAAAATGGATTTTAATAAATCCTGCTCTCTCTGTAAGAGATTCATCTTCAGAAACCTTTGCCATTTTATATGTGAATTTAATACCAATTAAAATATACAAATAATTAAAAAAAAAAAAAAAGATTTTGGAAGAAAAAAATTTTGGCTAACAGATGAGTTAAATATGTTGTTCCAGAAAACTCCAATTTGTCATTGCTCGTGCTCACGAGTATGAACATAAAATTAAGATCACGGAGTTTCTATGAAAGTATGCAACCCGACATTAATAACACTTATGGAGAACTAATACTACAGCTCCTAGAATAGTCTGTTTCCAGATTAGAACAGTACTAATATGAAACTGATGATCGTTTCTTTATAAAACATCTTCAGAAAATTTTAGTTGTGAAGAAATAAAAAATTAGGGAAAAAAATTATAAAAATAAATATTATTAACAGCAGAAGCAAAATTAACATCAAAGAGAAGAAAATATTTGAAAGAACTTTAAAAAGTACGTGAGTAAATAATGTGAAATTTCCGTTAAAGTACATGCAACCTATGAAATGTAACATACGTGTCAAGGAGGATGATAAAACAAGTGGGTAAGTGTGATCAAAGATCGCTCAAAGGGTTTCGTTTAATATTCCTTTCAAAACACTTTATCCTTTCTTTAATAAATTCAAACAAATTTCATTTAACAACAACAAAAAAAAAAAGTCATGTTTTTTATAAAGTAAAAATTTACCGGCCTATTTTTTCGTTTTTTTGAATATCTAAACCAGCCAGATAGCGGGCCAAGCCCGCTATTATATTCTGTCATAATAATATCCGTCATACGGACTAAATGCAATATTAAAAAAATAATTTCAAAATTAAACAAATTGTATACCTTCAAAATGTTAAAATATGCGAATATTTCCATAATCGGATTTTTATCACGATTCAATATGTTTCTCAAACTCATATATTTACCATTCTCTATTATTTATATTGATACTCGCTTTGTATTATTCTCAAATATCTGAAAAATTAGTTAAACTTCCCATATGACGTCAGATTTTCTTTTTAATTCTCTAATGACGTGTAATTAATCTGCTTTGTTTACTTACTCATACTCATACTCCTTGTATTATTGAGAAATCTTAGACATTTTCCGTTTTATTACGACTATGACGTCAATCAATTTTATTTAATTTTAATCTTTTTTTCAATGGGCTTTATTGGCGTGACGTCATAAACCACCATCATGTGACCTCCCTGCTGTGTTTAAATTTGTTTGTCTATGTATCGCATACATACATTCAATTGGGAATTCCGATGGTAAAATACCACCAACATCACGTGTTGGTGGTATTTTACAATCTCGAACTCAGATTCCCAATAAAGCCCATTGGTGAAACTTTTTATTTCCTTTTCCCTTTTCACGTGGAAATCGTCTGATAGAAAATTAATTACTGTGGAAAGATTTTCATCGTGGACTTTTAATTTTTGGCATCTGCTTAATGAAAAATGTTTAAATTTAAAAGGAAAAGGCTGTTAGAATTTTGGTTTTTTTATCTCTATTTATTAAAATAATACGAATTTTTCAAATTTTAATATTTTCAGCTCTTCACAGCTGATATTCTGATTTATACACAAAGTTTCAACTCTATAAGTTACATACTTTTTTAGAATGGGACTGTGACGGACAGACAACGGAGCGGGAGTAATAGGGTTTCGTGAGATGAACGAAACCCTAAAAATCAGCAGTTACTGAGCGTAGTTTCTATACTCACTTTCATATTTACTTGCTGTGTCAAAGTTTTTATCACTGGGACTTCCCTCAAAGGGATTAGTCTGAGTGATATTGCTAATAATGTAGGGTTAAAAATTACGATATAAAGAAGATACAAAGTATGGAAAAGAGCAAATTAAATGATAGAATTACAAAATATCATATATACTGTTATGTTTTCATATATTTTTTAACATTTGGCATTGAATCTCATTTTCTTAAGGGGACAGCGGACATAAAAACAAAATCCTTTAATTTTCAATGGATTCATATGAAAATTGGTAGACATATTAATGGTAAGCTCAAATAGTTATATTCAAAATTTGGTGTTAAAATAATTTAAAAAAAATTAATTATTCAGTTTTTAAATTTTTAAAATAACGAATGATTGTCATATTTTAAAATGCACCATGCGCATTTCTTTTACATAAAATATGACAATATATATTTATGAGATATATTTTATATATTAGAATGGAAGTTGGCATGAATTGTAAAGGTTCGCTGAATATAGAAGCAGATTTTTTTTTTTTTTTTTTTTTTATAACTATGCCTTGTTTTTTCAAAAACTATAGCTATATATTTCCATATGCATACAACTTTTAATACTAAAAAACCCCTTTTTATGCAAACATTTATTTATTATGGTATAGCCTATATACAGTATAAATTTTAAAAGAATCTGATCATTAGGAATGAGCGCTAAACGTTTCAAAATTTAGAAATGTGCGAAATTTTAAATTTTGAGAAAACAGCATTTAAATAATAAAAAAAATCCCTGACGGCTCGGACTACAGGCACAGGTAGATTTCGAAGATGCAGACCGTGGGGCACCTGTTTGTCGGGAATTGCGGAAGAAATGACCTTTTTGCGATGATGCGGCAGTTGGAACCGCCTGCACTCAGAAAAAGGTTCAATAAAACAGGCGAAACTAAATGGAAAATTCAACTTAACAAAGAGAGAGCCCTCTATAAAAAACATATTAAATCAGAAAAACTAAAATCGTGGCAAACTTTCTGCACACAAACAAAAGTAAATTTGGCCAAACCTTCAAAATTGCAACATCCAAAAACATAACTAATAAACACTTTATACACACAACACTAGAGGACTCTCACACATACGTGACAAAATCAGATATCTTTAAAGATCTAACAACACATCACTTCCCAGTGCCTGTAGTCACACAACAACTAACAGACCTGACAACGGGAGAAGACGCACACTCTACATCCCCTCCACTATTCACATTTAAAGAAATCAAAAACGCAATAAAAGAACAAAATAATCTTAAAGCTCCCGGCTATGATAAAATAGACGCATTCATCATAAAAAACCTATTCAAAAACTTTAAACACATAATAAGAGACCTACTAAATAAATGCCTTACCCTTAATCACTTCCCAACAAACTGGAAAATAGCCCAAGTAGTATTTTTCACTAAGAAGAACAAAGACCCAAAACTACCTACATCATATCGCCCCATCTGTCTCCTCCCGATGCTCGGTAAAATACTGGAGAGGCTCCTAAAACACAGAATAACACACCATCTGGAAAATCTAAACTATCTTCACCCATCCCAATATGGATTCAGAGAGGGCAAAAACACAACACAACTATTAAAATTAACACACACAAAAATAAAAGACCTCCTAAAAACATATAAATATTGCATCCTAATATCATTCGACATAAAGGGAGCCTTTGACAGCATAGACTGGCAGGTACTGGGAGAAACAATAATAAATTCTCCACTTCCCACATATATCAAGAAACAACTACTAAGTTTTCTAACCAATAGACATGTAATAACAGACTACACAGACAACACATCAAAACGAAAAGTCCACCAGGGCTGTCCACAAGGTTCGTGCCTTGGACCCCTGCTGTGGCTACTCATAGCTAACAAAATACTAATAGAGTTCTATAAAAAATTTAAAAACCTTAGATGTTTCTGCGACGACTTTAACATGATAATCCATGCGAACAGTCGTCGCGATCTAGAGATAAGAGCAAACAAAAGAATAAAACTATTCCTAAACATATGCAACAACTTAAAGCTCACACTATCTACAGAAAAAACAGTATACATAATGTTTGGTAACAACATCCTAAAAGCCCGCCCACCAACACTAAAACTTAATAACACTACAATAAAACAAGTAGAAAACATAAACCTCCTAGGCATAGTCTTTGAACAAAAACTTATATGGCAAACCCACCTCCAAAACATCAACAACAAACTATTATCAATAACATCTTCAATCAAAAGGGTTTTTTCGGCAAACTGGGGGGTGAATCAAGCATTCCTCAGAGAATGGTACCTCACCGTGCTTGAAAAAATCATTGATTACGGCTCAGAGGTGTGGTTTGACCACCTACGAATAATCGACAAGAGAAAAATCCAATCAATTCAAAGACTATGTCTCACATCCATAACAAAATGCTACAAAAACGTATCAACACCGTCCCTACAAATTCTGCTCGGAATACCACCGCTACTCATAACTCTAGAATATAAAAACATCAAAAATAATATTAACACGAAACAAGGAATCCTAATACACAATAACGAAATAATAACAAAAGAAAAAATAGAACAAAAAATCCATAGATATCAAATAAACACAGAAAACCACATAAATAACTTATTAACGACAGAATCCATAATAAAACAACACAATACAATACACATCTACACAGATGGTTCAAAGATAGAAACAAACACGGCATGTGCATTAATAGCTTTTAAAAATGATATTAAAATCCATGAACAAGTACACAAGCTACAAAACAACAACACGGTATTCCAGGCAGAACTCCTAGCAATAATAAACACAATAAAATGGGCCATAAACCGAACAGAATCAATATTCCAAATTTTCAGCGACAGCCAATCATCAATACTAGCCTTAACTAACATATTCCCAACAATCCAGAACATTTACGACATACATCAAACAATAAAACAAAACAAAAACAAACTCTTTTACCTCACATGGGTGAAGGGCCACGCTGGAAACAAGGGAAATGAGCTTGCAGACAAACTGGCAAATGAGGCTGCCACTTACTGTGATCACCCATTATCCAGAGACTTTAAACTCCCAAAATCGTACCTCAATAAAATAATTAAACAAAGTCTCCTGGATAAATGGCAATATAACTGGGACCACTCGGAAAGTGGCAGACACACATACTCATTAATACCGAAAGCTCATTTCTCACTCATATGTAGCGACAGGGTCTCCATGTTCTTTCTATCAGGCTGTGGTAGCTTTCCATCATTTCTACACAGAATAGGCAAGAAAGATGATGACCTCTGTCAATGTGGTCAACGTGGAGACCCGACTCACTATCTTTTTGGTAAGTGTCGCTACATGAAACATAAATTCCCACAAGACACAAGTAAAACCTTCCAACAAAACATAATGGAAATACTCAAAGACAATACTAAACTTAAAAAACTATATGAAAACTATAACATTCTAAACGAAAAATACTCATTTATCAGATACAAATATCTAACTTAAATAAACTTAAAATAAATAATTACATCTCAAATTTAATAAATACCTGTGATCAAGACTGCACTATCAATAACAAATTGTAAATACTAACCGATAAACTGTAAATAAGCAATCAACTCATCTTAAACTGTAAATATTATATTTATACTCAAGAATAATGCAAATGTAACTTCAAGTAATAATCAAATCAACTAATATATATTAACCCCTTATAATGCCCACCCTCTTGCCAACTGGCAAAAGTATATCAAATAAGATCTTCCATAAAAAGAAGAAACTCAGACAATATGCCGAAAAATATGCAATATCGAAAAATGAAAAACCCTATTAGATTTTCAATCATTATAATAGTTCAATTTCATGCTTTTGCATTTAAAAATGAGTCTGTGAATGTGTCAGAAAGTTTCTTGTTTTAAATGCAGATGTTTCTTTTTCGAGAACGACCTTAAATGAAAAATACATTTTATTCAACAATTTAATTGATTTCTCATAGATTCGTTTGTATTGAAAAGAAAAAAAAACTATTCAATCAACAGTCTTCCATATTTCCGAGGATGCGTTTGCTTTATTTATTTTAGTAATGCATTTTCAACAAACAAGAATAATAGCTAAGAAAAGAAATTCTTATTATATTAAAAATTGTTATTGTTTGAAAATATATTTCCCGAATACAATAAAAAACATATATAAATTAAAATTTAAAGCAATTAAGTGAAAAATGTCTTAAATAGTGAGTAAACTTGTTTTAAATTATTTCAATAAACGAAATGAAAATCATTTCTGAATATTGATTGTCTGAAATATTTTAGCACATTTTTATCATAATTACTTTAATATAAACTAACTTTTAAGTGCTTAGTTCATTTAAAAATCGCATTTCAAAATAAAATGAAATGAAATTCTTCTGATAGTAAATATTTTCGTGTCTAAAAAACTGTTTATTTAAAAGGATGGTAAAACATGTCTCTTATTTCTCGCCGTCTATCAATCAACATCCAAAACCCATTTATATCTGAAACACCGCCATTTCTGTAGAAATTCACTATCACTTCCAACAGATGTTCACCCTCCTATTCCTGTAAACTGCAAATAGAAACACAATGACGTACTTATCAGCTAGCATTATTCAACAACCAGCCAGAGCACGTTATCGCTCTGACCATCTCCAATACTTTATCGCTTTCTTAAACCTCTTTTATCGCCATATTTGGCGGGGTCAAGCATAGCTACACACATAGCACTACTCTAATAAAAGAAAGAAGTTATACTTTATACATGATATGAATTGTTTAATTTCTATGTAAAAAATCAGATGACTGCATCATCTACTTCCTACTCATTTTTTTCCCCTAACAGAAATATTTTAAATAAATTTATGAAATATTTAGATAAACATAAAATGTTAATAAGCAGATTTTTATACAGAAAAGACGTTAACATTACTTCTCTTAAGCAAAATTTAAATATTTTATTTCTGGTAAAGGAAAGCTTTCAATTAAAAAAAAAAAAAAGAAAGAAATATATACAAAAAATAATGAAGATTGTTTTTTTCCTAATCTATGTGATAATTTTCACAATCTTCTAAAATTCCTTAATGAACATATAACAAATAATTTACTACATAATAAAAAAAATTTCTTTGAATAAATATGAAGAATAGTGGAAGCTAAAAATGTTTATCTGCTGTATAGCTGTGGCCTCATCATCAGATTCTTTTACGATCCTTTCTTGGTCTTGTCGGCTTGCTTCTTTTCCTACGTCTTCTTGGTCTTTTCGGCTTGCTACTTTTCCTACGTTTTCTTGGTCTTGTCGTTGTCGGCTTGCATTTTGCTTCTGCGATTGCCTCCAAATGGCTCTTTCTGTTGTTTGAAATACAATTGTCTGACTTTTCAGACTTTTCGCAAGAACTTGTTTGTTGTGTCGGCTTGCGTTTTGCATTTGTGATTGCCGCCAAATGGCGCTTTGTTTTGCTTGAATCACGCTTATATGGCCTTTCAGACTTTTCGCCGGAATTTCCTTGCTTCAATAATTTTTCAACGTTGTATGGTCCAATTGCAATCAAACGTAACCTAGGATCATGAACGGGTTTCTCCGGATTTACATCATGATTATTCGATCTTGCTTCTTTCATAATCCGCTTCAGTAATATATCTCTTCTGCTTTGGCTCCGATCAAAAATGGATTTTAATAAATCCTGCTCTCTCTGTAAGAGATTCATCTTCAGAAACCTTTGCCATTTTATATGTGAATTTAATACCAATTAAAATATACAAATAATTAAAAAAAAAAAAGATTTTGGAAGAAAAAAATTTTGGCTAACAGATGAGTTAAATATGTTGTTCCAGAAAACTCCAATTTGTCATTGCTCGTGCTCACGAGTATGAACATAAAATTAAGATCACGGAGTTTCTATGAAAGTATGCAACCCGACATTAATAACACTTATGGAGAACTAATACTACAGCTCCTAGAATAGTCTGTTTCCAGATTAGAACAGTACTAATATGAAACTGATGATCGTTTCTTTATAAAACATCTTCAGAAAATTTTAGTTGTGAAGAAATAAAAAATTAGGGAAAAAAATTATAAAAATAAATATTATTAACAACAGAAGCAAAATTAACATCAAAGAGAAGAAAATATTTGAAAGAACTTTAAAAAGTACGTGAGTAAATAATGTGAAATTTCCGTTAAAGTACATGCAACCTATGAAATGTAACATACGTGTCAAGGAGGATGGTAAAACAAGTGGGTAAGTGTGATCAAAGATCGCTCAAAGGGTTTCGTTTAATATTCCTTTCAAAACACTTTATCCTTTCTTTAATAAATTCAAACAAATTTCATTTAACAACAACAAAAAAAAAAAGTCATGTTTTTTATAAAGTAAAAATTTACCGGCCTATTTTTTCGTTTTTTTGAATATCTAAACCAGCCAGATAGCGGGCCAAGCCCGCTATTATATTCTGTCATAATAATATCCGTCATACGGACTAAATGCAATATTAAAAAAATAATTTCAAAATTAAACAAATTGTATACCTTCAAAATGTTAAAATATGCGAATATTTCCATAATCGGATTTTTATCACGATTCAATATGTTTCTCAAACTCATATATTTACCATTCTCTATTATTTATATTGATACTCGCTTTGTATTATTCTCAAATATCTGAAAAATTAGTTAAACTTCCCATATGACGTCAGATTTTCTTTTTAATTCTCTAATGACGTGTAATTAATCTGCTTTGTTTACTTACTCATACTCATACTCCTTGTATTATTGAGAAATCTTAGACATTTTCCGTTTTATTACGACTATGACGTCAATCAATTTTATTTAATTTTAATCTTTTTTTCAATGGGCTTTATTGGCGTGACGTCATAAACCACCATCATGTGACCTCCCTGCTGTGTTTAAATTTGTTTGTCTATGTATCGCATACATACATTCAATTGGGAATTCCGATGGTAAAATACCACCAACATCACGTGTTGGTGGTATTTTACAATCTCGAACTCAGATTCCCAATAAAGCCCATTGGTGAAACTTTTTATTTCCTTTTCCCTTTTCACGTGGAAATCGTCTGATAGAAAATTAATTACTGTGGAAAGATTTTCATCGTGGACTTTTAATTTTTGGCATCTGCTTAATGAAAAATGTTTAAATTTAAAAGGAAAAGGCTGTTAGAATTTTGGTTTTTTTATCTCTATTTATTAAAATAATACGAATTTTTCAAATTTTAATATTTTCAGCTCTTCACAGCTGATATTCTGATTTATACACAAAGTTTCAACTCTATAAGTTACATACTTTTTTAGAATGGGACTGTGACGGACAGACAACGGAGCGGGAGTAATAGGGTTTCGTGAGATGAACGAAACCCTAAAAATCAGCAGTTACTGAGCGTAGTTTCTATACTCACTTTCATATTTACTTGCTGTGTCAAAGTTTTTATCACTGGGACTTCCCTCAAAGGGATTAGTCTGAGTGATATTGCTAATAATGTAGGGTTAAAAATTACGATATAAAGAAGATACAAATTATGGAAAAGAGCAAATTAAATGATAGAATTACAAAATATCATATATACTGTTATGTTTTCATATATTTTTTAACATTTGGCATTGAATCTCATTTTCTTAAGGGGACAGCGGACATAAAAACAAAATCCTTTAATTTTCAATGGATTCATATGAAAATTGGTAGACATATTAATGGTAAGCTCAAATAGTTATATTCAAAATTTGGTGTTAAAATAATTTAAAAAAAATTAATTATTCAGTTTTTAAATTTTTAAAATAACGAATGATTGTCATATTTTAAAATGCACCATGCGCATTTCTTTTACATAAAATATGACAATATATATTTATGAGATATATTTTATATATTAGAATGGAAGTTGGCATGAATTGTAAAGGTTCGCTGAATATAGAAGCAGATTTTTTTTTTTTTTTTTTTTTTATAACTATGCCTTGTTTTTTCAAAAACTATAGCTATATATTTCCATATGCATACAACTTTTAATACTAAAAAACCCCTTTTTATGCAAACATTTATTTATTATGGTATAGCCTATATACAGTATAAATTTTAAAAGAATCTGATCATTAGGAATGAGCGCTAAACGTTTCAAAATTTAGAAATGTGCGAAATTTTAAATTTTGAGAAAACAGCATTTAAATAATAAAAAAAATCCCTGACGGCTCGGACTACAGGCACAGGTAGATTTCGAAGATGCAGACCGTGGGGCACCTGTTTGTCGGGAATTGCGGAAGAAATGACCTTTTTGCGATGATGCGGCAGTTGGAACCGCCTGCACTCAGAAAAAGGTTCAATAAAACAGGCGAAACTAAATGGAAAATTCAACTTAACAAAGAGAGAGCCCTCTATAAAACACATATTAAATCAGAAAAACTAAAATCGTGGCAAACTTTCTGCACACAAACAAAAGTAAATTTGGCCAAACCTTCAAAATTGCAACATCCAAAAACATAACTAATAAACACTTTATACACACAACACTAGAGGACTCTCACACATACGTGACAAAATCAGATATCTTTAAAGATCTAACAACACATCACTTCCCAGTGCCTGTAGTCACACAACAACAACTAACAGACCTGACAACGGGAGAAGACGCACACTCTACATCCCCTCCACTATTCACATTTAAAGAAATCAAAAACGCAATAAAAGAACAAAATAATCTTAAAGCTCCCGGCTATGATAAAATAGACGCATTCATCATAAAAAACCTATTCAAAAACTTTAAACACTTAATAAGAGACCTACTAAATAAATGCCTTACCCTTAATCACTTCCCAACAAACTGGAAAATAGCCCAAGTAGTATTTTTCACTAAGAAGAACAAAGACCCAAAACTACCTACATCATATCGCCCCATCTGTCTCCTCCCGATGCTCGGTAAAATACTGGAGAGGCTCCTAAAACACAGAATAACACACCATCTAGAAAATCTAAACTATCTTCACCCATCCCAATATGGATTCAGAGAGGGCAAAAACACAACACAACTATTAAAATTAACACACACAAAAATAAAAGACCTCCTAAAAACATATAAATATTGCATCCTAATATCATTCGACATAAAGGGAGCCTTTGACAGCATAGACTGGCAGGTACTGGGAGAAACAATAATAAATTCTCCACTTCCCACATATATCAAGAAACAACTACTAAGTTTTCTAACCAATAGACATGTAATAACAGACTACACAGACAACACATCAAAACGAAAAGTCCACCAGGGCTGTCCACAAGGTTCGTGCCTTGGACCCCTGCTGTGGCTACTCATAGCTAACAAAATACTAATAGAGTTCTATAAAAAATTTAAAAACCTTAGATGTTTCTGCGACGACTTTAACATGATAATCCATGCGAACAGTCGTCGCGATCTAGAGATAAGAGCAAACAAAAGAATAAAACTATTCCTAAACATATGCAACAACTTAAAGCTCACACTATCTACAGAAAAAACAGTATACATAATGTTTGGTAACAACATCCTAAAAGCCCGCCCACCAACACTAAAACTTAATAACACTACAATAAAACAAGTAGAAAACATAAACCTCCTAGGCATAGTCTTTGAACAAAAACTTATATGGCAAACCCACCTCCAAAACATCAACAACAAACTATTATCAATAACATCTTCAATCAAAAGGGTTTTTTCGGCAAACTGGGGGGTGAATCAAGCATTCCTCAGAGAATGGTACCTCACCGTGCTTGAAAAAATCATTGATTACGGCTCAGAGGTGTGGTTTGACCACCTACGAATAATCGACAAGAGAAAAATCCAATCAATTCAAAGACTATGTCTCACATCCATAACAAAATGCTACAAAAACGTATCAACACCGTCCCTACAAATTCTGCTCGGAATACCACCGCTACTCATAACTCTAGAATATAAAAACATCAAAAATAATATTAACACGAAACAAGGAATCCTAATACACAATAACGAAATAATAACAAAAGAAAAAATAGAACAAAAAATCCATAGATATCAAATAAACCCAGAAAACCACATAAATAACTTAATAACGACAGAATCCATAATAAAACAACACAATACAATACACATCTACACAGATGGTTCAAAGATAGAAACAAACACGGCATGTGCATTAATAGCTTTTAAAAATGATATTAAAATCCATGAACAAGTACACAAGCTACAAAAAAAACAACAACACGGTATTCCAGGCAGAACTCCTAGCAATAATAAACACAATAAAATGGGCCATAAACCGAACAGAATCAATATTCCAAATTTTCAGCGACAGCCAATCATCAATACTAGCCTTAACTAACATATTCCCAACAATCCAGAACATTTACGACATACATCAAACAATAAAACAAAACAAAAACAAACTCTTTTACCTCACATGGGTGAAGGGCCACGCTGGAAACAAGGGAAATGAGCTTGCAGACAAACTGGCAAATGAGGCTGCCACTTACTGTGATCACCCATTATCCAGAGACTTTAAACTCCCAAAATCGTACCTCAATAAAATAATTAAACAAAGTCTCCTGGATAAATGGCAATATAACTGGGACCACTCGGAAAGTGGCAGACACACATACTCATTAATACCGAAAGCTCATTTCTCACTCATATGTAGCGACAGGGTCTCCATGTTCTTTCTATCAGGCTGTGGTAGCTTTCCATCATTTCTACACAGAATAGGCAAGAAAGATGATGACCTCTGTCAATGTGGTCAACGTGGAGACCCGACTCACTATCTTTTTGGTAAGTGTCGCTACATGAAACATAAATTCCCACAAGACACAAGTAAAACCTTCCAACAAAACATAATGGAAATACTCAAAGACAATACTAAACTTAAAAAACTATATGAAAACTATAACATTCTAAACGAAAAATACTCATTTATCAGATACAAATATCTAACTTAAATAAACTTAAAATAAATAATTACATCTCAAATTTAATAAATACCTGTGATCAAGACTGCACTATCAATAACAAATTGTAAATACTAACCGATAAACTGTAAATAAGCAATCAACTCATCTTAAACTGTAAATATTATATTTATACTCAAGAATAATGCAAATGTAACTTCAAGTAATAATCAAATCAACTAATATATATTAACCCCTTATAATGCCCACCCTCTTGCCAACTGGCAAAAGTATATCAAATAAGATCTTCCATAAAAAGAAGAAACTCAGACAATATGCCGAAAAATATGCAATATCGAAAAATGAAAAACCCTATTAGATTTTCAATCATTATAATAGTTCAATTTCATGCTTTTGCATTTAAAAATGAGTCTGTGAATGTGTCAGAAAGTTTCTTGTTTTAAATGCAGATGTTTCTTTTTCGAGAACGACCTTAAATGAAAAATACATTTTATTCAACAATTTAATTGATTTCTCATAGATTCGTTTGTATTGAAAAGAAAAAAAAACTATTCAATCAACAGTCTTCCATATTTCCGAGGATGCGTTTGCTTTATTTATTTTAGTAATGCATTTTCAACAAACAAGAATAATAGCTAAGAAAAGAAATTCTTATTATATTAAAAATTGTTATTGTTTGAAAATATATTTCCCGAATACAATAAAAAACATATATAAATTAAAATTTAAAGCAATTAAGTGAAAAATGTCTTAAATAGTGAGTAAACTTGTTTTAAATTATTTCAATAAACGAAATGAAAATCATTTCTGAATATTGATTGTCTGAAATATTTTAGCACATTTTTATCATAATTACTTTAATATAAACTAACTTTTAAGTGCTTAGTTCATTTAAAAATCGCATTTCAAAATAAAATGAAATGAAATTCTTCTGATAGTAAATATTTTCGTGTCTAAAAAACTGTTTATTTAAAAGGATGGTAAAACATGTCTCTTATTTCTCGCCGTCTATCAATCAACATCCAAAACCCATTTATATCTGAAACACCGCCATTTCTGTAGAAATTCACTATCACTTCCAACAGATGTTCACCCTCCTATTCCTGTAAACTGCAAATAGAAACACAATGACGTACTGATCAGCTAGCATTATTCAACAACCAGCCAGAGCACGTTATCGCTCTGACCATCTCCAATACTTTATCGCTTTCTTAAACCTCTTTTATCGCCATATTTGGCGGGGTCAAGCATAGCTACACACATAGCACTACTCTAATAAAAGAAAGAAGTTATACTTTATACATGATATGAATTGTTTAATTTCTATGTAAAAAATCAGATGACTGCATCATCTACTTCCTACTCATTTTTTTCCCCTAACAGAAATATTTTAAATAAATTTATGAAATATTTAGATAAACATAAAATGTTAATAAGCAGATTTTTATACAGAAAAGACGTTAACATTACTTCTCTTAAGCAAAATTTAAATATTTTATTTCTGGTAAAGGAAAGCTTTCAATTAAAAAAAAAAAAAAGAAAGAAATATATACAAAAAATAATGAAGATTGTTTTTTTCCTAATCTATGTGATAATTTTCACAATCTTCTAAAATTCCTTAATGAACATATAACAAATAATTTACTACATAATAAAAAAAATTTCTTTGAATAAATATGAAGAATAGTGGAAGCTAAAAATGTTTATCTGCTGTATAGCTGTGGCCTCATCATCAGATTCTTTTACGATCCTTTCTTGGTCTTGTCGGCTTGCTTCTTTTCCTACGTCTTCTTGGTCTTTTCGGCTTGCTACTTTTCCTACGTTTTCTTGGTCTTGTCGTTGTCGGCTTGCATTTTGCTTCTGCGATTGCCTCCAAATGGCTCTTTCTGTTGTTTGAAATACAATTGTCTGACTTTTCAGACTTTTCGCAAGAACTTGTTTGTTGTGTCGGCTTGCGTTTTGCATTTGTGATTGCCGCCAAATGGCGCTTTGTTTTGCTTGAATCACGCTTATATGGCCTTTCAGACTTTTCGCCGGAATTTCCTTGCTTCAATAATTTTTCAACGTTGTATGGTCCAATTGCAATCAAACGTAACCTAGGATCATGAACGGGTTTCTCCGGATTTACATCATGATTATTCGATCTTGCTTCTTTCATAATCCGCTTCAGTAATATATCTCTTCTGCTTTGGCTCCGATCAAAAATGGATTTTAATAAATCCTGCTCTCTCTGTAAGAGATTCATCTTCAGAAACCTTTGCCATTTTATATGTGAATTTAATACCAATTAAAATATACAAATAATTAAAAAAAAAAAAGATTTTGGAAGAAAAAAATTTTGGCTAACAGATGAGTTAAATATGTTGTTCCAGAAAACTCCAATTTGTCATTGCTCGTGCTCACGAGTATGAACATAAAATTAAGATCACGGAGTTTCTATGAAAGTATGCAACCCGACATTAATAACACTTATGGAGAACTAATACTACAGCTCCTAGAATAGTCTGTTTCCAGATTAGAACAGTACTAATATGAAACTGATGATCGTTTCTTTATAAAACATCTTCAGAAAATTTTAGTTGTGAAGAAATAAAAAATTAGGGAAAAAAATTATAAAAATAAATATTATTAACAACAGAAGCAAAATTAACATCAAAGAGAAGAAAATATTTGAAAGAACTTTAAAAAGTACGTGAGTAAATAATGTGAAATTTCCGTTAAAGTACATGCAACCTATGAAATGTAACATACGTGTCAAGGAGGATGGTAAAACAAGTGGGTAAGTGTGATCAAAGATCGCTCAAAGGGTTTCGTTTAATATTCCTTTCAAAACACTTTATCCTTTCTTTAATAAATTCAAACAAATTTCATTTAACAACAACAAAAAAAAAAAGTCATGTTTTTTATAAAGTAAAAATTTACCGGCCTATTTTTTCGTTTTTTTGAATATCTAAACCAGCCAGATAGCGGGCCAAGCCCGCTATTATATTCTGTCATAATAATATCCGTCATACGGACTAAATGCAATATTAAAAAAATAATTTCAAAATTAAACAAATTGTATACCTTCAAAATGTTAAAATATGCGAATATTTCCATAATCGGATTTTTATCACGATTCAATATGTTTCTCAAACTCATATATTTACCATTCTCTATTATTTATATTGATACTCGCTTTGTATTATTCTCAAATATCTGAAAAATTAGTTAAACTTCCCATATGACGTCAGATTTTCTTTTTAATTCTCTAATGACGTGTAATTAATCTGCTTTGTTTACTTACTCATACTCATACTCCTTGTATTATTGAGAAATCTTAGACATTTTCCGTTTTATTACGACTATGACGTCAATCAATTTTATTTAATTTTAATCTTTTTTTCAATGGGCTTTATTGGCGTGACGTCATAAACCACCATCATGTGACCTCCCTGCTGTGTTTAAATTTGTTTGTCTATGTATCGCATACATACATTCAATTGGGAATTCCGATGGTAAAATACCACCAACATCACGTGTTGGTGGTATTTTACAATCTCGAACTCAGATTCCCAATAAAGCCCATTGGTGAAACTTTTTATTTCCTTTTCCCTTTTCACGTGGAAATCGTCTGATAGAAAATTAATTACTGTGGAAAGATTTTCATCGTGGACTTTTAATTTTTGGCATCTGCTTAATGAAAAATGTTTAAATTTAAAAGGAAAAGGCTGTTAGAATTTTGGTTTTTTTATCTCTATTTATTAAAATAATACGAATTTTTCAAATTTTAATATTTTCAGCTCTTCACAGCTGATATTCTGATTTATACACAAAGTTTCAACTCTATAAGTTACATACTTTTTTAGAATGGGACTGTGACGGACAGACAACGGAGCGGGAGTAATAGGGTTTCGTGAGATGAACGAAACCCTAAAAATCAGCAGTTACTGAGCGTAGTTTCTATACTCACTTTCATATTTACTTGCTGTGTCAAAGTTTTTATCACTGGGACTTCCCTCAAAGGGATTAGTCTGAGTGATATTGCTAATAATGTAGGGTTAAAAATTACGATATAAAGAAGATACAAATTATGGAAAAGAGCAAATTAAATGATAGAATTACAAAATATCATATATACTGTTATGTTTTCATATATTTTTTAACATTTGGCATTGAATCTCATTTTCTTAAGGGGACAGCGGACATAAAAACAAAATCCTTTAATTTTCAATGGATTCATATGAAAATTGGTAGACATATTAATGGTAAGCTCAAATAGTTATATTCAAAATTTGGTGTTAAAATAATTTAAAAAAAATTAATTATTCAGTTTTTAAATTTTTAAAATAACGAATGATTGTCATATTTTAAAATGCACCATGCGCATTTCTTTTACATAAAATATGACAATATATATTTATGAGATATATTTTATATATTAGAATGGAAGTTGGCATGAATTGTAAAGGTTCGCTGAATATAGAAGCAGATTTTTTTTTTTTTTTTTTTTTTATAACTATGCCTTGTTTTTTCAAAAACTATAGCTATATATTTCCATATGCATACAACTTTTAATACTAAAAAACCCCTTTTTATGCAAACATTTATTTATTATGGTATAGCCTATATACAGTATAAATTTTAAAAGAATCTGATCATTAGGAATGAGCGCTAAACGTTTCAAAATTTAGAAATGTGCGAAATTTTAAATTTTGAGAAAACAGCATTTAAATAATAAAAAAAATCCCTGACGGCTCGGACTACAGGCACAGGTAGATTTCGAAGATGCAGACCGTGGGGCACCTGTTTGTCGGGAATTGCGGAAGAAATGACCTTTTTGCGATGATGCGGCAGTTGGAACCGCCTGCACTCAGAAAAAGGTTCAATAAAACAGGCGAAACTAAATGGAAAATTCAACTTAACAAAGAGAGAGCCCTCTATAAAACACATATTAAATCAGAAAAACTAAAATCGTGGCAAACTTTCTGCACACAAACAAAAGTAAATTTGGCCAAACCTTCAAAATTGCAACATCCAAAAACATAACTAATAAACACTTTATACACACAACACTAGAGGACTCTCACACATACGTGACAAAATCAGATATCTTTAAAGATCTAACAACACATCACTTCCCAGTGCCTGTAGTCACACAACAACAACTAACAGACCTGACAACGGGAGAAGACGCACACTCTACATCCCCTCCACTATTCACATTTAAAGAAATCAAAAACGCAATAAAAGAACAAAATAATCTTAAAGCTCCCGGCTATGATAAAATAGACGCATTCATCATAAAAAACCTATTCAAAAACTTTAAACACTTAATAAGAGACCTACTAAATAAATGCCTTACCCTTAATCACTTCCCAACAAACTGGAAAATAGCCCAAGTAGTATTTTTCACTAAGAAGAACAAAGACCCAAAACTACCTACATCATATCGCCCCATCTGTCTCCTCCCGATGCTCGGTAAAATACTGGAGAGGCTCCTAAAACACAGAATAACACACCATCTAGAAAATCTAAACTATCTTCACCCATCCCAATATGGATTCAGAGAGGGCAAAAACACAACACAACTATTAAAATTAACACACACAAAAATAAAAGACCTCCTAAAAACATATAAATATTGCATCCTAATATCATTCGACATAAAGGGAGCCTTTGACAGCATAGACTGGCAGGTACTGGGAGAAACAATAATAAATTCTCCACTTCCCACATATATCAAGAAACAACTACTAAGTTTTCTAACCAATAGACATGTAATAACAGACTACACAGACAACACATCAAAACGAAAAGTCCACCAGGGCTGTCCACAAGGTTCGTGCCTTGGACCCCTGCTGTGGCTACTCATAGCTAACAAAATACTAATAGAGTTCTATAAAAAATTTAAAAACCTTAGATGTTTCTGCGACGACTTTAACATGATAATCCATGCGAACAGTCGTCGCGATCTAGAGATAAGAGCAAACAAAAGAATAAAACTATTCCTAAACATATGCAACAACTTAAAGCTCACACTATCTACAGAAAAAACAGTATACATAATGTTTGGTAACAACATCCTAAAAGCCCGCCCACCAACACTAAAACTTAATAACACTACAATAAAACAAGTAGAAAACATAAACCTCCTAGGCATAGTCTTTGAACAAAAACTTATATGGCAAACCCACCTCCAAAACATCAACAACAAACTATTATCAATAACATCTTCAATCAAAAGGGTTTTTTCGGCAAACTGGGGGGTGAATCAAGCATTCCTCAGAGAATGGTACCTCACCGTGCTTGAAAAAATCATTGATTACGGCTCAGAGGTGTGGTTTGACCACCTACGAATAATCGACAAGAGAAAAATCCAATCAATTCAAAGACTATGTCTCACATCCATAACAAAATGCTACAAAAACGTATCAACACCGTCCCTACAAATTCTGCTCGGAATACCACCGCTACTCATAACTCTAGAATATAAAAACATCAAAAATAATATTAACACGAAACAAGGAATCCTAATACACAATAACGAAATAATAACAAAAGAAAAAATAGAACAAAAAATCCATAGATATCAAATAAACCCAGAAAACCACATAAATAACTTAATAACGACAGAATCCATAATAAAACAACACAATACAATACACATCTACACAGATGGTTCAAAGATAGAAACAAACACGGCATGTGCATTAATAGCTTTTAAAAATGATATTAAAATCCATGAACAAGTACACAAGCTACAAAAAAAACAACAACACGGTATTCCAGGCAGAACTCCTAGCAATAATAAACACAATAAAATGGGCCATAAACCGAACAGAATCAATATTCCAAATTTTCAGCGACAGCCAATCATCAATACTAGCCTTAACTAACATATTCCCAACAATCCAGAACATTTACGACATACATCAAACAATAAAACAAAACAAAAACAAACTCTTTTACCTCACATGGGTGAAGGGCCACGCTGGAAACAAGGGAAATGAGCTTGCAGACAAACTGGCAAATGAGGCTGCCACTTACTGTGATCACCCATTATCCAGAGACTTTAAACTCCCAAAATCGTACCTCAATAAAATAATTAAACAAAGTCTCCTGGATAAATGGCAATATAACTGGGACCACTCGGAAAGTGGCAGACACACATACTCATTAATACCGAAAGCTCATTTCTCACTCATATGTAGCGACAGGGTCTCCATGTTCTTTCTATCAGGCTGTGGTAGCTTTCCATCATTTCTACACAGAATAGGCAAGAAAGATGATGACCTCTGTCAATGTGGTCAACGTGGAGACCCGACTCACTATCTTTTTGGTAAGTGTCGCTACATGAAACATAAATTCCCACAAGACACAAGTAAAACCTTCCAACAAAACATAATGGAAATACTCAAAGACAATACTAAACTTAAAAAACTATATGAAAACTATAACATTCTAAACGAAAAATACTCATTTATCAGATACAAATATCTAACTTAAATAAACTTAAAATAAATAATTACATCTCAAATTTAATAAATACCTGTGATCAAGACTGCACTATCAATAACAAATTGTAAATACTAACCGATAAACTGTAAATAAGCAATCAACTCATCTTAAACTGTAAATATTATATTTATACTCAAGAATAATGCAAATGTAACTTCAAGTAATAATCAAATCAACTAATATATATTAACCCCTTATAATGCCCACCCTCTTGCCAACTGGCAAAAGTATATCAAATAAGATCTTCCATAAAAAGAAGAAACTCAGACAATATGCCGAAAAATATGCAATATCGAAAAATGAAAAACCCTATTAGATTTTCAATCATTATAATAGTTCAATTTCATGCTTTTGCATTTAAAAATGAGTCTGTGAATGTGTCAGAAAGTTTCTTGTTTTAAATGCAGATGTTTCTTTTTCGAGAACGACCTTAAATGAAAAATACATTTTATTCAACAATTTAATTGATTTCTCATAGATTCGTTTGTATTGAAAAGAAAAAAAAACTATTCAATCAACAGTCTTCCATATTTCCGAGGATGCGTTTGCTTTATTTATTTTAGTAATGCATTTTCAACAAACAAGAATAATAGCTAAGAAAAGAAATTCTTATTATATTAAAAATTGTTATTGTTTGAAAATATATTTCCCGAATACAATAAAAAACATATATAAATTAAAATTTAAAGCAATTAAGTGAAAAATGTCTTAAATAGTGAGTAAACTTGTTTTAAATTATTTCAATAAACGAAATGAAAATCATTTCTGAATATTGATTGTCTGAAATATTTTAGCACATTTTTATCATAATTACTTTAATATAAACTAACTTTTAAGTGCTTAGTTCATTTAAAAATCGCATTTCAAAATAAAATGAAATGAAATTCTTCTGATAGTAAATATTTTCGTGTCTAAAAAACTGTTTATTTAAAAGGATGGTAAAACATGTCTCTTATTTCTCGCCGTCTATCAATCAACATCCAAAACCCATTTATATCTGAAACACCGCCATTTCTGTAGAAATTCACTATCACTTCCAACAGATGTTCACCCTCCTATTCCTGTAAACTGCAAATAGAAACACAATGACGTACGTATCAGCTAGCATTATTCAACAACCAGCCAGAGCACGTTATCGCTCTGACCATCTCCAATACTTTATCGCTTTCTTAAACCTCTTTTATCGCCATATTTGGCGGGGTCAAGCATAGCTACACACATAGCACTACTCTAATAAAAGAAAGAAGTTATACTTTATACATGATATGAATTGTTTAATTTCTATGTAAAAAATCAGATGACTGCATCATCTACTTCCTACTCATTTTTTTCCCCTAACAGAAATATTTTAAATAAATTTATGAAATATTTAGATAAACATAAAATGTTAATAAGCAGATTTTTATACAGAAAAGACGTTAACATTACTTCTCTTAAGCAAAATTTAAATATTTTATTTCTGGTAAAGGAAAGCTTTCAATTAAAAAAAAAAAAAAAGAAAGAAATATATACAAAAAATAATGAAGATTGTTTTTTTCCTAATCTATGTGATAATTTTCACAATCTTCTAAAATTCCTTAATGAACATATAACAAATAATTTACTACATAATAAAAAAAATTTCTTTGAATAAATATGAAGAATAGTGGAAGCTAAAAATGTTTATCTGCTGTATAGCTGTGGCCTCATCATCAGATTCTTTTACGATCCTTTCTTGGTCTTGTCGGCTTGCTTCTTTTCCTACGTTTTCTTGGTCTTTTCGGCTTGCTACTTTTCCTACGTTTTCTTGGTCTTGTCGTTGTCGGCTTGCATTTTGCTTCTGCGATTGCCTCCAAATGGCTCTTTCTGTTGTTTGAAATACAATTGTCTGACTTTTCAGACTTTTCGCAAGAACTTGTTTGTTGTGTCGGCTTGCGTTTTGCATTTGTGATTGCCGCCAAATGGCGCTTTGTTTTGCTTGAATCACGCTTATATGGCCTTTCAGACTTTTCGCCGGAATTTCCTTGCTTCAATAATTTTTCAACGTTGTATGGTCCAATTGCAATCAAACGTAAACTAGGATCATGAACGGGTTTCTCCGGATTTACATCATGATTATTCGATCTTGCTTCTTTCATAATCCGCTTCAGTAATATATCTCTTCTGCTTTGGCTCCGATCAAAAATGGATTTTAATAAATCCTGCTCTCTCTGTAAGAGATTCATCTTCAGAAACCTTTGCCATTTTATATGTGAATTTAATACCAATTAAAATATACAAATAATTAAAAAAAAAAAAAGATTTTGGAAGAAAAAAATTTTGGCTAACAGATGAGTTAAATATGTTGTTCCAGAAAACTCCAATTTGTCATTGCTCGTGCTCACGAGTATGAACATAAAATTAAGATCACGGAGTTTCTATGAAAGTATGCAACCCGACATTAATAACACTTATGGAGAACTAATACTACAGCTCCTAGAATAGTCTGTTTCCAGATTAGAACAGTACTAATATGAAACTGATGATCGTTTCTTTATAAAACATCTTCAGAAAATTTTAGTTGTGAAGAAATAAAAAATTAGGGAAAAAAATTATAAAAATAAATATTATTAACAGCAGAAGCAAAATTAACATCAAAGAGAAGAAAATATTTGAAAGAACTTTAAAAAGTACGTGAGTAAATAATGTGAAATTTCCGTTAAAGTACATGCAACCTATGAAATGTAACATACGTGTCAAGGAGGATGATAAAACAAGTGGGTAAGTGTGATCAAAGATCGCTCAAAGGGTTTCGTTTAATATTCCTTTCAAAACACTTTATCCTTTCTTTAATAAATTCAAACAAATTTCATTTAACAACAACAAAAAAAAAAAGTCATGTTTTTTATAAAGTAAAAATTTACCGGCCTATTTTTTCGTTTTTTTGAATATCTAAACCAGCCAGATAGCGGGCCAAGCCCGCTATTATATTCTGTCATAATAATATCCGTCATACGGACTAAATGCAATATTAAAAAAATAATTTCAAAATTAAACAAATTGTATACCTTCAAAATGTTAAAATATGCGAATATTTCCATAATCGGATTTTTATCACGATTCAATATGTTTCTCAAACTCATATATTTACCATTCTCTATTATTTATATTGATACTCGCTTTGTATTATTCTCAAATATCTGAAAAATTAGTTAAACTTCCCATATGACGTCAGATTTTCTTTTTAATTCTCTAATGACGTGTAATTAATCTGCTTTGTTTACTTACTCATACTCATACTCCTTGTATTATTGAGAAATCTTAGACATTTTCCGTTTTATTACGACTATGACGTCAATCAATTTTATTTAATTTTAATCTTTTTTTCAATGGGCTTTATTGGCGTGACGTCATAAACCACCATCATGTGACCTCCCTGCTGTGTTTAAATTTGTTTGTCTATGTATCGCATACATACATTCAATTGGGAATTCCGATGGTAAAATACCACCAACATCACGTGTTGGTGGTATTTTACAATCTCGAACTCAGATTCCCAATAAAGCCCATTGGTGAAACTTTTTATTTCCTTTTCCCTTTTCACGTGGAAATCGTCTGATAGAAAATTAATTACTGTGGAAAGATTTTCATCGTGGACTTTTAATTTTTGGCATCTGCTTAATGAAAAATGTTTAAATTTAAAAGGAAAAGGCTGTTAGAATTTTGGTTTTTTTATCTCTATTTATTAAAATAATACGAATTTTTCAAATTTTAATATTTTCAGCTCTTCACAGCTGATATTCTGATTTATACACAAAGTTTCAACTCTATAAGTTACATACTTTTTTAGAATGGGACTGTGACGGACAGACAACGGAGCGGGAGTAATAGGGTTTCGTGAGATGAACGAAACCCTAAAAATCAGCAGTTACTGAGCGTAGTTTCTATACTCACTTTCATATTTACTTGCTGTGTCAAAGTTTTTATCACTGGGACTTCCCTCAAAGGGATTAGTCTGAGTGATATTGCTAATAATGTAGGGTTAAAAATTACGATATAAAGAAGATACAAATTATGGAAAAGAGCAAATTAAATGATAGAATTACAAAATATCATATATACTGTTATGTTTTCATATATTTTTTAACATTTGGCATTGAATCTCATTTTCTTAAGGGGACAGCGGACATAAAAACAAAATCCTTTAATTTTCAATGGATTCATATGAAAATTGGTAGACATATTAATGGTAAGCTCAAATAGTTATATTCAAAATTTGGTGTTAAAATAATTTAAAAAAAATTAATTATTCAGTTTTTAAATTTTTAAAATAACGAATGATTGTCATATTTTAAAATGCACCATGCGCATTTCTTTTACATAAAATATGACAATATATATTTATGAGATATATTTTATATATTAGAATGGAAGTTGGCATGAATTGTAAAGGTTCGCTGAATATAGAAGCAGATTTTTTTTTTTTTTTTTTTTTTATAACTATGCCTTGTTTTTTCAAAAACTATAGCTATATATTTCCATATGCATACAACTTTTAATACTAAAAAACCCCTTTTTATGCAAACATTTATTTATTATGGTATAGCCTATATACAGTATAAATTTTAAAAGAATCTGATCATTAGGAATGAGCGCTAAACGTTTCAAAATTTAGAAATGTGCGAAATTTTAAATTTTGAGAAAACAGCATTTAAATAATAAAAAAAATCCCTGACGGCTCGGACTACAGGCACAGGTAGATTTCGAAGATGCAGACCGTGGGGCACCTGTTTGTCGGGAATTGCGGAAGAAATGACCTTTTTGCGATGATGCGGCAGTTGGAACCGCCTGCACTCAGAAAAAGGTTCAATAAAACAGGCGAAACTAAATGGAAAATTCAACTTAACAAAGAGAGAGCCCTCTATAAAAAACATATTAAATCAGAAAAACTAAAATCGTGGCAAACTTT
The DNA here is from genome assembly GCA_963931845.1 of Maratus michaelseni. Classification (NCBI taxonomy): domain Eukaryota; kingdom Metazoa; phylum Arthropoda; class Arachnida; order Araneae; family Salticidae; genus Maratus; species Maratus michaelseni. The sequence goes on along the minus strand of OZ007588.1, from coordinate 101,776,390 downwards.
CTGCACACAAACAAAAGTAAATTTGGCCAAACCTTCAAAATTGCAACATCCAAAAACATAACTAATAAACACTTTATACACACAACACTAGAGGACTCTCACACATACGTGACAAAATCAGATATCTTTAAAGATCTAACAACACATCACTTCCCAGTGCCTGTAGTCACACAACAACAACTAACAGACCTGACAACGGGAGAAGACGCACACTCTACATCCCCTCCACTATTCACATTTAAAGAAATCAAAAACGCAATAAAAGAACAAAATATTCTTAAAGCTCCCGGCTATGATAAAATAGACGCATTCATCATAAAAAACCTATTAAAAAACTTTAAACACTTAATAAGAGACCTACTAAATAAATGCCTTACCCTTAATCACTTCCCAACAAACTGGAAAATAGCCCAAGTAGTATTTTTCACTAAGAAGAACAAAGACCCAAAACTACCTACATCATATCGCCCCATCTGTCTCCTCCCGATGCTCGGTAAAATACTGGAGAGGCTCCTAAAACACAGAATAACACACCATCTAGAAAATCTAAACTATCTTCACCCATCCCAATATGGATTCAGAGAGGGCAAAAACACAACACAACTATTAAAATTAACACACACAAAAATAAAAGACCTCCTAAAAACATATAAATATTGCATCCTAATATCATTCGACATAAAGGGAGCCTTTGACAGCATAGACTGGCAGGTACTGGGAGAAACAATAATAAATTCTCCACTTCCCACATATATCAAGAAACAACTACTAAGTTTTCTAACCAATAGACATGTAATAACAGACTACACAGACAACACATCAAAACGAAAAGTCCACCAGGGCTGTCCACAAGGTTCGTGCCTTGGACCCCTGCTGTGGCTACTCATAGCTAGCAAAATACTAATAGAGTTCTATAAAAAATTTAAAAACCTTAGATGTTTCTGCGACGACTTTAACATGATAATCCATGCGAACAGTCGTCGCGATCTAGAGATAAGAGCAAACAAAAGAATAAAACTATTCCTAAACATATGCAACAACTTAAAGCTCACACTATCTACAGAAAAAACAGTATACATAATGTTTGGTAACAACATCCTAAAAGCCCGCCCACCAACACTAAAACTTAATAACACTACAATAAAACAAGTAGAAAACATAAACCTCCTAGGCATAGTCTTTGAACAAAAACTTATATGGCAAACCCACCTCCAAAACATCAACAACAAACTATTATCAATAACATCTTCAATCAAAAGGGTTTTTTCGGCAAACTGGGGGGTGAATCAAGCATTCCTCAGAGAATGGTACCTCACCGTGCTTGAAAAAATCATTGATTACGGCTCAGAGGTGTGGTTTGACCACCTACGAATAATCGACAAGAGAAAAATCCAATCAATTCAAAGACTATGTCTCACATCCATAACAAAATGCTACAAAAACGTATCAACACCGTCCCTACAAATTCTGCTCGGAATACCACCGCTACTCATAACTCTAGAATATAAAAACATCAAAAATAATATTAACACGAAACAAGGAATCCTAATACACAATAACGAAATAATAACAAAAGAAAAAATAGAACAAAAAATCCATAGATATCAAATAAACCCAGAAAACCACATAAATAACTTAATAACGACAGAATCCATAATAAAACAACACAATACAATACACATCTACACAGATGGTTCAAAGATAGAAACAAACACGGCATGTGCATTAATAGCTTTTAAAAATGATATTAAAATCCATGAACAAGTACACAAGCTACAAAAAAAACAACAACACGGTATTCCAGGCAGAACTCCTAGCAATAATAAACACAATAAAATGGGCCATAAACCGAACAGAATCAATATTCCAAATTTTCAGCGACAGCCAATCATCAATACTAGCCTTAACTAACATATTCCCAACAATCCAGAACATTTACGACATACATCAAACAATAAAACAAAACAAAAACAAACTCTTTTACCTCACATGGGTGAAGGGCCACGCTGGAAACAAGGGAAATGAGCTTGCAGACAAACTGGCAAATGAGGCTGCCACTTACTGTGATCACCCATTATCCAGAGACTTTAAACTCCCAAAATCGTACCTCAATAAAATAATTAAACAAAGTCTCCTGGATAAATGGCAATATAACTGGGACCACTCGGAAAGTGGCAGACACACATACTCATTAATACCGAAAGCTCATTTCTCACTCATATGTAGCGACAGGGTCTCCATGTTCTTTCTATCAGGCTGTGGTAGCTTTCCATCATTTCTACACAGAATAGGCAAGAAAGATGATGACCTCTGTCAATGTGGTCAACGTGGAGACCCGACTCACTTTCTTTTTGGTAAGTGTCGCTACATGAAACATAAATTCCCACAAGACACAAGTAAAACCTTCCAACAAAATATAATGGAAATACTCAAAGACAATACTAAACTTAAAAAACTATATGAAAACTATAACATTCTAAACGAAAAATACTCATTTATCAGATACAAATATCTAACTTAAATAAACTTAAAATAAATAATTACATCTCAAATTTAATAAATACCTGTGATCAAGACTGCACTATCAATAACAAATTGTAAATACTAACCGATAAACTGTAAATAAGCAATCAACTCATCTTAAACTGTAAATATTATATTTATACTCAAGAATAATGCAAATGTAACTTCAAGTAATAATCAAATCAACTAATATATATTAACCCCTTATAATGCCCACCCTCTTGCCAACTGGCAAAAGTATATCAAATAAGATCTTCCATAAAAAGAAGAAACTCAGACAATATGCCATGTGGCATTAAATAATGCGATTATCTTGCCACTGGGCAATAGTATGTATAAAAGAAAAGAATAAACTTCAACAATATGCCATGTGGCATTTTAACAACTTGTCTAAGTCCGAATGAGGACTTCAGAAATTGTAACCCTCAATGTAAAAAGCCAAAAAATTTTCTTTTCAATAAATCAGGGCCGGCTCTGCTTGGGGGTTTTTTTGAAGGGCGTTCCCATGACTGAAGACGCTAGTAGTAGCTATTTTCCTACCTCAGGCTTTGGGGCTTGTCCCAACCATATGCCAAAAGCGGGTTTCTGAGGTGGGGGCTTTCAGTAACTTTCAGTTGGAACCGCCTACTTCGAAAAATAACTTGTTTGCAGGCGGAGCCAGCAGGGATTTTTTTGTTTTTAATTTTTTTTTTTGCTATAACGGTTGGTCCTATAAAAAAACATGTCAATATAAAAGTTTTAGATAATATTAAGAGGTTTAATAATAAATTTACGCGGATTTGATATCTTGTGAATTGACGAAGCTATGATTTTTTTTCTTCTAAAACCCCCCTTTCCCCTTTCTTCCCCCCCCCCTTCTTCTAAAACCCCTCCAAGGGGGTTGGAGCCATTTTTAATTATATCAAAAATCTGTCATACATAAATTTTCGGCCCTTTTCCTAGAAGTAATAATAACTTTAAACGGATTCGATACGTATAATAATTAAGAAATTATGGGGGGTTTTCTGTTTTCACAAAAAGCCCCCCCTTGGTTCGATTTTGCCCATTAACGAATTTGACAGAGATTTTATGTCCCTTGATTTTATGTATCAGTTTGGAAGAGATTTATGCAGAATTTTTCCAGTTATCGTGGTCAGAAAAAAGTGACATCGATAGATAGATAGATAGATAGATAGATATATAAAGTTTTGAAATGGGGGTGGTTTTGGGTTCTGGGAGTCATGATCGGCGTAGATCTGCAAAATTTTTTCAAAATTTCCAACTTAGGTGAGAATGTAATAGGTAGTATTTCTTACGAAATTTACCTAAAACTCTATGAATATATAGAGTTTTTTCAAATACAAAAGCTTATAGCTCTGTGAAGAAGCGTAATAATTGAAAAATTCTTTTTGCATCACAAAAATTTGAGCGTCTAGTTTCATAATTCTCCAAATAAAAAATAAATTTTTTAGTCGAATTTCGTAATTTTGGAAGTTCTCTGTCCCCTTAAGCAAAATTTGCTCAAAACTTAAAAAAAAAAAAAAAAAAAAAGCGGCGGATTTTTTAAAACGCCAAGCTTTTAAAAGTCACGTAATCGGATTTTCAGCCAAGAACGTATTTTAGCAAGCGTAGTTTAACGCAAATTTAATTTCATTGTTGCAACATTTTCTTTGTGACAAATATTTACATTTGAATTTAAAAATGTTCCTCCTTGTTTATTTGTATAACTATTTATAGAAACTCGTACACTTCAAACCACATTGATAACATGCTTTGCTACAAACCTGATTACGAAACTGTAGCCTAAATTCCAAAAAATCTTTCGATGACTTCTGTAAACATAAATTTTACATTAAATTTCCATATCGGCGAAATTGAAAAGAAATATATATTTCAAAGATAATACTTCTTGATTATTTTCTAGGAGGCTCTCCCCCCCTGCGCCTTTACTGCTTCAAACCCCAGACATTTCTTCTGCCTGTCTGTCTGTCTCTCTCTACAATCTGTTTGTTTCCCTATCTGTTCTTCCACCCATCTCTCTACCCGATTGACTGTCACTCTACACGTCTCGCTACATGTCTGTATATTTCTCTATTGATCTCGCTACCCACCTATCTGTTTCTCTAACCGTCTGTCAACCCGTCTAACTACTCGTATGTCAAGCCGTGTCTGTATACCGTGTCTCTCTCCCTACCCATCTGTCAATGTCTCCCTACTCATCTGTATACCCTTCTCACTATCCGTCTGACTTCCTACCCGACTCTTTAACCGTCTCTCTACCCATCTGTCTATCCGTCTCTCTAACTGTCTTGCTTCCCGTTTCACTACCCGTCTTTCGACACGTCTGTCTGTCTATATACCCCTCTCTCTACCCGTCTGTCAACTCGTCTCTGTACTCATCTTTGTACTCGTCTCTCTATTCATCATGTTACCCGTTTCGCAACCTTTCCCTCTACATGCCTGTCTAATGATCTCGCTATCAGTCTGTCTACCCGTCTCTCTACCCATCTCACTACCCGTCTGTCTACCCGTTTGTTTACACGTCTCTCTACCTCTCGCCACCTCTTCCCAATATTTAAACAATTTAGTATATAGAAGCCGTTCATCTGTTATTAAATGCAAACAGGAGATCTAATAAGTGTAAACAGATTTTTTTTTTAAATACATACATAAACCAGCCTAATAATTCATCAGGTTTATTTTCATAGTAGTTTATGTCATTTGGCAGTAAATCTCAACTTCTTAAACCCGAATTGCGTCAAGATTTAAAAAAAAGCCCCAAAGTCCGTATAACTGGGAATGGAAAGTACCCTCAGGGATATTAAATACATTTTATTACGTTAAGTAACAGTTTCCTAATCGAGTTCGCAGTCAATTGCTTATGTCAGAAAGCGTAGCGTAACGCCATTTTAAATTCATTTCTGTAACTTTCTTTTTATCTTTTTTTTTTTTTTTTTTTTTTTTTTTTTTTTTTTTTTTTTGGGGGGGGGGGTTAAAATATTTATACTTAAATTCAAACTTTTGCCTCCCTGTTAATATTAGTCTTGTTGTTTGTATTATTAATTAATACTTTGTTGACAGAACTTCATTCGAATTAAATACAAAAGACTTCTTCTACAGTTTTTTTTTCCTAGGAGAAACTAACCGTAATCGGGTCCAAAGCAAGTCGGAGAATTTAATATCATTATTGTTTGTAAATCTTATAGAGTTAAAAAATATATTGTTGCTAGCATTACTCTTGTTTGAGACCAACCTTGTCTGTGTATCTGGATGGGAAAAATTTCCGTATTATGTGCTGGTTGGCGCGATTGGCGAAAAAATTAAAAATGGTGCTAAAAGGCAGTTTTAGCATCTTACCAAAGTTTTCTAGAGTGCGGAAAAACATGTTTTTCAAATATTTACAAATATACGTTTATTAAACCATGTTTTTGAGCCATCTTAAAAAATTAAGTATGAAGCTAAAATAAAATTTTATTGCCATTTTGATATTTTAACAAGTAATGAAAAAAGTCCTTCCGGCCTGTACCGGGAGGAAAAGGTAGCTTTCCTATATCTTCGTTTTAAAATTTTATCTAATGTTACACGAAAACAGCAAGTTAAAATGCAAAGAAACTTTTACAAAAGATTCGTTAATACTGAATTTGAATAAGAATTTCGCCAAATTATTGAGCAATAGCCAAATTGGCTTCATTTATAAAGACTTATTTTGGGCGCCAAATTTGGCGATATTTCGCCAAATATCCCAAATTTTGACAATTTTGTCGCCAATTTTGGCGCTAACGGATATGAATATATAGTTTTAGGCGTATGATTGGGAAAATTATTATAACAATGAAAGAAAATAATTTGCGAGTAATCGCGTTAATGTGCTGTTTTGTTTAAAAATGTCAGTCACCCTTTAATTTCAAACTGCTCTATCTCAGCCATTTTTTAAGATAGAGGTAAACCAAAAAATGCTCTGGAATCCTTGTATCAAGGATTAACACGTAATTAAAAAATAAATTTTAAGTTTTAACTTTTTTGTATATTTATTTTAGATTTTAAGTTAATTTAAATCTTTAAATGGCCGCCATCTTGAAACAAGATGGCGGACCAAGCTGGCCAACGAACTCGGTCGAGACATTAGTGACCTTAATACACACAATTAGTTTCATCAAAATCGATTTATAAATACGAGCGTTATCGTATGACATCGGTCAGATATATATATATATATATATGGATATATCTATATATATAAATCAACATTTGAACGGAGGGTGGTTTTGGGGTCTGGGGGTCATGATCGGTGAAAATATATCGAAATTTTCCGGAACTGCTTTCCTCCGAACGGCTGCAATAGGTAGCTTTATACTTTTAGGTAGCTTTCAATACAAAAAGTCCTTCCGGCCTGTACCGGGAGGAAAAGGTAGCTTTCCTATACCTTCGTTTTAAAATTTTAGCTAATGTTACACGGAAACAGCAAGTTAAAATGCAAAGTAACGTTTACAAAAGATTCGTTAATACTGAATTTGAATAAGAAATTCGCCAAATTATTGAGCAATAGCCAAATTGGCTTCATTTATGAAGACTTATTTTGGTCGCCAAATTTGGCAATATTTCATCAAATGTCACAAATTTTGCTAATTTTGTCGCCAATTTTGCCGCCAATGTCGCTAATTTTGGCGCTAACGTATATGAATATATAGTTTTATGCGTATGATTGGGAAAATTATTACAACAGTGAAAGAAAATAATTTGCGAGTAATCGCGTTAATGTGCTGTTTTGTTTCAAAATGTCAGTCACCCTAGAATTTCAAACTGCTCTATCTCAGCCATTTTTTAAGATAAAAGTAAACCAAAAAATGCTCTGGAATCCTTGTATCAAGACCTAAAACGTAATTAAAAAATAAATTTTAATTTTTAATTTTTTTGTATATTTATTTTAGTTTTAAATTTTTAAATGGCCGCCATCTTGAAACAAAATGGCGGACCAAGCTGGCCAACGAACTCGGTCGAGACATTGGTGACCTTAATACACAGAATTAGTTTCATCAAAATCGATTTATAAATACGAGCGTTATCGTATGACATAGATCAGATATATATATATATATATATATATATATATATATATGGATATATCTATATATATAAATCAACATTTGAACGGAGGGTGGTTTTGGGGTCTGGGGGTCATGATCGGTGAAAATACATCGAAATTTTCCGGAACTGCTTTCCTCCGAACGGCTGCAATAGGTAGCTTTATACATTTTTGTATTGAAAGCTACCTAAAAGTATAAAGCTACCTATTGCAGCCGTTCGGAGGAAAGCAGTTCCGGAAAATTTCGATATATTTTCACTGATCATGACCCCCAGACCCCAAAACCACCCTCCGTTCAAATGTTGATTTATATATATAAATATATATATCCATATATATATATATATATATATATATATATGACCTATGTCATACGATAACGCTCGTATTTATGAATCGATTTTGATGAAACTAATTGTGTGTATTAAGGTCACTAATGTCTCGACCGAGTTCGTTGGCCAGCTTGGTCCGCCATCTTGTTTCAAGATTGCGGCCATTTAAAGATTTAAATTAACTTAAAATCTAAAATAAATATACAAAAAAGTTAAAAATTCAAATTTATTTTTTAATTACGTGTTAGGCCTTGATACAAGGATTCCAGAGCATTTTTTGGTTTACCTCTATCTTAAAAAATGGCTGAGATAGAGCAGTTTGAAATTCTAGGGTGGCTGACATTTTGAAACAAAACAGCACATTAACGCGATTACTCGCAAATTATTTTCTTTCATTGTTGTAATAATTTTCCCAATTACGCATAAAACTATATATTCATATCCATTAGCGCCAAAATTGGCGACATTTGGCGAAATATCGCCAAATTTGGCGGCCAAAATAAGTCTTCATAAATGAAGCCAATGTGGCTATTGCTCAATAATTTGGCGAAATTCTTATTCAAATTCAGTATTAACGAATCTTTTGTAAAAGTTTCTTTGCATTTTAATTTGCTATTTTCGTGTAACATTAGCTAAAATTTTAAAACGAAGATATAGGAAAGCTACCTTTTCCTCCCGGTACAGGCCGGAAGCCTTTTTTGTATTGAAAGCTACCTAATAGATAACAAACATATTTAACAAAACTAAGAGACATTTTTGTGATAAATAATTGTTATTGTCAGGGGGGCAAATTGTAAACAATTAATAAGCGAACTAAAAAATTACCGAAAATAACTTGTGGGTATCTCAGGAAAGAAATATCTTGTATAAATAGCATTTAAAATCTTAAAATGGAGAAGTGGTCCGTATTAAAATGCAAAACATTTACGCCTGATATAAGTATTTTTTAATTTTTTGATATTTCCGAAAGCACAGATAAAAGGGTCTTTTTCTGAATTCTAAACACTACCTTCACACCAAATTTTAAGTTTTTAAGACTACAAGATCGTATTATTTTCAATTTTCAATTTTGATGGAATTTGTTGAATTTTCGAATGTTTTTTTTTTTCGAATTTTCCGGATTTTATAATTTTTTCTTTCTTTGTATCCTAAACACTACCTTTTTTCCAAATGTCAAGTTTCTAGGGCTACGGGATCTACCTAATCTTTTTGATGACGCGTGAACAAGTAAGTGAGTGAGTGACAAAAAATCGAATGTTTGAGTTCATATATCGTCTGAACTAGAAAAGACAGAAAGTTACAGAAAGCCAAATACTCTAGAAAAACGAAGTTTCAAATTTTTGGGATACTCCAGCGCGGAGATATGGGGGGGGGGGGTGAAAAGTGCCCTGAGTTGCTTCCAGAAAAGTATGCTTACGGCCGTGCTTTCTCGACTTGGAACCCGACCCGCAATACTCAAACCCAACCCGAAACCGACCCAAAACAATGAAAGTCAACCCGACCCGAATCCGAACCGCAACAAAAAAAGAAGTCAACCCGACACGAACCCAAACCGCAACGAAAAAATTTAGCGCCAACCCGACCCGACCCAAACTGCGGGTCAGGTCGGGTGCGGGTAAACCGACCCGATGCAGGACTCTAGCAGGGAGTGGCAAAGCTTTTTTTTTAAGAACTAGGGGACTCTGCCCTCTACGAGCTACTCTCGCCAATCCCCGTTCTGACACCGCATGATTTAAAAAGACTCTGATTTGATCAACTCTAAAACGATTACGGAAGATTGTAATATGATTAAACGACCAGTGGTGATCTGCTGTAACCGGGTTTCCATTCATTTTCCTTTGAGTGAGGGATTTTAAGTTCGAATCATCTGCTCTCGAAACAGCTAACAACTGTTTTCCTGATTTATTAAATAAGATGAAATAAACATTTAAAAATCAACTTGTGGGAAATGGTTAAGTAAACTATGTCGCTGCATTGGAGAATTTTATAACGATGCTATAGAACAGCGGTTCCCAACCGGTACGTGGCGGTACGTGCGTTTTTGCGGTACGTGGCGAGGCTGCTGGGGGTACGTGAAAATAATATTGGTAATGGCGGAAATCACAAAAATGGTCTTAAATGAAAACACATAAAGAAAATTGATAGTTTTAGATTATAAAGTTAGTCTCATGTTTAAATCCAATATGTTACATTGAAAAGAAAGAAAAAGCCCACTAGACCTAATAGTTCATTGATAATTCAATATCACTGACTGCGCCCACTGTTCTGTTAGGCATATTGCATGAGTACTTATATATTTTCCCTCATCTTCCCAAAGATAATCTCTATAATAAAAGCCTAAGTCATGTGACTGTCATCAACAGTTCCGGGATGCCCGCTTCACTTTTTCATATGCCAGACGGCCATTTTTATTCAAAATTATTTTTTCGAATAAAACTGCATAAAAGTTACATTTTTAGAAAGATCGTTCAAAATAAATTAATATTTGAGAGATGACTTACGTTCAATTATGAATACATTCTGCAATAACTTCAGTTTAAATTAGGTTCGCAGTTCAAATTCTCTATCCATGAAAGTAAACAACAACAACAACAACAAAAAAGATTCATTCGTTGTGAACGTTTAAAATATTAAACCGTGAATTTTTAGACTGCTGCCTGGTGTAAAAAAAAATAATCCGCACCAGTGAGACAGTCAAAGTTTACCATAATTCTGTTCTATACAACTCAACTTCCGTCAGGATCTTTTCTTGACGTAAGTTGAACTCATGTAATAATATTTAATGAATCAAATTTCGAAACGAATTGTCAGCTTTTATTATTCGCGTGTGCAAATTAGAAACGATACTTTAATTTTGAAATCAAATGTTTATTTAAGATATTATTTCTTATTTATCTATTTTCTATTTAAAATAAAAATGTGAACGTCATGTATTTTAAATTGGAACAACTGTCACGGACGCACCAGGTTTGGCGCGATTTTTGTTTTGCCCCATTTTGCCGAGAAAATCCTATTTTCAGGTACCTATTATAGATTACTAAAACAGCATGTACTTTTATTTTATTATGAAATAGTTTATTTTATATTAAAAAACACACAATTTTATTATAAAACACACACACAATGATTAATTTATTATTAAGTGGGTTAAGCGGTTTTTGTCAAGAAAGATGAAATACATAACAACAAAAAATATGCGAAATGCTACCACGATCGCTAACGTTCTTGATTTGTCTATAAGATTTTTCCGGTTTGGCGAAGGAATAAGGAAAAAAATAAATTATGAATAAAAATAATTTGTTACAATGCTTAACATACGTTTAAGGGCGACCTAACTGGTCGCCAATGGCGGCTAGTAATTAATAATTATGCAATATTCTTTTCTCACCACTTTTTTTGTTGTTCCGTTTCTAATAATAATTGCAGAACCTCTAAATTACACCAGAGTTTTTGGTGTGAATGTTTTTTTTTTTTTTTTTGTTAAAACGTGTCGGAAAGCTGGCCGTTATTTTCATATAAAAGATTTCCTTCATATAAAAGTTGAATGAGCATTTAATTTAAAGTGTTTATTTATTATATGAGAGATTTTTTTTAATGTTTAAAATGGATAATTGGTTGAAAACCGGAACTCTTAAGAGAACTGCTACTGTGATTGAAATTGATCCTGGTGAGTTCAGAACTGCACTTACTTAGAAACATTGTGATTATTTAGAAGTGCAAGACAACCTGAATGCAGCTGTTTTAATGGCCTGTTCTGGTAAGTGATAAACCTAATACTTTAAATAAAAACTGAAAGCATTAGTGCCCCATTTAAGAAAAGAAAATATAATAATGAGTACTTGAAATATGGATTTTCATTCACGGGAGAGGAAGATTTTCCAAAACCACTATGCGTTGTTTGTGGAGAGATATTGTGTAATGGTAGAGCATGAAATCCTCTTTATTGATGCGCTACTTACAGACAAAACATTCATTTTATAAACAAAAGGATGTCAGTTAATTTCAGCGATTATCAAGTGGCCCTAATGCAGCATCTTACATGTTTTCTACAAAAAAAGACAATGAGAATGCTGTTGGAGCATCGTACAGTACCAGTGGCTGAGAGGTTGTACTCTCGAAGCTGGTAGATGGGAGGTGCTGGGTTCTATCCCAATCGCGCCCGTCGGCCTAATCGTTCGGAGTTTTCGTGGTTTTCTTCGAGCCGTGGATTTATCCATGCGTAAATACGGGTTAGGTTCCCTTAGAAAGACCCCCACGAAGGGCACTCCCCCCGGGCCTATATCCCAAGTGTAGATAATTGGCCGTCACACTGATAAAAATTTCACCGTTGGATTACGGGAAAAGCTTGGCAGCACAGACTCCAAGATTTTCCTGTAATATTACAGTTTGTACCGTAATCTATTTAGACTGTATTAGACCGTAAATGGCAGTAAATTTCAAGAACGTATCTGACCGTAAACCACAGTAACTTTCAAAAACGTATCTGACCGTAAATAACCGTTACTTTCAAGAACGTATCTGACCGTAAATAACCGTTACTTTCAAGAATGTATCTGACCGTAAATAACCGTTACTTTCAAGAATGTATCTGACCGTAAATAACCGTTACTTTCAAGAATGTATCTGACCGTAAATAACCGTTACTTTCAAGAATGTATCTGACCGTAAATAACCGTTACTTTCAAGATCGACAAACTTTACATTTTTTCTGCGACAGATCCACGAACTTTGCATTTTTTTCACGACTGATCGACGAACTTAAGGTTTTTTAAACGACTGATTGATGAACTTAAGGTTTTTTAAATGACTGATTGACGAACTTAAGGTTTTTTAAGCGACTGATCGATGAACTTTTCGTTTCTTAAGCGACTGGTCGATGAACTTTTCGTTATTTAAATGACTGATCAACGAACTTTGCGTTTTTGCTGCAACAGATTGATGATCATTGCATTTTTTAAGCGACTGATCGACGAACCTTGCACTTTTTGGGGACAGATCGATGAACTTTTCATTTTTTAAACGACTGATCAACGAACTTTGCATTTTTTCTGCGACAGATCGACGAACATTGTGTTTTTTAAGCGACTGATCGACGAACCTTGAGTTTTTTGGAGACAGATCGATAAACTTTGCGTTTATTCCACAATCGATCGACGAAATTTGCTTTTTTTCCCCCGCAACTGATCGACAAACTTTGCATTTTTTGGTGACAGATCGACGAACTTTGCATTTTTTGGTGACAGATCAACAAACTTTGCATTTTTTGGTGACAGATCAACGAACTTTGCGTTTTTTCCCGCGACAGATCGACGAACTTTGTGGGGTTTTTCCGCGACAGATCGACATACTTTGCATTTTTTCTGCGACAGATCCACAAACTTTTGTTTTTCAACCACAGATCGACGAACTTTGCATTTTTTTTTCACGACTGATCGACGAACTTAAGGTTTTTTAAGTGACTTATCTGACGAACTTTTAGATTTTAAGCGACTGGTCGACAAACTTTTCATTTTTTAAACGACTGATCAACGAACTTTGCGTTTTTTAAATGACTGATCAACCAACTTTGCATTTTTTAAATGACTGATCAACGAACTTTGCGTTTTTTAAATGACTGATCAACGAACTTTGCGTTTTTTAAATGACTGATCAACAAACTTTGCGTTTTTTAAATGACTGATCAACGAACTTTGCGTTTTTTAAATGACTGATCAACGAACTTTGAGTTTTTTCTGTGACAGATTGACAAACATTGCGTTTTTTGGGGGACAGATCGACAAACTTTGCTTCTTTTCCGCGATCGATAGGTGAATCTCAATCAAATAAAATCTAAATTCAGAAATTTATTTAACAACCTAATTGTTAAGGGTCCTTAACACATTTAATGGAACTTGAAAAATACACTGCATATATAAAACTTAACTTTCTTCCCTTTTTTATAATAAAAATAAACATTTTACATAATCATTCTCAGTTGAATTAATTTTTTCAATGGTATTTTGTCATGTCTGCATTAATGTAATTCTTTAAAGAGAACGTAAAATAATAGTGGGGTTTAAAGATTTTTTTCTCCCTCCCAAACATTACAACTCCCCTCCATTTAAAAATGTTGGTAGGGAGGCTCCCCTCCTTGTTAAAATTGAATTTCAAGCCCTGTAAAATGTTTGTTTATATGCTGGGAGGAAAGCAATAATTATACAATGAGTTTAATTAAAAGCAAATTAAAATTAAATTGAATTTTAAAGGTATTATAACTCTGTAAATTATATCAAGGGTATTAATACTCTATATGAATGCTTACAAACCAGTATAAAAGATAATTAAATTATGTGCCCATAACTTTACATAAAATTGACATTTAATACAGGATAAACAATAAACAAAAGAAATTAAGATCTATTTAAACTGTAACTTTACTTGTGACTCATAAATAACATTCTCTTTTTTACCATGTCTACCATATACATCCCAATTTTCCATTGTCCAAGCGCTAATTGTACTAAAACTCATATTATAAATCATTACTATCAATGGCCAATTAAAAATCAGCTTTAAAACCCAAATAATGAAAAGATGGAATACGATTGGTCAGGAAAGATTCATAAAAGTTTTCCTCTATCTGTCAAAAGTGCTTGGATACATATCGGGTTCTTTTAAATAGAATATTTATTAATATTTGCTGCAAAAAACAACTAAACTATCTGACTGGAGATATATGTTATCAGGGGGCGATCCAGGCAAAATTTGGGGCCTTTTTAAGGCCCCGTCACAAAAATCAATTTAATAAAATGGGCCCCTTCACAAAAATCAATCTGATAAAATGGACCTCTTCACAAAATTCCTTTTACTAAAATAGGTCCTTTCACAAAATTCAGTTCCATAAAAACTTACCATTTAATATTTATTTATTATTTTGTGATGTTTTAAAATGTGTAATTTGTAAACAAACAAGTTCCCCAGAGAAGAAAACTTCAGTAAAAGGATTTTAAAAAGTTTTTGTTTATAAATGCTTGGTTCAAATTTGAGTATAACTGGATTTCAAATTTCGTTACAAAATGTTATTTTTCAGAAAAATATAATAAATTTCACAAAAATAACCTTTATTTTTCACAAAATGGGCCCCAAGAAAAAAAACCTGCCTCGACTCCTGGTTATTGCAGAAATGAACTAAGTTGCCCTTTTTGAATTATCAAAACAAATTTTAATTAACAATTAAAAATACAAAATATTAATTTTTTTTTAAAAAATTCAAAGGAAAATAAAAGTTTAATTCAAGCATGATTTAAATTCCTAAAATAACCAAAAAATTAAAAATTTGTATTTTTAATTAATTTATTAAAAAACATCGAAATCAATGTTAAGTGAATGTAAACAACTTTACAAAGCGATACTCAAAAAATAATTTATTTAAAATATTAAAATGGTTCCATTAATTAAAATTTTAGACAAGTAAGATGAGTAAAAGGTTACCCTAACTAAATTAAAAAATATATATACTAAAAAAGATTATATTAAAGATTATAAAAACAATGAAAATTTAACGTAAACAATATAATGTTAAGTCTATGGGGCGCCATTTGCAATTTAGAATAAAAACAGCGTTTACAAAAATATAACTTATACATATTAAAACCCATCAAAACTAAAAATAATGAATACTAAAACCATGTAGGGTAGATGTGCCAGTAATGGACCGCCTTCCAGTAATGGGCCACCTTCAACATTTTTGGTTTATAAAAAAATAAATAATAAAAATTCAGCTTTTTTTATTTCATTAATATGCTTTTTTAAAATTCTAGTTTTAAATACAATCATAATATCAATTATCTATTATTTTTTGTGGGGTGTCCATTACTGGAATTTAGGGTGTTTTGATTTATTTTTGTTATTTATAATTAAATTTCGATTCACATTGGGAAATGTGACTATGAGCATGTTTAAATATTGTTGGTAGATTAATATAATATTAAAAAATATGGAATATAACAATTATAACTATTAATTAAAAAATATTTTTTAAAGAAATTCCTTAAGGGTGTCCATTACTGGCACATCTACCCTACGTATTATAAGCTAAGATGCCATTAATGTTTAAAGTTGCTAAAAGTATGAAAACATATTAAAAAGTGGGTGCACAAAAGGAGGATGTTAAATGAAAACACCACTGGAAAAACATGAGGAAAAAATGAAGTTTTGAAAATTGCATCAATACTATAGGTGCAGATACCCAACATTTGGAAGGAGTCACTGGCTCCTAAACCCAAAAAATCCAGTGGCCACAATTGTAAAACAAATGCATAAAAACAATAGTATTTATATAGGGTAAAAAACTAAAAAAAAAAATAATAATAATTAATTCAAAGTGCAAAGTAATTTAATATAAACACGTGTACAACAAAATTTGAATATTAATTAAATCTTAAATCATGTACAGTCAGAAGATAAAGTTGGGCAAGATACGGTTTAAAAAACAATATGTAGATAAGCTAAGCAATCATGATAGCGGGGAATATCAGAAAAACAATATTTCTTATTTTGATTTTGCCAGACAAAAGTACATATGACAGAAAATCTGAATTTGTGAGAATATTTTGCACTATAAAAATAAAAACACACTTCAAACATTTGTTTATATATATATATATTTAAATCACAGTCTATGTAAAATAAAATTATCAGATGTTACGAATAACATTGCTATTCGAATATATTTAATAGTTTGCTGTGTTAAACAGATCATTCTGAAATGTTATTAAAAGATAACAATAATGTGTGTGTTTTGGTCTTAATCTTAAAAAAAAATATCAACATTTCACGATGGGGACTGGGAATACCAGAAATAGATTACTTTTAAATCACATGGCGACTTAAACCAGGGTTGGGTTTCTTCCGGAAGAAACTAGTTTCTTCCAGGACAGTGGAAGAAACTGGAAAAAACCGGAAGAAACTGGAAGAAATGGAAAAAACTGGAAGAAATGGAAGAAACCAACAGAAAACAAAACAGATGCTGAAAATTAAAGTTTATTAACTAAATAAAAGATATAATTCAAAACCTAATTATATGAAATTTAAATTGGAAACTTTAATTAATATTAAAAATATTATTTATGGAAAAATAAGTTATTTTTTAATAAAACTTCAGGTATTTACAGGTTATGTTTTTTACAACTTTAGAGGTAGAGAATATTTTTTCATTGTTTGTCATGTCTGTTAAAAAAAAAAAAAAAAAAAAAAAAACTACCAATTTTTTATATAAAAATGCAATATTTTAAAAACTTTTGTGCAACTCTTAAAATAAACAAATTTGTGATTATGTATAGTTGTAGCATACATATTTCAATGCTGATTTAAAAAACTAAATGTTCTAAAAATTAACTGTACGGGTACCCCAAAATTCTTTTGAACTCTCCATGTTTTGCAGGACTTGAATTTTTTCATCTTTTGCAGTCATCCATTCTAAGTTGAGAAATTGATTTCAGCCTCCTACTGCTAAAATATTTTTGTTTTGTTATACCATGTTGCACTGTAGCAAGGAAAATGGAGCTTTTAACGAAATCTTTTAATACAGTAATGATTGGATATTATTACCCTTAATAAGATGAATGTAAATTAAAAGCACTGTCTTTTACTTAAAGCAGTTTCATTCTACAGTAGGTAAATGATCCACATACTATTTACTACTGGTTACAGAAGTTTAAATAATAAAAAAAAAAATGTGCCTTTGAATTAAATTACTTTTAATTGATTTTGTGTATTTTGGATAAATTTTTTTGGTACATTTCTGTTATACCCACACCACTGTCATCGCCAAGCGTAATAATTGGCACAAAATGAAATTCCTGTAAAATGATTCATTAAAAAAAAGAAAAAATTGGCACACAATTGAGCAATTAAAAATATAACATTTGAAAATTAGACTTTCACGAACTATTTTATTAAATCAATACAAATATAGACTAAAAATAAAAGAACAAACAAATGTAAAATAAAACTCAATTTAAACTACAGGCATAGAATTGTAAATCTCTCTTAGCATTGCAGTAAACATTTCACTTTTCGAATGAAGACTCTCCTAGTTTTTAAATAAAAGCTTTTTATGTGTATCCCAAGGCCTGAAACAATTTTATTGCAGCTTCCTCATCATCTGGTAACTGACAAATTGTAAAATCCATATCAGTATCAACAATACATATAAGTTACAACAAATATTAAATATTCTCTATTTGAAAAATAGAAAATTAAGATGTTTTGTGAGGCTACGATTAAGTAATAATAATAAAGACTCATGTTCAATAAATAGTAAATCACAATGTTTGGTATGGTTTGCAATAAAAATTCTTTGCACGTTAAGGGTTGAAATAAATGGCACATAAGCATACATTTTGGCATGGTGTTAGTACAATGGAAAAGTACCATTTATTTTATTCATTTACACAAGATTGGAAAGCTTTAGACAGGTGTGTGGATCTTGGCTAAAAGACTGATGTAATTATGAATTTATCATGTATAATTAAATTTTTATAGGTCTAATTAAATTAACTTAAGGTTATCTATTAGAAAAATGCATTTATTTTTATTGTATCTCACAAAGTTGCAACTTATATGGTACATTCCTAAAGAAAAACAGTTTCTTCAACTTGGAAGAAACCTATTTCTTCCGGCCGGTTTTTTCCATGGTTTTTTCCACTTTGGAAGAAACTTGCCAACCCTGACTTAAACATCAAAAGTTAGTGGCCACAGCAAAAAATTTAGTCGCCACGTGGCGACTGGCGGCCGTGAATCTGCACCTATAATCAATACATGTACAAAACTTAAAAACAATGATACTAAATTAATCCTCATTAATTTTTTTATGTTTTACATAGTTTTCAATAAGTTAAAAGTATTAAAAATATATGCAAAGAACATGGAATTTTTCAAAATTTAGAAAATGGTATAAAACAGAAACTAAAACAGCATATGTTAAAATGTGAATAACTCATTAAGTAATTGACATAATTACATAAAAAAGGTCTTAAATTGTTCATTAAAGTACAAGCTATTTATATTAAGGCAAGAATGCACAAAAAATTGTAGATTTCTACATGTGAGGGGCTGGTTCAGTTGACAAAAGTCTAATTCGTTAGAGATATGAGAATCTAAAGTAGAGGATGGTTTTTGAGTCATAACTCCTGAACCGAAAGAGATGTATGCAGGGGTCGATGCAGGGTTTTTTCCCTTGGGGCCCATTTTGTGAAAAATAAAGGTTATTTTTGTGAAATTTATTATATTTTTGTGAAAAATAACATTTTCTAATGAAAGTTGAAATCCAGTTACTCAAATTCGAGTCAAGCATTTAATAACAAAAACTTTTTAAAATCCTTTTGCTGAAGTTTTTCTCTCTGGTGAAGTTGTTCACAAATTACACATTTTAGAACATCACAAAATAATAATTAAGGGCTAG
This sequence comes from Maratus michaelseni, assembly GCA_963931845.1. NCBI lineage: Eukaryota > Metazoa > Arthropoda > Arachnida > Araneae > Salticidae > Maratus > Maratus michaelseni. The sequence goes on along the minus strand of OZ007588.1, from coordinate 101,757,030 downwards.
CACTAGGATTTTTAAAAATTTTAGGGAGGAATTTTAGGAATTTTTTCCCAAATTTTAGGAAAATTTTAGGGGCATTTGCGATATTTTTACATTACAAGTATGTAATAACAGTATTTTTGTGCTAGTCAGGCACATGTGGTACACTGTCAAAGAATATTTCCATCATTCTAATGAATTCAGCCCTTGTTCCATGTGCTTGTGTTGTTTGTTGCGAATGAGCGCATTTAAATTTGCGCAATAAAAGGCTTTTTATTACAAACCGTTTTGACAGCTTATGCTTACTGCAATTGTATTAATTAGAATTTTGAGTTCCTGGATCATTGAGCCTAACTACAATGAATGCTCTCCTTCTCTCTCTTTTGGATGTTCTCGATGAACCTAGAGAACAAGAGGCAGGAAGCAGGGGTGATTATGAGAAAAAAAAAATTCTGAAGCTCACAGAAAAACTTCTGAAAGGTTTTTTTCCTGCGATATTTTGACGAAACATGCATTTTTTTTTAGATTTCACGAAATTCGCCTTATTTGCACGATTTATTGACAAAATCCCATGTTTTTTCGCGATCTTTTGACACTATTCGCATTTTTTTTTGTGATCTTTTGACGGAATTTTTTTTTTCTCTATCTTTTGACGGAATTCGTGTTTTTTTCTGCGATTCTTGGACGAAATTATCTTTTTTCCTTGATTTTTGGATGAAATTTGAGGGTTTTTTACGATTCTTTTAATCGAAATTCACGTTTATTCTGCGATCTTTTTAAGAAATTCCAGTTTCCCCCCCCCCCCCCCCCCCCCGAGATGTTTAAAAAAAATTGCGATCCTTTGAAGAAATTCGTGTTTGTCACAATCCTTAGATGACCTTTAGAGTTTTTTTTTTCAGGATTTTTTGTCGAAATTAGCTTCCCCCCCCCCCTCCACGATATCCTGGGATGAAATTAAGTTTTTTTTTGGGATTTTTTGTCGAAATTTTCTTTTCTCCGTGATCTTTTGACGAATTTTGCATTTTTTACACGATCTTTTGACAAAATTTGCGTTGTTTTAGCGATCTTTTGACGAAATTTGCGTTGTTTTAGCAATCTTTTGACGAAATTTGCGTCATTTTAGCAATCTTTTGACGAAATACGCATATTTTTCGGTGACCATTTGTCAAAATTCATGATATTTTTTGATGAAATTTTGGCGATCTCGAATTTTTAGGAACAAAAAGAAAATTTCAGGAGAATTTTAGGAATTTTAGGGGATAAAATAATATTTAGGAAATTTAGGAATTTTAGGGGGAATGCTAGCCCTGAATTAAATAATAAATAGTAAGTTTTTATGGAATAAAATTTTGTGAAAAGGCCTATTTTAGTAAAAAGAATTTTGTGAAGGGGCCCATTTTATCAAATTGGTTTTTGTAAAGGGACCCATTTTATTAAATTGATTTTTGTGAAGGAGCCCTAAATAGGCCCAAATTTTGTCTGTATCAACCCCTGGTATGAGTAGTCAAATTAAACAAAATTTAATAAGGAAGAGATAGACATGTAGAACAGGTTTCCAGCTTACCCCAATCCGGATATTAGTCTTCAATTGATGATCAAAATGTACAGCGATGCTACGATGTTCATGGAAAGAGTGGTTCTACCTAAAATGATACAATATATATCTATATATATACCAGGAAATATTTATTTGAATAATGTCAATTAAAGGTTAAATTTCAATATTTGCATTAGTATGCAGTGGCTGGTCGGTAGAGACTGTATGTTTAGTATCCACTTCTGTTAAGTTAACGGCCACATATTACCGTGTTTTGTAGATTTAAATAGTTTTATATTTATATATAAGTTCGAAAAAATTCATTTTAAATTATTATATTTCTTGTTTTCTAATATTTGGTATGATTAAAAAAAATATATTTGCTTAACAAGAAATTATTTATAACTTTTTTTTTACTCACAATTAAAGTATCAAACATTAAATATTTACCTCAAAAGGGCCTAACATTGCTGTACATAGCAATTATTTATAGTACTAAAGCTATTAATACTGAACAAAAATCATTTTTAGAGTTCCTGAAGGATAAATGAAGCACAGATGTTACATTAAGTAAATTTTCATTTTTCTGCGATTATGTATTTTGTCATTTGGTATTTTTTTGAGTATTTTAAAAAAGAGTGCTTAAAAAATGCACAGACATAACAATATTGTAAAATAAAGTTTCACATATGACTTAGATGAAAATTAATCCTTTTTTTACTTACTGTAACAAGAAATTTTATCGTTTAGAATTTTTTTTACTCAAAATTACAGTATCAAACATTGAATATATATTTACCTCAAAAGTATCTAAGTTTGTTGACATTGCAAATATTATTTATAGTAAAGGTATGATACTGAACAAAAATCATTCTTAAGAGTTTCTGCATGATGAATGAAGTGCGGTGTTACATTAAATGACATTTTAATTTTTCTGCGATAATGAATTTTGTGGGAAGAGATCTGTATCCTGTGCTGCTTGGCAGAAAAAATTGCGCCAAAATGCCGTTTTGGCGACATGAAAAATTTTTCAAAGATTGAAATCTGTATGTTATTTATAAATCAATGATTTTGCTTTTTGCAACATTTTTAAAAGTAGAAAATGATGCAAAAACATTGATTTATAAATAACAAAGATTTAAAAACTAAGTTTTTCTGCCATCTTGAAAAATTTATCACGATCCAATTACGCAAATTTTAACAACATTCTAAATAAACTAACGATTAAAAAGCTAAAGAAATGTGATTTTTCAGATGAATATTTGTTATTGTCAGGGGGGCTCTGCCCCCCTGAACCCCCGTTTTAAAAACATTTTGGACAATAAAAAAGAGAAAAAAAACTGACCAGAAATCTTTTGTCAATCTTGATTACACTAAATTCAAAACAATGTTAATTTATAATCTCGCTCACAACTGCCCAAAAAAAAATTTTTTTTTTTTCAAAGTAAAAGTAAAAGGATAAATATAATAAATGCCAATAAATGAGACGGCGATTCAGAAAAAAGGGAAATTGCATACAAAAAATACATAAATAATTACACATAAAAAAAAGTTAATATTTGCAAAAAAAAAATTAATTAATTAATTAATTAAAAATAATTTAATGTTTACCAAAAGGGATCCCAGTCATGGTCTGAAACATCGTCAATGTAAGGCACTTCACCTTCTAACTGAAAACAATTTAAATTTTGAGAGACTTTTGGTAATGCACCCTCGATGTTTTCAGACTCTGCCGTTGGTCTTTGAAAATCCAAAAGCTTTAGCCCCTCATTTCCGTACCCTGGGTAGACTTGAATAATATCATTTATGAGGACTTGCATTTTCTGGCCCGTCGTTTCTAAATGATCTAGTTTGAGGCGGCGATAAAAATGAAGAGCCATATATTGTGACAGCATTTTATCGTTCCTGCGACATTTTAGAGAATTTTTAAATCAACGATTTTCATTTTCTAGATCGTTCGCTTTATTGGTTTTTGACACGAATTCGCCTTTACTATGATTCGTAACTTTGTGTGTTGTCTGACTGGAGAATAATTTTTCTACATCATGGTATTGTTTGGCCGAATCTCAAACAATGCCAACAACACCTGAATAAATCAAACAATACCCAGTAATTTTAATAAGTTAGATACTAAAATCAGGACGTCTAACCGTCCTTCAGCTGCATCATTTCACAGGGATTTATAGCTTTATCTGGATAAAAATCTATTAAATTGGGTTCGTACAGTTTTGCCATTAATAAATCATTAACAGTATCAGTGGATAAATGGTTACGTGTATCATCTATAAATTTAAAACAGAAAGTGCATTTTGTCAAAATTTCACACGATTATCGTCTCTTTACGCATGCGTCAACTTTTTTTGAAGGATTCTCCCCTCAAAAACGATAAGACTGATTGATTAACCTGTTTAGCCTAGGGGGATGGAAAAGGGTTGATTGAAAACGGATGGAAATATATTTTTGCTCTGAGGTTAAAAGCTAAAGCTTTTTTTTTTTTTTTTTTTTTTTTTTTTTTAAGAACTCATGTATTCACTACTAAATATGCATATTTTTCACAAAATTTTAAAGAGAGCTTGGAGATGGTTGTATTTATAACTGATTGAAATGTCAAAGAGTTCGGAAGATGAGGACTATTTTTTATTGCTATGTTAAAGGAGCCCACGAGAAAACAAACAAAAAAGCGAGAAGAAAGCATCTCTTTTACAACTGGATAACAATATTTTTTCCCGAAATTTGTACACGGGCTGTAAAACCGTTTTATTTATCACCCATAAAGATTTTAAAGAGTTAGGACAAAAATAACTTTTTATTTTAAAACTATGAAACGATACTGCGTAAAAAAAAAAAAAAAACAAGAAAATGAGTGCTAATCACTAAATATCAATATTTTTTCGCGAATTTTTCTTCTTAAAATATAAGGCTTAGATGCTTTACACTCACGCTAAAAAAAAAAAAAAAAATTATCGGTTAAAAAAAAGAAAAAAGTCGCCAAATTTAGGGGATTTTTTTCTTTAATGGCAACCTAGCCATTGTATTAAGTTATTCGTTTGGCGCAGTCTTGGAAATCGTGCCAAACAAACAGTCGCCAATCTTTTGTTTACATTTTAGCGTGATAGTAACACATCTGTTCCAAATATAATTTCATACACAATCGGGTTTAAGATGTAAAATAATAAAAACTTGATTATTATTATTATTTATTTATTTATTATCACGGGCCCGGGCAACGCCGGGCGGGGGTCAGCTAGTTTTTTATTAAATTAAACAGACTAAATCCCTTTTCACATTCAGCAGTGCTAAATGGCAGGTTCACTATAAAGTTTAGAAGTTTGCATAAATTAATAAATTCATTTGGATTTTTACACTCTGCTAAAATTCACCGTCTAACTGTCTCACATTAGAATTTATGTTTGGTGTGAGACCAAATTTTCAAAATCGGGTGATTGGCAAAAACTAAGTGTTAAAAAAGCTAGGCCTAGGCGTCAAATTTCACATCCAGGAATAATTTTGTAGTCGTCAAATGCTATAATGTAATTAGTTGCATTTGACGACTAACGACTGCAAATTTCGAACACTGTCTACTCTACATAAACTTTGATATTAAAATTCATTTTTAAATTAATAAGGTTAGATAACCAGATAAATAAATACCTGAATAAATCCGGTATTGGTACAGCCAGGGCAGGCGTGCTTCCTCATCGCGTTTTCCTCTTTCCTCGTGCGAAAATAAACAAACATGGCGCCGCGCGTTCGTTGCCATTTTCCAAAATCAAACTACTCAGATGAGATGGCTGTAATCCACTGTTCCTTTACGGTTTGCGGTAGCGAATAACGGTGATTTACTAAAATTGCCCGTGATCTGCCGTAAAAGACTGTAACAACCTGTATTTCTTTCTCTCTTGGCCGTAAATGACTGTTGGACCAGGGATAATCCTGTAAAAATGATCAGTTACGGTCAATGACAGAATTTTACAGCCAATAACTGATTTTTAACGGGTAAGAGCAATATTTACAGTAATACGGTAATGTACAGTAAATTATGCAGTAAAGCACCGTAAAGCAACGGCTATTTTTAACAGTGCAATAATCAACCCAAACCTGGGGTTCTGGGTACGCATCGTACAGAATATGCTATCATATTGCTAAAAGTGGTAAAAATCATACAATTGCTGAAATTTTAATGTATCCCTGTATCAAATATGCTGTCAAATGTATGTTTGGTGAAGAACATGTGAAAAAAAAAATTCGAAGATATCACCGATAGTCTGAACGAAACATAAGTAATCTACATTAAAAAGGTATTTTAAATATTCCGTGTTATGTTTTTATTACTGTAAGCATTATTAGACTTTAATTTAAAGTTAACAAGTGATTGTATTATATTATTTATAAGAAGATTACTAATGAAAAAAAGGATGTTTGCGTTATATCGTTGTGTGGAGGGGGAGGGGAGTGTTTATGAAAAATGGGGGTACGCTGAAATAAAAAGCCTAAGAAAGGGGTACGTGAAAGAAAAAAGGTTGGGAAGCGCTGCTATAGAAAATTGGTTACTTCTCCATTATCCCGTCGACTACTTTCTATAAAAAGAAATGAACTGTTGCCAGAATATATCATTTAACACCAAACGTGCATGGTCGTGGCGTCGCGTTGCATTCAGTTGGCATCAGATGCGTTACACGCATTAGTTATTTCATTGAGGGATTTTTAATTCAAGGTTTATTTGTCTTTTTGATACTTCTCCATTATCCCGTAGATCAATTTTCATAAAAATAAAAAAAAAACTATCACCAAACTGTAACGCCAAATAAACAAATAGAAGAATTTTGGGCACAGGTGTCATATACGCACCACGTTGGCGCGATTTTTTTCAACCGTCAATTTGGCGATAACTTTGTTTTTGAATAAATTGTTGTCTATTTACTTTTAATTTAATTCTATAAATTATTTTTATTATGTATATCAATATTTATTTATATCAAACTATCATTTATTTATTTCCTTTTTTAAAATAATAAAAGCTGTTTCAATTATTACGTTATTCTGTTTTTATATTCAAATAAAAATCAAGTGTTATTATTGCATGCTGTTTGAAACTAATATTGAAAAACAAAGATTTCGCCAAATTGGCGGTTGAAAAAAATCGTGCCAACATGGTGCGTATATGACATTTGTGCCGAATTTTGCCATAGGAATCTAAAAAAATAAAATAAAAAATAAATAAATAAAATAAATAAATAAACAAACAAATAAATAAAATAAATAAATAAACAAACAAATAAATAAAATAAATAAATAAACTAACAAATAAATAAAATAAATAAATAAACAAACAAATAAAGAAAATACAAGAAATTCGGAAAACCCCACTCACCAAAGTGTCAACTATCAGTAAGTTTAAACAATAAAATTTACAATATATAAATGAAAACAGAAAAAAATAGTCTTGGATCTTTATTTACATTATTTTTCTTAACTCTCTCGGCTAGTGAATAACTCTTTGTGACGTCAGTTGAAACTGATCTATTGTATGTAACTGTTCATCGCAACATTTTCAATGCCTTTTCTTTTAGGTAGCTTTCAATACAAAAAAGTATAAAGCTACCTATTGCAGCCGTTCGGAGGAAAGCAGTTCCGGAAAATTTCGATATATTTTCACCGATCATGACCCCCAGACCCCAAAATCACCCTCCGTCCAAATGTTGATTTATATATATAGATATATCCATATATATATATATATATATATATCTGACCTATGTCATACGATAACGGTCGTATTTATAAATCAATTTTGATGAAACTAATTGTGTGTATTAAGCTCACCAATGTCTCGACCGAGTTCGTTGGCCAGCTTGGTCCGCCATTTTGTTTCAAGATGGCGGCCATTTAAATATTTAAAACTAAAATAAATATACAAAAAAATTAAAAATTCAAATTTATTTTTTAATTCAGAGTTAGGCCTTGATACGAGGATTCCAGAGCATTTTTTGGTTTACCTTTATCTTAAAAAATGGCTGAGATAGAGCAGTTTGAAATTCTAGGGTGGCTGACATTTTGAAACAAAACAGCACATTAACGCGATTACTCGCAAATTATTTTCTTTCATTGTTGTAATAATTGTCCCAATCATACGCATAAAACTATATATTCATATCCGTTAGCGCCAAAATTGGCGACATTTGGGAAAATATCGCCAAATTTGGCGACCAAAATAAGTCTTCATAAATGAAGCCAATTTGGCTATTGCTCAATAATTTGGCGAATTTCTTATTCAAATTCAGTATTAACGAATCTTTTGTAAACGTTTCTTTGCATTTTAACTTGCTGTTTTCGTGTAACATTAGCTAAAATTTTAAAACGAAGATATAGGAAAGCTACCTTTTCCTCCCGGTGCAGGCCGGAAGGACTTTTTTAATATCAGGTCACTGCCGTTACGAATGCATTTGTTATTTTAATTAATGAAATAATTAATACGAGGGCATTTCGAAAAGTAAAGATACAATGGCTCGCATTCCTTAAAAAAAACATTTATTTAGAAAACGTAAGTTACATCTTCTTAACTGGATTATTTATTATTTTTCGACATAATAACCCCCGTTATCCAAACATTTGTTAAGTCGGGGCACAAGCTTTTTTTATCCCACAGTCATAGAAGGTTTCCGCCTGTTGTTGGCGTCATTGCATTGATTGTTGCTTGGATTCAGGTGTATGGTGATAGACCCACGTCTCGTCACCTGTCACAATGTGATGAAGGAATTCATCACCTGCTTCTGCATAGCGTGTGAGGCAGGGGCGCCATTTCAGAACTTTCTTGGGGGGGGGGGCAAAGTTTTTTTTTAAGGTAGTGGAGTTCGTGAGGGCCACTCCCCGCCCCCCCCCCCCCCCCCCGCAACCTCTCCGAACGAGAAACGTTCACTGAATCATATATACAGAGACAGCAATACTTCAAATACGGAATCTAAAGTAACCTCTGAAAAATTCCGTTTTAGACAGGTTTTCGTCTTAGCAAGTAGAATTTAAAAATATTATGAAGGTTTTCAGTTATAGACAGGTACCGTTTTTTACAGGTATTCTTTAAGAATGTTAAAACCTCTTTTCTATAAAGCACTTCTGCAGAGCATAGGTGTATTTCAGTGAAACGTGTGTAAGCGAAACCTGTCTATAACATAATTCTTTCTCAAACGGGAAAAAAACATAAAGTTTCGACGAAAAAAATGCCATACAATTATACTTGCTAAGATGGAGACCTGTCTAAAATAAAGCTTTTTTACAGTCCTTTTCAACTCCTTCTTTGCAGGTTTTACTGAAGGGGCGCCATTTCATGGGGTCCATGACGGTCTTACGGGAGGGCAAAGCAATATGGGGGAAAAAGAACGGATAAGGTCGGCCGAAAATGAAATGATTATAGTGATAAAACGCGAAAAACCAAATCATCAAATCCGCCATATTTGAGCACACATCTGAGATTCGCGACCCTACAGATGAAAATTTCTTATCTTTCACCGCCTACTGTGATATCCCATTAAAGCTTCCGCTAATTAAGGTATACGGCGCAAAGAAACTAACTTGCTATATGCTCCCTCACTACATTCCTCTCCGTCCTGTTTTTAACCTGCGGTGAGAAGATAAGAACAAATTGAAAGTGATGGATTCAATGTTTTTTTCAACATCGTGGCAGAATGTAAAAATGCAGAATTCACAATTTAAGGTTATTAATTATTAGGATTATTAGGAAGGTTATTAATTATAGTATAAATTAAGGTTTTAACTTTCTGACGAATTTCTCAATTAATTTTTGTTCGGAAACGCATGAAATTGGCAGGTATTCTTATTCTGAAACTTTGTAATAGAATGACGTTTTCCATTTATTTCAGAAAGCACAGTTAGTTTTGAACCAAATTTTTGAAAAGGCATGAGAAAAGAAAAAGGCAGATCCTCTCATGAATAAAATCGCTTATAACTCGATAAGTAATTCATTTATTTAAAAAATGGAAAACGTTATTCGATTTCAAATCGCTTCAGTAGTTACACCTGTAAATGCCATGTTTTTACGTTTAAAAATGAATCTGTAAGTTTCGAATAGTTGAGCGGAGAACTTTTTCTTTCTTTGTTTGATATATATATATATATATATATTTAATCTTAAAAATTATGTAATGTATCTGTAGTAAAAATTATTAGCTCACCTTTCTCTGCATTCTTATTTGTAATTTTAATTCATATTTCAAGAACTTGATTTTTAGAACCTCTTGCCTTTATTTATTTATTTATTTTATATTTTTTTTACTTTTTCATTTTTTCTATTTTTTTTTTTCTAAAAAGAGAGAAAATATGAAAATGTGCACTAAAACTTGGTTGAATCCCAATTAAGTAAGCATTAGACTACATTTTCCTAATTCGTTACTATCGGACATATTCTGGAAATTATTTTTATTCTTAAGTGCATAAAATTGGCTGATATTATTACTCAAATACCAAGGAATCGTTCAGACTTTTTTCTATAAAAGCAAAGGATCTTAAAAAAAAATATCGTTAAAGTTTTAAGTCGAGTTTCGGAACAATGGTCACGAAAATGTCGCCATCGAAATACAACTAAGATTCAAAATCTTTCACATTTATAGGAAAAATAAAAATACTGTTGTATACTGTAAACACTTTAAGGTGGTTCTCAAATGATGCGCTGAACAACGCGAAACTTTCTGACTCATTTTTTTAATGCAAAGGCGTAAAATTGGCAGTATTGACTATGGAAGCGATTTGGAATCAAAATGAGTCTTTCAATTTTTGATAAATAAATTACTTTTCGAGTTATGAGCGATTAATGTCACGTGACGACACGTTTTTCCCCTTCTTCGTGGTGTGGAGTCGAGAATTCGGATTAAAACGCCCACTTTGACAGTATTTTCTGAAATATATTCTACCTTAAAATGGAAAACGTCTCTCGATTACAAAATTTCTGATAAAGAATACCTTTCAATTTCATCCTTTTGCGAACACAAATAAATTAAAAATATGTCATAAAGTAGCCAATGTGGATTTGTGAACAGCCTTAATCGTAATTCCTGAAATTTTCATATATTTACAGATAAAAATCTATTCTAAATATGTTGAAAATATTAATATTGTTCATCTAAGGAAATAAAAATGAGAATAACCTTAAACGGACTCAATGCGTCTAAAATTTTATTAAATATCGATTTAAAAACATTATAATACAAGATTTTATATTTAAAAATAATTATTTGCAATACATTGAAAATTTTACAAGATGCATACACGCTAATATATAAATATTTGAAACAAAAATTTTATTTAATAAAATAGCTGTAACATTAAAAACGTCGGCGAAAAATCATTTGTCGTGTCCCGGTTGGATTGCAAGTCAATGTAAAATGAGTTACGATGAATTTCATTTATAGTATTTCAGCTTTTAAAGAACTATTTTTAAAGACGACATTTTTATATTAAAATCTGCCAGTTTATTTGTATTTCACAGCTACTATTCCTGAAATATAGAACGCAGTGTGGTGAAATTAACACCAATTATTCGCATGGATCCGAGGATGTCGTAATAGCTATATCAGAAATTTAATTATTTTCCGAGATATTAATTTTCTTGTAACTTTTAACGAAATTTCTCTAAAGGGCAACTCTATTAGTTCTTCTCTAAAGGGCAACTAAATTTATTCATTTTTTTAAGGAAAGAAAAGATAAATAATGTGGTATCGTCTACTATCCGAAATGGTGAACTTTCGTTGTGAAATATCTTTATCTTTGTTTAAAAGTCAGAAAATAACCATTCGTCAGAAAATAACAATTTTGAGAAGAAACTTTTAAATAACCAAACCGTTTTCAGATCCAAACTGGTTAATTTGTGACACATTCCTGAATCCATTATTGCTTGTAAACGCATTAGACTGGCAGATTCTCTTATTCAGAAACTATGAAATCGAAATAATTTTCCATTTTTTTGGTAAAGACTGGAGACCTTTCAGAAAACATTGTCAAAGCTAGTGTTTTGAACCAAATTTCCAACACGACAGCCTAGTTAAGGTCGTTGGTTATAAGACAAAAATAGCTTATAATTCAAAATATAATTCATTTGTGGAATAATGAAAAAAAACTACTCGATTTCAAATCTCTCCAATAGCCCTGCCTACAAGTGTTATGCTTTTACGTTTAAAAATGAGTACATAAATGTGCCAGAATTTTTATGCTAATACGTATTCCAGTTGAAAATATCATAATGGAAAAAAAAAAAATCTTTAAATTCTTACTGTTATTTTTGTGGGTCCAATTTTTTTTTTTTTTTTTTTTTTTTTTTTGGGGGGGGGGGGGGCTAGCAAAATGTTTTTTGTTTAAATGCCCGCCATTTTGTAAAAAAATCAACTTTTAAAAGTAAATAGTATCGGTATAGGCTTTATAGTTTGCCGACCCAGTTTCTTTCACATGCTTATAATCGGAGAAAAACGGTCGCACGATTGGAAGTAACTTGCAATTACTCCCCGTCACACAAAGCGTATTATTATTGTTTTTTACACACAAAAAATTTAAATGTAAAAGTGAAACGTCAATAAATATAATGTTAAAAGTCTGAAGGTAGTTTATCTTTTTTTTTTTTTTTTTTTTTTTTTTGGTAACACACACGCACAATAAATAAATAAATAAATATATCTCGAGGTCAAAGTTTACCGTACATCAAGTTTATTAATTAATAAACTCCTACTAGCCCTAATATTTTCCTAATTTTAGTTTCAGCTGATTCGGAAATAGGAGGCTGGGCGCATATTTTCGCAGTGCATTTTCGAGGATATCTCTGAAAATATGATACCTAAAATTAAAATAAATATATTTTTGAGTTCGGTATTACGAGATCTTTCGCACGATATACAAAAATAAAACTTTTTTTTTAAGTAACTTAATTAGACCCCTAAATTTATTCTAAACATATTTGTGATTGGCTAATAATCTGATATTCTGAAAATATATGGCTAAAAAGGTTTTATATAACTTTCCCAAGTTGTGAACTTTCCACGTCCCATAGTTTACGAGAAAAAGGGCTCTGACAGTCGGACACAGATGAACTGCATTCATTGCCAACGACGAAATGTTGCTTTCCGATATTTATCGCTATTTCTATTTGTATTTATTGTTTATATTTCGATTAAATTTTAATATATTGCATAAATATCTCTCGTTAATTATTTTTTTTCTTTATATCTTTTTCTTTTCTTTATATCTTTTTCTTTTCTTTTCTTTTCTTTTTTTTTTAAGTTTAATTCACAATTTGTTGAGAATGTATCATTTTGAAACACGGTGAATTAATTGCGAAAACTATAAGTAATATTTAGAAAATTTTAAGTTTTTAAAGTATAACGATTCATGTTGAATGTATTAAGTTTTTCTTTATTATTTTGTCCAAATACCCTATCTCTAAATAAACTCGAATTTACTTTCTATATATTATGGCAATAGATTTAGCTGTGTAATAATAAAACAAAAATTTTTGCTCGGCTGATTCATAACAATAATAATCAAGTACATATATATATGTATATATATATATATATATATATATATATATATATATATATATATATATATATATATATATATATATATATATATATAAACTTATTGCAAAAATTAACCATTGAAACAGAAATAACTAACCAAATGCAATGAAATTATTATCCCAAATAGCTATGTCAAATTACACATTATAAAACATAGTCCTAACAAATGAAGTATTTATTCAAAAAGTGAAACATAAGTAAAAAAAAAAAAAAAAAACACAAATGCAAGCTTATAATGTAATTTACTTTTTCAAGGGCTGGGAAACCACATTATAAGCAAAGAATGATTGTTTTCTGTAACTGTCACAAGCTTAAAGCCAAAATTTTGTGACAATTCCAAGCCCTAACAATCATTGGAAAGAAATTGGAAAAAAAAAAAAAAGGATACCATTGAAAATAGAACACTACAAATCAAACGGAAGAAAATAAATCCATTTATAAACAAATAAATACAAAGGAAGACAAAGAAAATCTATACATTACAACATAAATTTGTCCAGAATCCGAAGCCAAAAATGTTTTGTGCTAAGCACATGGTAAAGTGAATAAGTGAATTCAAACGTACAAGTTAAAATTACAGTTAATTTTCTAAAAGTAGCAGTTATTAATTTAACCATTGTGATTTTAACTATTTCTAATTTAAAATATAAAAATACAAATAAATAATATAAAAACTATAAATTCATTTACTAAAAATATTTTTTAACTTAAATAACTTTAATATATATATTATATTATTGGAATATTTAAAAATTTCACTTGTATTCCAAGTTTTCAGTTAAAAGAGAAAAAAAAAATTGTGAAAATTTATATGGTGCTGCCATCTGGTTTTATAATAAACAATAACTAAAAAATAATACTAAAGAATAATAGTAATAGTTTTTTTTAAATCATTATATGGTGCTGCCATCTAGTTAAAGATTAAAACAATATCTAAATAACTATTAATTATTTTGATTAAGTAAATTTTCAGTATAAAATTATTTTATCTATTTATTTTTACATATGTCAACATTTAAATAATTTCAAAACATAAATAAACCCATAAAATCTAAAATATTATTGTAGAAGTCAAATTAAATTTTCATTTTATAAATAATTATATGCAAGCTTAAAAGATTTACCAATATGACTACATGCACTTATTGGAACTAACATCTTGCAAAATTTTATTAACCCTGAAAAATAAAATTAGATTTTCATTTTATAAATAACAATGCAAGTTTAAAAGAAATACCAAAATGGCTACACACACTTAATGGAACTAACATCTTGCTAAATATTATTTATTCTGAAAAATAAAATTAGATTTCACACACTGATAGCTAAAAATAACCAAACATTTCCAATATGTTAACCTCACGTATTGAATCTAATATCTTGCAAAAAATAAAAAATAAAAAAGCATTTAACTAAATTGTTAAATGTTCTCTACCTGGCAAGGGAAAAAAAAAAAACATTAAATCTCCAATATGGCAACGCACTTATTGGAACAATATTATATTTAAAGTTCTCTCCCTAGAAAAGAAAAAAAAAATTATAATTTACTATTTAAATTTTTTAATTAATAAAAGATATTTAACCAAAATATTCCCACTCAGCTCTCACATAAAGGAATTCATTCTTTAGCCAAATATATCAGTAATCAAAATGTAAGTGTTTTAACAGATAGAATGTGCAAACATATAAACCCCAATGAAAGCAAAATTTATATTCGTAAAATTGACTTAACTAAATAATAGGGATAGCCATATTCTACTGCATGTTGAAGAATAAGTTTTAAATTTTGAGTTTTAAAATTATTAGAACAAAGTTTGTTTATTCTATGTGCAAAATTTAGTAAAATATTTACAAATACTGATTTATGTATACAAGACTTATAATTAGTAAATAAGTTAACTTTAAATGTAAAATCATTTCTTTTGTCATAAATGTCAAACAAAATTTTATTATCTTTAAGAATTATCTTAAGATCAAGAAAATTAATTTCATTATTTACCATAAGGTTGAAACTATAATTTAAATTTTTATGATATTTTATTGG
Source organism: Maratus michaelseni (assembly GCA_963931845.1). Classification (NCBI taxonomy): domain Eukaryota; kingdom Metazoa; phylum Arthropoda; class Arachnida; order Araneae; family Salticidae; genus Maratus; species Maratus michaelseni. The sequence goes on along the minus strand of OZ007588.1, from coordinate 101,741,897 downwards.
TAGTAAATAATTTGAATTATTATTAAAATAGAAGACAATTATATCATTTATATATATATATATATATATATATATATATATATATATATATATATATATATATATATATATATATATATAGTAATAATAATAATCTATATGAACTTTTAAAATATTAATAATTAAAAAAATAATATTAAGTGGCAAAAACGCATGCAGTCAATTTATTTTATTATTGGAGATATAAAGAGATATAGAACTAGCATTCTACAATTAAAATTTCGAAACTATTGCTAAAATTGAAACAAGTTTAGTTTAATACATAGATAGTCACAGCAATAATGGTTTATCACTGAACTCATCGTTAAATTTTTTCCTTCTTTTTTTAATATATTTATATATATAAAGAGCAGTTATTAATTTTTCAGCTAAATAATCTTCTATTTAACTTTCTCGCTCATCCGAATCTTATATAAGACTACAAATTGAAGCCTGTTCTTAAAATCCAACTGGCTGCTTTCTGAGAAACTTTTGATTTAATTTTTTGCTCATAAACTTGGCAGGTGCTCTTCTTAAGAAACTGTGTAATCAAAATGTTTTTCCGTTTTAGGTAAATTTTTCAGGAAAATTGTCTCATTTGACGTTTTGAACCGAATATCAGGAGGCAGGGCTTAATTTATAAGAAAAAAGAGTATACCAGAGCCCTAATATTCTGCAGTTGTAACACCCGTAGCGTATCCCCCACCCTCCTCTGCCGCCACTCTAATCTTCATATTTATATTTCATACATTACTTTCAACATTTAAGGCATTGTTTTTTTTATCGAGCAAAATAAAAATTTCAAATACTAACATCTATCTGCGTATACTTGGCTATCCACTATTCCACTTTTTAGTTACTTACTACTTCCAAATAGAAACCTTTGCCTAGTCTTAATGTTAATTAATCGAAGAATTCTGCGATTAAATAAGCTTAAGAATATGATTCGGAAATAGTGTTAACACAAAAAATGAATAGTTCGCATCTATGCAGAAAAGAAAAAGGACTATTTCTGTCAACTCTTTATTCTTATCAAAATAGCATTAAAATGATTTGAAATGGAAATAAATAAAATTTGAATTTAAGACAGATTGAACTCGAGCCTGCCCAAACCCGAAGACTGATATAAAAATCCAGCCTGTTTCATCTCCCTCTCGTACGTGAGCGACACATTACGTCACTTATAAGTGTTTTGATACAAAAGATTGTAAATGGGAGGGGAACGAAAGGGTAATTTAGGACTCAATTTTCGGAAGCATTATTTCACTGAGCTCCGGAGCGCAATGTTAATGAGCTCCGGTGAATTCTGGACAATATTTAAATATTTACTAAAACCAAAGAAGTACCGGAGCTGAGCTCCAGTGGGCTCCGGCACAAATTAAGCTCTGTCAGGAGGCGACAACGTAGAAAAAGGAAAAAACTGCCGTCCTAAGACAACAATTGCTTTTTACTTAAGATGTAATTGAAAAAAAAAAACTAAATCTGTGGCGCTACGATCCATTAAAGATCACGGCCTACAATGTCCAGCCCTGTTTTCTTGACCATGGGCCCTGAGTTGCTATCTATATATTTAAAACGAAAAGCCCATTCTGTCAAATCCACATGAAAATCGTCTCTTTGCACATGCGTCTTCGTTTTTTTTTATGGCTTCTACCCTCAGAAACAGGAAACCTGGTTGATTAACCAACTCTCACCTGTTTAGACTAGGGGGATTGTAAAGGGTGATTGAAAACGGATGAAGCCGTACCATTGCATTGAAAGCATAGACTTTCTAAATTATTTTTGCTCTGAGGCTAATAGCAAAAGCTTTTTTTTTAAAAGAACTAATGTTTTCACTACCAAATATGCATATTTTTTTGCAAAATGTTAAAGAGAGTTTGGATGCAGTTATATTTATAACCGATTGAAATGTCAGAGAGTTCGGAAGATGAGAACTATTTTTTTATTGCTATGTTAAAGGAGCCGACGTGAAAACAAACAAACAAACAAACAAAAAAGTGAGAAGAAAACATTTCTTTTACAACTTGATAACACTATTTTTACACGGGTTGTAAAACCGTTTTATTTATCACCAATAAAGATTTCAAGGAGTTCGGAAAAAAATAATTTTTTTATTTTAAATTTATAAAACAACCCGCGGTAAAAAAAAAAAAAAAAAAAAAAAAAAAAAAAAAAAAAAAAAAAAAGCGTTTTTATCTCTAAATATCAATATTTTTTTGCGAATTTTGCCTTTCAAAATATAATTTCATTCAAAATCAGGTTAAAGAAATAAAATAATAAAAACTTGATTTTGTTTAAATTTATTATCTCGGGCCCGGGAAACGCCGGGCTAGGGTAAGCTAGTACTGCATATGTCCCGTCCCGGTCAGCGGTCAGCTCAGTGTTTATTTCCCAAGCAAGCGTAGCACTCATTTTATCGACCCTGAAGGGACAAAAGGCTGAGTGATATTTTCCCAACCCAGAATCAAACTCCGGACCTGTAGCACGGTAATCAGACTTGCTGACCACTAAGCCAATGCGCTTCCAAGATGTAAATGGTTTATCGAAAAATGAAAACAACTGTTCGTTTGCAAATAACTGCAATAATTATGACTGCAAGTAAATATCATGCTTCTATGTTTAAAAATGTATCAGAAAATTTTGCCCTCTTGAAAAGGGAAATTTTTTTTTGTAATCGCATTTAGATAAAAAAACAAAAAAAAAAAAACAAGAATTTAAAATCGGCGGTTGACTACAATGAAATTATAACAGATGATGTAGATACTAAAACTCTTTTTTTTTTTTTTCTTTTTTGCTATTCTTTGCAATTCTGTCTTAGTAGGTTTTACCGTACAAGTTAAACGGAATCCAAAAAATTTTTAACTTTTTGAAAAATGAAAATCAACATTCAAAAATAAGATAATTATCAAATTTGCAAAATTAAAAAAAATAATTAATTTAACTTTTCACTTTTAAATGTGTTACTTTTTTAGTTATCCATCACTCAATACAATCCTCAATGTTGACGGAACGGCCGAAAATAATTATTGAGAGATTATCGTAGAATATTTTTAAACCTTTGATGTAAATAAAATATGAATTCTGGGTAAAACAATCCTCCCCCCCATTATTTTATTATTATATATGTATATTGTTGCGTGGTAACCCGATGTTTTTTTTTTTTAAATAAATAACTTGTTAATTTCTGGTATGCTAAATTTTAAATAATAAATCATATTTTTAATGTACTTTTAAGTTTTCTCAATAAAAGTGCACATGTAGATCATTTGCTGATTTGTAGAAGATTTTCCTGGTGGAATCACGTAATGGCATCATTTTGACAGACTTATAGAACTTATTAAATTTTCCCAATTTGTAAAAAACAGTCAAATTTTAATAGAATAAATACATTATTTTTTTAAATATAGTTGAGAAAATGTTTTTATTTCATTTTCCTTTAATAATATTTTCACCCATCAAATGTATTTGGCGGACGGAGTCTAAAAATAATTCCATAAGTAATACTGAAAAAATAAATAAATAAAAGGAAAAATAATACAGATAAAAGAAATGATATTTTATTTTTCAATTAATATTCACAACATTTATTAATCTCTCAGTGGACTAAAGCTAACTGCAGATTCTAAATATTGAGTTAAATTAATTTCATCATTAATTATCTTCGATTTTAATTTTCTGAACCTTTTATTTTTCAACAAATATTTTGTTGTTGATCCTGGCGGTGGGTGTCCAGCATCCAACATCCTCCTTGCGCATTCATTTTCTTTTTGCTCGTTTTTGAGAAGCTGTAGTAATACGAAAATGTTTGGATGCCGAGTCTTCGCCCTCCTGTTCATTTTTGAATGCCAGGACTCAACATGATTTGTAGTACGTTCGCCTTCATTTTCGAAGTGATTCCATAATGACCTGAAAATAAAAACTGTTATTTAAAAATTAATGCAGAAAGTACCCATACATAACTTGTTTATTATTTGCTTTAATGTTTATTTTCTAATGATAAAAAAAGAAATGAAAAAAAAAAAGATTCTAAAAAAGCCATACTTCTGCATGTATAGTGATATCACATGAAGAAGAAAGATTAAATTTTTGAAATACGTTGCTTTTTCTTCACTTTTTATTGTGAATTAAAGAAGTTTCTTCACATAATTAAAGTTTTTTTCAGTGAATTTGCCATGGCGCTGTAAATGTAATAAAATATATCAATTTATTAAAAATATGATAAGAGGAACAGCAGACGTCAAAATGGAGAACATAATTTTTCTGTGAAATTCATCGAAATAAATATCTTATGGTATATCTCATGAATATATATATATATATATATATATATATATATATATATATATATATATATATATATATATATATATATAATCTAAAATATTATTACATGCTATCTTGAAATAAGAGTTTTACTCATTTTGGTTACATGAAGTTGTAAATTATTTTTGATATATATATATCACTACATAGTATAAAACAAAGTCGCTTTTTCTGTCCCTATATCCCTATGTACGCTTAAATCTTTAAAACTACGCAACGGATTTTGATGCGGTTTTTTTTAATAGATAGAGTGATTCAAGAGGAAGGTTTATATGTATAATAACATCCATTAAATAGTAATTATAGTACCCTTATTATTCTCTTAAAATATAAAAGTGAATTATGAAATGTCAATATTTTGTTTGATTAAAAGTTCGTTAAGAGAAATTGACCAGCGTAGCGGGCGTAGCTCGCTAGTATATATATATACCTTAGAAATCAAAAAATAACTTACACGTTCATGTAAGAAGAATGAGTTTGAGAGAACTCTTATTGTAATGAGAACTCTTATTTAGATATGGCTTGTAATAATTTATGCTGCTATACATTTAATAAGTAATTAATCTTATAAGTAAAGCAGGAGCTAAAGTATTTCGAATTTTAGATCATCGCACTATACGTAATAACTAAGCATAGCTGCCTACTGTGATGAACTTTGCAGAAACTTTCTAAATTTTAAATCTGTCTTCTGCTAAGAAAATAAAATGTTCTGCTTTATTTTTCTTTTCTTTTATAACGGAAGATGTTTTAGATATATATGTTTGAAGAAATGGTAGAAACTAATTTTTTAAGTTAAGCAGCTTGCAAATAAAACCTCTTCCATGCATTGTTTGGAATTTAATGACAGTAGGATAAGGGAAAATTTTTAATATTTTGAGAATTATATGGTGTTTAAGTTGGGAAACTTCATAAGCTTGCTTAACTCGATAACTGCCTCTTACGTGACGCTTACACAAGATTATAAAACAGTAGAAATCATTAGTAAGCTATATTGAAAAAAAAAGAAAGAAAGAAAATTTGTTGCTAAACTTGATTTATGTTAATTTTTAAAATTAACTGATCGTCCATTTGAAAGTAATTCCAACTATAACCTATATATCAGTATGACTTTCTAGAGATTCGAACAGTTTTCCTGGGATGTAATATGGAAATTAATTACTTTCGGATACCTCGCTTTACGAAGATTTCTAATTTGATGCGCTCTCTAGTGTAACCAGCTGATGCACTATGCTACGTTTTTCACAATTATCGTGATAGCTATATCTCAAGAACTAATGCACGGAATTCAATCACAATTTACTTTTAGTTTGACCTTGACATAAATTAGTGATATTTAGGTTAAGGTGAATATCGCTCAGATGGTTCTGCTATGCTACACTTTTGGCTTTATTGTTATGAGGGGTGTGGAGGTGAGTCCAAAACCTCGAGACACAATTTGGTATTAAATGGAGTAAAAATAAATAATTCATACAGCAGACAATATTTATTTTAATTTCAACTTTTAAAGTTCTAGGTAATAAAATATAATTTCTTGTGCTATTTAAATCATTTAATTGATTTGATTTATATAGATTAATACTAGTTTAATAGGAGTTGCTACTGTCTTATCTACTGTAAACTTAATGACAGAATAGAGAAGAAATAAAAATTACAAAAATCGGAAGAAATATGAATTCAGTTACATTAAAAATCACAAAGAAAATTTATCTTATTATATTTAGATTTAATATATATATATATATATATATATATTGTGTGTGTGTTATATATGCTATCTTCTAAATACGTCTCCACTATATACGATTCTAGCAGATCTACTCGTGGATCTTGGGGTGCTTCATCTTGTATAATCAAAAAAGCGTCATCCACAAGAGAAGGTGGTACTAAAGGTAAAATAGATAGTTTTTTTATCCATTTTTTTACAGCCTGGCTTCTTCTGTAATCACCTCTTAGGCCTAATGATTGAACCTAAAAAAGAAAACAAAACAAAACAAAAATTTGTACTGTGATAAAATCCGAGTAAAAATCGAAATAGATATAAATACAACACTTGATTTTGTGTTAGCTTGAATAGGCTCAAGACGCTCTATGTTTTTATTATTCGATAAAAAGAGTTATAAACGGTAAATTTCTCAAATGCTATTTCATAAAACTTTTTTGAACGTGATAACGCCTAATATTTCGAACCAATATACCAAGTTCCAATGAAGAAGTATAAAAATTTTCTTCAAAATTTTAAGTGAAATAACCTATACAAAATGGCATACTTTTAAATAAAATCAGGTTACTTTGAACCAAAATCAAGAATTAAACTTTTTTGGCGCATTTATCAATTTTTCATACATACATATTCCAAGTATTGCACAGTATTGGGCAGAAGAGATGCAATGTTCAATCTACACAAATAAATTTCAGTTTATTAAAACCATGAAAAACTGGTAATACCACGGCTAACGACTGCCTTATACTTCGGCTAAAGAAGGCTTTTTTTTTTTTTTTTTTTTTTTTTAAATCTCATCTAACGAATGTTTTATTGGATGCGCGTACTAACATACGCAGAGCCGCTTTGGATTTTAATTCAATGATGGATTTAAGGAGTGACCCGAGGAGATGGATTGAATATTGTCCATAGCGTCGTTATAAGAGATCATTTTTTACAAGCTGATTTTTAAATGTGTAATTGATCTTACTTATCAAGCCCCAAAACAGCCTTCAGCTATCGCGACATCGGTGGATGAGGCTATGGGAAGCAAAAAATGCTCGAGTCAAATGGAAGAGCATGGCAACCCGATTACAGAAGATCGTCGCCGTTCGTCACAATACCATTCAATCTTCCGTAACCGGGTAATTTTTTTTTTTAAGTAAAGAGAACATTAGTATGTTTTAGAGGCTGGGGAGTTAAAGGGGGGTTGGCGAGCATTCCCCCCTAGTATTGCAGAAAATGTTCATCTTATCAAATTTCAAACTAAGAATTTAATATAGATATCTGAAAAGCTATTTTTTTATCGCAATTATTTCTCGGACTATATCCAGTAGCGTTTTCACAATGTTTAAAAATAGTAATAATTTAATACCAATTACATCAAAATAGATAAATAATTGAGACAGACCTTTCGTCTAGGTGGAATTGTGAACCATTACTACTGATAAAAAGGGCAAATTTGTTCTTTCCAAAGTGTTAAAAAATAGCTTTTTGGGGACACGTCTCGCGAAAAAACGAACGTAAAGAAAAATTACCAGAATAAGTTTGTTATACACAACAGAAAAATACCAACCACATCTAACGTTTATTTATCATTCGAATGATAGTATCCATTAAAAAGAACATCGTTGTCCTTTTGTAAAAACTGTTTTCCTAAAGTCACTTTTGTGAATTTTCCGCTTTCTTCTTTATATTGCTCATAAGGTTAACATTAGGCAGAATTTGTTTAAAAAAAAAAAAAAAAAAAAAAGAGCTAAATTTTATGCGATTGCGCTGAAATTTTAATACAATATACAAAACATTTAGCTACTTATTCATTATAAATTTGATAAATTTGGTTCAGAAAATATGAGATTTGGGAGGAAAATAATCATTCTGAAAATTAAAAAAAAAGTCCTACATGGTTAATATTTCGTCCCCTTATTTTAACGTATAACATAAACTTGTTATTTCGATAATGCTGTACAATTTTAATACATTAAAGTAACATTTTAGCTGTTTTTCGAGTAACATCTTGGTTTAAAAATAATTTTATTTAGGGGTAAAACAATCAATTTGAAAATAATAATAATAATAATAAAAATAAAATCCCTAGTATTCGGATGTGAAAAAAAAGTGAGATGAAAACCACTGCTTTTTAGTACTAACTATCAATATTTTAGCACGAAAATTTAAAGTCTTTTATTGTGATGTTTGGATTATTCGGTAATGGAACATTTTCATAACGGCTATGATCTAATCATACAAATTCGAGGTTAGTTTGCAAAAAAAAAAAAGATCGGTGTGTTCGCTGCCGCGAAGGCAGCTGAGATTCTAATCAGATTTGTTTGAAAAGATTTTATTTTAAAAATATATAATCCTACAAATTAAAGTTTCGTTTGTAAAAATATATCAGAGCGTGCATAGCACTCCCAGTAAACTCTGTCGAAGGCAGCTGAACTCCCGATACGAGTTTCTTTTGAAAAGATTTTCGCTTAAAAGAAAAAATTCATAGGAAATTTGATTTAAAAGGGTAAAATCATGCACATTTGAGGAGTTTTACAAAGTTATTATTACGGGCTGGGCAACGCCGGGAGAGTAAGCTATGTTTAAAATGAAATTGTACAAATTTTAATAAAATTGTAAAAATTTTAATAAAATTGTACTAAAAATTGTAATAAAATATTTTATATGTAAGAAGGATAATAAAAATGACTTACTTTTCTCATTATACTTTGTGAATAATGAAAATAGCACGTTTTTATGTCCACTGTCGGGAAAAGAGTCTGCACAGCGTTTATTGCGCTTGCTTTGAAGTCGCACAGAACGGTTTTAACATCAAAAACCAGTCCTTCATTTCGAGCAATTTGGCTGACTGACCGCCACATGCTTTCATAGTGATGCTGCCTTTTACTTTGCAGCAAAACAAACAGCAATGGAAACACTTGTCCCTGATACTTTCCGTGAACCGTATATAATTGATGAAATAATGATGGCACAATTTTAAAAGTTCCATCGATGAATATTCTTTCACTCTGACACAGAATTCCTAAATTTTCAGTTGTACCGAATATCTGTAAAGAAAATTGTGAAATAAGTATATCTATTGATTAAGACAAAAACTGAACAAAAATTGCAATTTATTTCACGTTGGGAATATTGTTTTTCCTGCAGATTTATATATTTCATTAATTGAGAAATCTGGCTTTTTGCACAGAGCCGGGTTAATTAGAATTTTTTTTTCACGCCTATTATTCAAGCCTATGCAGCTTTGGGATAATTGTAAAATGACCATTTGTGTCTTTATCAGTCTGATTTTTTTACAGGCTTATTGAAATTAGTCTATGCAGTTTTAGGCTAATGAGAAAATAGGCAGCTGTTTGTCTCAACATCTACGCTTATTGCAATCAGTCCAAAGGTAGTGAATGTCTGTGCATAAAATTTTAGTTAAAAATAGTAGCAGAAACTTAAAATGCTTATAGAAAACATTTAAAAAAAAACATTCTTTGACAGATTTGATTATTACAACTCAATGTCAAAGGTTAATGAATACCTCGTTTTTATTTTAAGGGTATGTTTTTTCCAATCATCCCGTTCAGAAGTATCAATAAAATAAAACTGTTTTAAATAAAGACACATAAAAAAAGCTCACTTCATAAAACTTTTCTCCGCCTGCGTACCATTTTAAGAGGATTCATTGATTCTTCAACACTCGCTGATCGGTGAAAAATATGTTGTTGTTGTTGTTTTACGGCCAATTATCTACTCAAGGGATATAGGCCGAGAAGGGTGGTTGCCCTCCGTGGAGGTTTCTCTAAAGGGACCTAAGGTTTGAAGAAAACTACGGAAAACTCCGAATGATTAGGTCAACGGCCGCGATTGGGTTCGAACCCAGCACCTCCCGTCTACCAGTTTTGAGAGTAGAACCTCAGCTGTGGTGAAAAATGCACTTAAAACAAACTGTTCACTAACCTAATGCACTCGAGTGCACTGTGAACTTATTGCATTTTACACGGTTCAGACATAAAATTCAAAATAATCACCAATTTCATACATAAATCATACCTGCTAATAAGGCAGTTTTCTTACATATTTATTAGGACTATTTTCACTAAGCAATCCATTTTGTTTACGTAATACTGTGAAAACATTAAATATCTGCATCATCTGCACAATTCATTAATACAGAAATTTTTTTATATATTATTTATAATTTTCATTAAGAAACCCATCTTATCTGTGTACTTCAGGGCAAACAGTAATAATCTGCCTAATCTGCATATTTTAATAATACTGCACTTTTCTTATGTATTACACACACACACACACACACACACACACACACACACACACACACACATATATATATATATATATATATATATATATATATATATATTGTATTTTCTTAATAAAATAAATGTTATCACAAATTAATTATGAACAATAAACTACATTTCGAATCTTATTTTTGAAATGGAAGCAATGTTATAACATTGCTTCCATTTCAAAAATACCTATACCAATAGATAAAAAGGATATACCTATAGGTAAAAAGGATATGAGTACTTACAATAATCCGGTCATCTCCATTTCCACTATCAGATAGCATAAAATTTCGGCCATCCGCAGTTTTTGACCACTGTCCATCTATTCTTACTTCTGCCACACTCTTTGGAAGAGGAGGCAGAACAGATGATCGAATTCTGTACAAAGTGCGGCTTATGTCTTTTAAGGAAGGAATAAATTTGTTTACTTCAGCTGGAAAGATTTCCTTTGATGTTTCTTCGCTGAAATTTTCAAAATTATGTTTTTGAAATTCGACATTTTTACTTACTAAAGCGCATTAAATAAACAAAATTAACTTTAAGAATAAAATATGATCTTGTTCTTAAATAACAGAAATGCATTAAATCTAATGAAACCGATTTGCATATATCAATAGCAGAAAATTGATATTTGCTCTAATTCGAAAACACTTTCTGAGTACAACAGTAATTATAAAAAGCAGTGACAAAAAAATGTATCTAATAACCACAGTTTTATGTATATTCTAAAACATAACCAATCATTCTTAAATTTAAAAACTAGTCGTTGGGGGCCACCGTAATACTTACCCATCATGGATATGCATAATGTAAAATATTAAAATAAAAATGTGTAAACTACTTATAAAATGCATTGCAATTCAAATAAAATCGTGGCTTGATGACGTCACAAACTTTAAAGGCTCGATTACTGAATTGCTTGAAAGAGGTTTTTCCTTATAACTCCAAAAATAATAATCTTATTAACTAGCGGTTTATTGCATCTGATTAAGCGTCAAATTTCCAATTAAAATATCTCTCTGAAGTGAAATTTGGATGAAATACAGGGTCATGAAAAATCGAAGAGTGTGGAAAATAGGATTCCAAATATCTCGGCAACTAATTATCCGATCGACTTCATGCTTTATGTAAAATTTATGTTTTTTTATTGTCTTTTATATTCATTTCTTAAAATAAACAATTTCGAAAATTTTTATATACCTTTTATCAGAACGAATATTTCGAGGGTCCGAATAAAATAGTTCCGGTTAATCGAGGTTAATGAAATGAAATAGGCTTCTTCCCATTATTACATACTAAGTACATACCAAATTGCAAGTCTCTATCTCAATTTTTTCGGGAGATAGAGCGTTTACAGACACACACACACACACACAGACACACAGACGGACGACAAAATTTTTTTTCTAAAAATATGTTTTTCGGAATCTCCAGTGTCTGAAACGTGTAAATCCGTCAAAAAAAATTTTTCGATTTTCAAAACGATTACAAGACTTACCCTATACTACGTATGATGGGTAAGTAATAAAACTAACTGAAATGTAACAACTTCACGATGTTTTACATTTCTCTGATGTTATTACTTACCCATCATACGTAGTATAGGGTAAGTCTTGTAATCGTTTTGAAAATCGAAAAAAATTTTTTGACGGATTTACACGTTTCAGACACTGGAGATTCCGAAAAACATATTTTTAGAAAAAAAAATTTTGCCGTCCGTCTGTGTGTCTGTGTGTGTGTGTGTCTGTAAACGCTCTAGCTCCCGAAAAAATTGAGATAGAGACTTGCAATTTGGTATGTACTTAGTATGTAATAATGGGAAGAAGCCTATTTCATTTCAATAACCTCGATTAACCGGAACAATTTTTTTCGGACTCTCGAAATATTCGTTGTGATGAAAGGTATATAAAAATTTTCGAAATTGTTTATTTTAAGAAATGAATATAAAAGACAATAAAAAAACAAATTTTGAATAAAGCATGAAGTCGATCGGATAATTAGTTGCCGAGATATTTGGAATCCTATTTTCCACACTCTTCGATTTTTCATGACCCTGTATTTCATCCAAATTTCACTTCAAAGATATATTTTAATTGGAAATTTGAGGCTTAATCAGATGCAATAAACCGCTAGTTAATAGGATTATTATTTTTGGAGTTATAAGGAAAAACCTTTTTCAAGCAATTCAGTAATCGAGCCTTTAAAGTTTGTGACGTCATCAAGCCACGATTTTATTTGAATTGCAATGCATTTTATAAGTAGTTTACACATTTTTATTTTAATATTTTACATTATGCATATCCATGATGGGTAAGTATTACGGTGGCCCCCAACGACTAGTTTATTTATTTCTGAAATATTTAATAAGAATTACTTTATTTGTTTAATGGATTTTTTTTTAAGTTTTACACATTATTAAAATAAAATTAATTAATACTATTCATTTATTATGTTGGAAATTCGTCTGAATAACATTTATTCTACAAAATTCATTTACTTGTATTTGAAAAAAAAAAAAAAAAAAAAAAAAAAATAGAATAAACAAAAACAGTGACTGTTAGTATGAAATTGATGAATTAAGTTCATGCAAAAAGAAAATAATAACGAAAACATATGCATGAGACATTGGCTATGAAACACTTTCCAACACTATCAAGATACTGTTTAAAAGAATTAATTATTTCATACAGAAAAAAGGTGGTATCATAAACGCATTTAGATTATGCTGGAAAGTGTAAAAAAGAAAGAGAGAGACAGATACAGAAAGCTTAATACAACAGAAGCATAAGAATAAAATAAAAACAGAAATAAGAAGTTTAAAATTTAGCATTTCTTTTTATTATATATGTTTTAATTTAAATCGTATTTTATTATTTCCTAAATGTTTAAAAGGTATCGAATAGAGTTGTTTGGTTATGTATTATGTTAAAGTTTTCTCATTTACTAAAGTTTTAAAAAAGTGAAAGCATGAGCTATATATAACACATACATACACACTGTAAAAAATAACGGCGAAAATTACGGCTTAAAACGCTGTAATTATTTTACGAAAAGGAAAAAAGACAGTTTACAGCTTTTTTTACTGTGATTTCTAAGCGCCATCTACTGACGAAATCGCGAAAGATTCAAAGCTGAAGTTTTGATCAAAGAGTCGAACTCGCTACAATTTAATCTGTCTATGTGTCTACACTGTAAAAAAGGAAAGAAAACGAGAAAAATCGCTACAGAAAACATAAAACATTGTAAATATTTCACTAGTATTCAAAAAACATGGATTACACCAAATGTGTTAATTTTAAGAGCTTCTAACGCCAGCTAACGCGGAAGACCGGTTTTTGACAACATTCCGAGTGAGATGAGATACAGAGTATTTCGTGCCCGCCATTGCATGCGTCAGCGTTTTCATGACTTGTAATTTGCTATTTCTTTTCAATATGGATACACGGATTTCACAAACATTTAAAGACCGAGGGTAAGTTTTTATCTTTATATTTACTTATATTATTGTTTTAATAACGTTACATAATTTCTGTTGCATATTTGTAAGATACAAACCACTTTCTGCGGCGTGTATCATCGACAATAACTTTCGAGTCAATTGCCTAGATTAAGTACTCAGTTTTAAATTGTAACAAGGGTGAATTTGCTTATTTTGGCTTTTATCTAGTTTACATTATCTCTCAGTGTTTCCCCACAGGGCTTTGTTATTATTTATATATAAAAAAAAAATGTTTGCTAAGTGAAAGGAAACTTTATGCATGCTAATAAAAGAAAAAAACGACCCTGATCTTTATTTCGTTATCATTATCATTGTTGTTTTCAAAATTTCAACTTATTCATTTGTACTTAGTAAGCTAACTCATGTATATATTTTTTATTCTGTAATAATTTTAAGTTCACTTTCTGAGCCTGTTTGAATAGTTTTATTTATACACTATATAATTGAAGTTCACTAAATTTTCATTGCAGCCAGAGCCGAGTTCTAGTCAATAATTTTCAGATTTTTTACATGCATGTTTTTTTTTTTTATGTGGCATTTAGTTTTAATAATCTTATATGTAATTTTGAAAATTAAATTTGCGTAATTTAGATACATTATTTTATTAAATTAAAAAAAAATTCCACTGGTTTGTTTATTCTGATCGTTTATTATCTTTTAATTTCGTCATTATCTAATATTTAAGCTTTTTTACTGTAACTCGCGTTTGTAGATAGAAATGAGATTATTTTGATTATTTGATCTCAATATATATTCTACAATTTATTAAATAAATTTATAATATTAAATTAGAAACAAAGCCCTGTGAAAAATACTGGGTGATAGGAAAACTATTTGAAAACTGAGTAACAGGCAAAATATTCCTTTGTATTAATGTAAAGAAAAATGCTTTATCTGTAGACAAATGACTCGAGAAAAAAATTTCCGGTGATATACGTTAGAAAAAATAAACATGAAGTTTGCTTCTTACGTATATGTATAAAATAATTGATTATATCATAATGTTATTAAAACAATAAGCAATGGGTATGAGTAAATATAAAGATAATATTTAGTGCACTTGGTCTTTAAAATATGTCCAAATATCAAATAAGAAAAATTTTAAACAAGTAAACAATATAGGGGTTGGGGTAGAAATACAAAATATATATTGGGCCATTTTCAAAATTCGATTACATATGTTGTCCCAGAGGAAAAAGAAGGAAATTCAAACATGTATTAATATTTAAAGTTTAATTTGAGGTATGCATTATATAAAGAAGACTATATTAAATATTTCTAGCATTAAAAATTAAAAAAAATAAATAAAAATTGTTGAGCTATAAATAGTATAAATGAATTAGTGTCAAATCCGTTACCAAATGTCAAGTCAATTACCGCACATTTTTTTAATGTATTTTAATATTAATATCATTTTTTTACCATTCTATTGTTATTTTTCTTTCAACTAAGAAATAGAGATATGATTTTCTTAAAATTCAACAATTTCCATAAATATATATTGTTATTATTAGAAAAAGGTTTGTATAAATATCTATGTGGTCAAAATTTGTGGTTATAAATGTTTCTCATTTCAATTTAATTTAAGTATCATATCCTGAAATTTAGGGACTTAAGTCACCTCAAAGTAAGTTGATTTTTGAAACTTTAAAAAAATTTAAAAGGTGACTGTTTTTAGTAATTTTGTAAGGTAACGGACTTGACATGTACCGGATTTGACACTAATCCATTTATACTGATTTATATCTCAACAATTTTTATTGATTTTTTAAATTTTTAATGCTAGATATATTTAATATAGACTTCTTTATATAATGCACATCTCAAATTAAACATTAAATATTAATATATGTTTGAATTTTCTTCTTTTTCCTCTGGGACAGCATATGTAATCAAATTTTAAAAATGGCCCATTTTCAAGAAAAAAAAAAGTAAAAAATATTTTACATGTTTGACTACCACTATTTCCGCATGGAATTTTTATCTTATTTAATTGCAGATCATTGGCGACTCGTGACTGGTTTTATTTGGGGCACTAAATGCATGGTTGCTAAATTTATTCTTTTCTTACCACTATTATTAAAAAAGTAATATTTTATAACATTTATTGTCAGAAAGTTCTGTCATTAAACAAAGTCAGAGTCAAACGGGGCGGGGGAAACTAAGAACCTACAACTGCCATTAAATAAGGAAAAGATATATTGTAAAAAATGGTATCAAAATAATGTGTTTCAGGCAGGCATTTAGAGCTTCAAAAAACGAGCCGCCACTGAAAGCAATACAATTTACAGCAAAATTCCACAGCTTTACTCTAAAATGTACAAATGTGCTGTAAAAAATAAAAAAAATAAAAAAAAATAATAAAAAGCAAAAGATAATGAAAATCTACAAAGGTTCTGTAAAACCTAAAAAATAAAATTGTTAAATTAACAGCAAAAAATTCTGAAAATTACAAAAGTTCTGTAAAACTCAAAAAAAAAAAAAAAAAAGAAAAAGAAATTGCTGTTAAATTAACAGCAAAAAATGGTGCAAATCTACAAAAATTTGGTAAAATCTAAAGAACCAAACTGCTGTTAAATTAACAGCAGAAAATGCTGAAAATCTACAACAGTTTTGTAAAATCTAAAAACAAAATTACTGTTAAATTAACAGCAAAAAATGCTGAAATTCTTCAAAAGTGCTGTGAAATCGAAAAAACAAAAGTGCTGTAAAATGAACAGCAAAAAACGCTGAAAATCTACAAAAGTGCTGTTAAATCTAAAAAAGCAAATTTGCTGTAAATTTACAGCAAAATCTGCTGGCACCCATATTGCCAGCATTTTTTGCTGTAAAATTACTGTGGTTTTTTTTACAGTGCATATATACTTATTAATATGTATGTATATGTAAAATCTTCATTTATTCAACAATTTTAAGCTGATAAAATTTTAAGGAAATGACATAACGTCTATTGTTGTAATTTTGAAACTTCCTGTTTAACATAACATTAATTTGTAAGGGACAGTAAAATACACGGAGAGAAAAATAAAACCTTTTAAACTCAGTGAAAGTTTGCATGAATCGATTCGTTTCAGTATCAATCATTTTAAAACATTCTTCACCAAACAAACAATAAACGATATGTAACAAAAGTCTGCAATTATTCAAAACTGTTTCTACCTTTGAGGCCTATTTCATCTTATTATTTGTTTTGATTTTAAACAAACAAAATTTAAGAATATTTAGCTTAAAGAATGTATACATTTAAATAATCGCACACATTTAAATATTTCTCAGAAATGCATTCAGTTAATTTGCTCATAAAGGATAAGGGTCCATAAGCCGTATTTTTAGCTCATGAAATAAGACTAAAACTTGATTTTGTTATACTGACTTAATTATTTCACTTTTTAATATTAGAAGATTTATCCTGTACGATTTGAACAAAATTTTTTGCATTTTGTTCGGATTTATATAACTTACACAAGCTCAAAGTTCGTATTATTCGTCGTTTTTGATGAAAAATACGCAATTTTTCCTCATTTTAACTCAAATTTTAATTTTTTAATATTTTAATATGAGCGCAGCTTTGCAACACTTTTATTTTTACATATATTGTACATTTTGATGTATTTTATAATATATATAAAGAAGAAAGTGTTGCACGATGGCGCTCATATAAATAATTGAGGTAAAATTAGGAGAAAGTGCGTATTTTTCATTAAAAACTATGAATAATATGAACTTTGAGCTTGTGTAAATCATATAAATCCAAACAAAATGCAAAAACTATTTTTGAAATCGTACAGCATAAACCTTCTAATATTAAAAAGTGAAATAATTAAGTCACTATAACAAAATCAAATTTTAGTCTTATATCATGGGCCAAAAACACGGCTTGTGGACCTTGATCCTTTCTTCTCTTGAAAAAGTCTGTCCAAGTAACATATTGAAAAGAAAAAAGGAAAAATGCATACACATACATTTATCAGAAACATAAAATCGACACCCTACACTGTAAAAAAAATTTCCTGAAAATAACGGAAATTGTACTGGCAATCGAGACGCCAGTACTATTTCCGTATTTTAACGGAAAAAAATTCCCGTAAATTCCAGGAAATTTTCCGTAATTTCTGAAATATCCGTTTTTAAATTTCCGTTTTATAACGGATATCTTCCGTATTTTTTAGAAATTTTTATGACGTTAAAATAAATTTTATAGGACCAAGAAAAAAAAAAGTATTCCCTTCAAGGAACATCTTATAAGGAACAGAATTTTTTTTTTTTTCCCTCCGTTCATTTCTGAGCGAGTTTTTAATAAACAACTACCATTTCCCACGATAAGTATCGAACCCACAACCTTCCGCTTTCTAAACCATCGCGTCAAATCATTACGCTATGGCTGGACAGGAGATGTGTTCAAATGTTGTTACTTCTTTGAGAAGTTTTTAATGATGCAAAAATTTGAAGTTCTTCTAATTAGATGGATATTTTCAGAGTTCTATTGTTTTTAATATTTTCTTTTCAAAATTGTTCTATATTCTGCTTTATTATTTGATGCTTTATAACATATAAATTTAATTTTTTTATGTATCATATGTAAAATATATATTATGTAAAATATTGTATTAACAGTAATGATTGTTTCTTTTTGCAATAGTACATGTACTTTAATAATTTGTGTGTTGATTTATTTATCAATTTCAGTAAAATCAATAATTATCTTAAGCAGACGTATTTATTACATGCTATTAAAGTAAATTTTCTTTATCTCTTAGTTTAAAAACTTATGTGAATAAACAAATTTATAATAAATTAAATTATTATATTTAAGCTTTGCTGCGAGCTGTATGGTTCTGTTAAAATGAATAATTTTTAAAATATCAAAACGAAAAAATAGATTTTTAGAGAAAATTTTGAAATTAATAACTTTAGGATAGGTAAGTTTAAATTTGGACTTAATAATTTAGTTTAATTTATAAAAATTATAAACTAACAAAATAAATTATAAACTTTTATAAAAATGAAGCTTATAACTTTATAAAGTAAACAAAAAGTTATTATTTTTTATAAATTTAAAGAGAAAATTATGAACTTTGTAAAATAATTTTACAATGTTTTACAATGTTTTACAATAAATTTACTGTTTAATTCACAAATTTATAAGACAAATCAGTTTAGTTTAATACCCACATACCGATAATTTGCAAAGATATTATTTTATGAAACCTTAAAAATATTAAAATAAAAAAATAGATTTTTAGAGAAAATTTTGAAATTAATGACCTTGGGATAGGTAAGTTTAAATTTGGACTTATTAATTTAGTCTAAATTAATTTAGTTTAATTTATAAAATCATAAATTAACGAAATAAATTATAAACTTTATAAAATCATAAACTTCATTTTTATGAAAGTAAAGAAAAAATGATTAATATCTTTTATAAATTTAAAGACAAAAAATATAAACTTTGTAAAAAATTATAATTTATAAAAAATTAAATTTTAGTTTAATTCACAAATTTATAAGACAAATCAGTTTTGTTCAATACAATATACATATCGATAATTTGCAAAAATAATATTTTATGAAACCTTTAATAACCTAATATTGCCTCACGTTAATAAAATAAAAATAAAATTTTAAAACGTCTGTGAAAAAATTCACAATTTAAAGTACCATAAAGAAAAAAAAGGTAGATTTAAAAAAATATTTTTTTGTAATTTATGGAAATAAAATAAATTTCTAAAGATTTCACTAAAAAATAAAAATATAATTATTATATTCACATAAAATTACCGCCCAGACACAACCCTGGTTAGAATGAGTTCCAGGATTGGCTCGAACCTAATGACAAAAATAGGCCCACGGGTAGGACTGGTTCAGATTTGGATCCTAGAAGAACTCTTGTAAATAAAACAATCTTAATTCGCATTTCAAACAAGGCGATTTCTGTACGCAAACCTCTGAACGTCATTTACGGAAATGGCACTAGAAATACGGACATTGTACAGTTTTGTAAGAAATACGGAAAAATCCATTAAATTTACGGAAAAATTTCTGCATATTTACGGATTTGAAATCTCCTTTACGGAACTAATGCCATTTACGGAAATTGTACTGTTGTTTTGGAAAAATGAAACTTCTCCGTAAAATTTAACGGAAAATCTCTTGTATTTTCACGGATTTTTTTTAGAGTGTAAACTAACTAAAACGAAGAAATTCATCCAGGACAATTATTGCATTATTAACATTTCAAATATTCAACTCATTTGATGTCATAAAATATTTTGCAATGTCTAATTTTATTATTTTTTTCTCCGTAATTTCGAAAATTTGGGGCAAAACTCACATTTTGACAGCATTTTCTGACAGACCATCTGCCTTAATAGAAAAATAGAAAACGCTATTCTTTTTCTTAGTTTTTTAATAAGATAATGCGTCACAAATAACCATTTTCGATTCGAGTAGCATTTTAAAGGAAAAAACATTTAAAAAGAAAACATTTTTCAATAATATTATTAATAAGTCAAATGTTGATTAAATGCAATCCATTCAATCAATAACTGATCATAGGGGAAAACGTAAAGGAACTCTTATTACTTTATTACATATATATATTGTTGTGAGCTCGGGGTTCGAAAGGACTGATGCCAATATATAAGAACAATAAAAAGGCTTTATTCACTATAAACAGTGCAATACGATCACAAATATCTTCTGAAAATTACAAGATATTCAGTAATCTTCAAATCCAATAAAAGCGCAGCAAAATTTCACACAGAAACAATGCGTTCAATACGACGTATCAACGACAAAATCGATCCGAGAAACACAGTTCTCAATGCAAAGCCTCTCGTATGAATTCAATCGCAGTTGACAGACAACTAACTAACTGAACTGATGGAGGTCCTTATATAGGTTTCAGAGATCTTTCCAGATTATTCCAGAGCCTTCAGATGCTAGAAATTACCAGAAAGTGCTTTAACTTTCGATAGAGAACCCAAGCAAGAAAGGATCCCAATGTATAGGTACAAGGGGGGTGTGGTTGCACAAAAAGTCGCCAAATCCGTCGCCAACTTGGCGACATTTGGCGATATATCGCCAAATTTGGCGACAAAAATAAGTCGCCAAAACCATCGCCAACTTGGCGATAAACCCATTCCTTGGCGATTTTCCAATAGAACTCTATTATAAAACCGATGCTGTAAGGTTGTTTTCCTTGCAAACCATCTGAGGCCTTTAGCATTGAGTTACATGATGCTCAATAGGAAATACATTAATAATACTGCAATTTTCACAATAATAAAATAAAATAAATTTAAACAAATGGAATATTTACAGATATATACAAAATTCATAACATTGCCCCCCTCTCAAGGACTGCACGTCCCGGGCAGTGCAACCTTTGATCGGAACGCAAACCCGTTGCCAATAAATGCTATACTATTCAAAACACTTAAAGCAGACATGCAAAATAACCATTAAACACATTCATAATGCTGAATTATACAAAATATACACTTATTTAAAAATAAATTAAATTAAATTAAAGCATAGACATCATTACATACAAGTATTTAAATAATAATAACATTAATAATGATAATGCTACGCAAAAGAAATTTTTACATTAACTTATATACAAGACCATGGTCATACTAATTTACATTATTTACATTACACTATTTACAATCAATGAACTAAGTACTATGGCCATAGTATGGAGCCAGCCTGTCGTAATGAACGACTCTAGGCTTCGAACTTGGTGACTTTCGGATCCGAATTACGACATCGTTCAGTCTGTTTAGGACTGTATAAGGACCGTCCCAGTGCGTTTGCAGTTTGGGAGAAAGTCCTTTACGTCGAGTCGGATTATAAAACCAAACCTTGTCACCTTCTTTGAATTGATGTCCCGTGGCTTTCGTGTCGTACCTGGTCTTCATCTTCTCCGTCTGTATATTGATCCACTCTCGAGCCAGGTTGTGGACGTCTTCAAATCGTGCCTGGAGATTCTGCACGTATCCCTCTGGCGATGAAGGCGCATCTGGAGGGCGACGAAAAATCAGATCACAAGGTAGACGAAGATCACGACCGAAAAGCATCTGAGACGGGGAATAGCCGGTTGTTTCATGGACGGCGCTGCGATAGGCAAGAAGATACAAGGGAAGATTTTGGTCCCAGTCTTGTTGGTTTCTTGAGACTAACAGTGAGAGATTGTTGAGGATGGTACGATTAAATCTCTCAACCATGCCATCCGACTGTGGATGTAAAGGCGTCGTCCTAGTTTTGTCCATTCCGAGAAGTTGACAGAGACCCTCAATCACAGCAGAGATGAAATTTCTCCCCTGGTCAGAATGCATTTGAAGGGGGACTCCATACCTTGATATCCACTGGTGTACCAAGGCATCCGCAACCGTAGAAGCTTCTTGATCAGGGATGGCATAAACTTCAGGCCATTTCGTGAAGTAGTCCATGACAACAAGGAGGTATTTGTTGCCATCAGCATTTCTTGGCAGAGGGCCTAGGATGTCAAGGGCGATGAGTTCGAAAGGTGCTCCTACATTGTAGAGATGTAGTCTTCCTCGGCTACGTTTCTTTGGTCCTTTTCGAGCTGCACATGCATCGCAAGATTTGCACCATCGTTCGACGTCAGCTCTCGCTTTTCCCCAGAAGAAGCGCTCTCGGACTCTATGTAATGTTTTCATGACTCCAAAATGGCCACCAGTGGGACTGCCATGTAATTCCTTGAGGACCTCTGGTATTCGGGATCGAGGAAGTACCAACTGCCACCGAGATGTCTTCCCATCTTCCGATTCGAATTTTCGGAACAGGACACCATTCCTTACGTGGAGAGAGTTCCAAAGAGCCCAATATTGCTTCGTCGTAGGACTGTAAGTCGAGATGTCTTTCCAACTGGGCTTCGTGCTAGAAGATTCTAATAACTCCAAGATTGGTTTGATCTCAGAGTCTGCCATTTGATCTACTCGAATCTTCTCATCACTCCAGGGATCTGGTGGCGTTGATAGTGAAGTCTTCGTCTGGCGTATGACATGTTCGGGATTATACTTGCTCTCCGCTCTGGAACAATAGCGACAACTTTCGGGACACGGTCTTCTTGATAGGGCATCGGCGTTTCCATGCGATGAACCTTTACGATGCCTGATGTCAAAGTCGTATTCCTGGAGCCGTTGTATCCATCTGGCTACTTGGCCCTCTGGGTTCTTAAAATTCATCAGCCATGTTAGGGATACGTGATCAGTACGAAGGAGAAATTTCCTGCCATAGAGATAGTGATGGAAGTGTTCTATGGCTTTCACTATAGCTAATAACTCCTTACGAGTGACGCAATAATTCTGCTCTGGTTTCGATAAACATTTGCTCCAGTATGCTACGACTCGTTCTTGGCCATCTATTTCTTGGGAAAGTACAGCGCCGACACTTTCATGGCTGGCATCCGTGTCCACAATGAACTGTTTCTCGGGGTGCGGATAGGTAAGGACTGGAGAGGATGTGAGAGCTTCTTTCAGCCGCTGGAAGGAATTGTCGCATTCTTGTGTCCATAGAAACTTCTGCTTGCTGTCAGTGAGCCTATGCAATGGTCTTGCGATGTTGGAGAACCCCTGGACAAACTTTCTGTAATAAGTGCATAGTCCCAAAAAGCTTCGCAACTGATGGAAATTTTCCGGACGCTTCCAGTTCTTTACTGCGGACACTTTTTCAGGACCTGTTCGAACACCTTCAGCTGAGATGATGTGTCCTAAATAGTTTACTTCTCGTTGGAAGAACTTGCATTTCAAAGGGTTCAGCTTTAAATTCGCCGCTCTTAGCTTCGTTAACACTTTTCGAATATTCTCTAGATGTTCTTGAAACGTGCAGCCACCAATGATGACATCATCTAGGTAGATGAGACAAGCTTCAAAAGTCAGGCCTTTTAACACTGTCTCCATGAGGCGCTCGAACGTTGCTGGGGCATTGCAGAGCCCGAACGGCATAACTTTAAATTGCCAAAGTCCTTGTCCAGTAGTAAATGCGGTCTTATCTTTGTCATCAGGATGGATCTCTACCTGCCAATATCCACTCTTCAAATCCAGTGTGGAAAACCATTTATGTCCTGAAAGAGTATCTAGTGTGTCGTCTATTCTTGGTAGAGGATAGCTGTCCTTCTTCGTGATATCATTAAGTTTACGATAATCCACACAAAATCTTGTGGAGCCATCTTTCTTTCGGACCAACACGATGGGAGAGACCCACGGACTTGATGACGGTTCGATGATGTCACTATCCTGCATCTCTCGTAAGAGCTTAGAAACCTCTTCTTGTTTTGCGAACGGCAAGCGTCTTGGATGCTGTTTAATCGGTGGATGGTCGGCAGTATCAATTCTATGACGTGTCAGAGAAGTGCGACCTATATCATTCTCGTTTTGTGAAAACACATCCTTAAATTCCTGGAACAGTCTTTCTGCGGCATGTCTCTGCTCAGGAGATAAATTGCCATTTCGTCCAATTACAGGTGTTAAACTTATAGGCGGCTCCGATAACGTCAAGATCGGGTCTTTGCAAACACAGGTGACTGGAGCACAGGTTGCAAGCACTTCACCTTTCTGGATAATTCTAGACTTTTCACTTACGTTCGCAATCCTCACAGGTATTACATCTCTCGACAGATCTACCAGCGCTGATGCTATTAGCACTCCTTTTGGGCTCTTCTCAGGATATCCAACCAAGCCACTCTGAAAACTTCTTTCGTTCTCAGTTAATCCAGGTATCAGCATTTCGGTCCGAGGAGGGATGATAACATCTGCCATGGCTGTGATCTGTTTAATAGATTCAGACTCATTTCCTAGTTTGAAAATAGTGACATCTTCTTGAGCAGAGCGTAACTCATTATTCTTAAAGTCCAGTGTAAATCCATGCTCTTTTAAAAAGTCCAGTCCGAGTATGAAAGGGTCTGAAATATCGGCCACATAGACTGTATGGCGATAAGCGGCGTTCCCAAACTTTATTTTCAGTGTCATTCTTCCATGTATATCGATCTTATCTCCGGTCACAGTTTGAAGGATTACACGTGGCGGGGTCCAGGAGAGTTTTTCTTTCAGCCGCTGAGCTAGATCTTTCCGAATGATGGTCACATTGGCTCCTGTATCGATGATCATATTACAGGGAAAATCATTCACACTTCCGACTAGAAAAACTCCGTTCTCGCCGCAACTTCTTGCAGAAATTTCACATACTTGAAAATGAGGCTTCTTAAGATCTGGAAACCTCCGCCCCGCAAGATGGTCAATAATCAGTTTTCTTGCTCCTCCGTTAGCGGGTGAGCTATTACCTTCAGTGCTGGGTCGTCTTGGGCAGTCGATTTGGATATGGCCTTCTCCACCGCATTTCCAGCACTTGATCTTCCTGTAAGGTTTGTTGGCCATTAAGGAGTTCATCTTTCTCATTATGTCATTCATCTGCTGCTGTAAGCACTCCACAGCTCTATCCGACGTCTCAGGCAGGTTGGCTGCTCGCACAAAGTGTCGATCTTTCCTAGTAGCTTGCTGGGCTGCCTCGAATTTCAGAGCGTAAACCAAAGCCCCTTTTAAATCATTGAGATCTGCAATCCGGAGTGATGTCTGGATCTCAGGGTCACGCACACCATCAATAAAATGCTGCAGAGCCAAGCTTTCTCTAATTTCAGTCGGACAGTCAGGATAAGCAAGATGTGAAAGTCTCTCGACATCCGTAGCAAGCTCTTGCAGGGATTCAGTGGATTTCTGCTGTCGAGATTTGAGCTGGAGTCTGCTATATTCCTTCATGCATTTCTCGCCAAAGCGTAATTCTAAGGCACTGACGAGCGTTTCAAAATCCAGCGGTTCATTTGCAGGCAAAGTCTGTAGGACGTCGGCAGCATCAGCTCGTAGAGAAGCAGCTAACTGGTAAGCCTTTGTCTGGGAATCCCATCCATTGGCGTCCGCTACGATCCCAAATTGTGTCTTAAAAACTGGCCATGAGGATTTTCCGTCATAGGTCGAGAGTTTAATAGAGGCCCGAGGAAGCATAGCTTGATACTTGACATCTTCGGGATAGTTTTCGGCAGTTATCTTTTGTTTCTTCACATTTTCCAACTCCTTTTCTACACTCTCAATCCTTTCTTCGACGGTCTTGGCGATCTTTTGAACTTTTTCTTCTACTCTTTCTTCAACGGTCTCGGCGATCTTTTGAACTTTTTCTTCTACTCTTTCTTCTACGGTATTGGCTGTCCTTTGAATTTCTTCTACTTTTCCTTCTATTTGTTGAAATCTTCCTTCAACTTTGTTTTCCACGCCGTCAATTCTGTCATTTAAAGATGTTATTTTATCCTCTATTAAGTCTTTCAACTCTCCAAGGTTGGTTGACATATCCTTCTTCATTTCATCTTTTAAGTCGCCAAGGTTGGCAGTCATTTTCTCATCCATCTCGCCAAGATTTGCAGTCATTTTCTCATCCATCGCTGACATTTCCTTCTTCATTTCATCTTTTAACTCGCCAAGGTTGGCAGTCATTTTCTCATCCATCTCTCCTAACTTCTCCAATAATTTAGTCAGTTGCGCTTCCATTGCTCTGGTAATCGGCATTCAACCCCACTTCTGACACCAAATGTTGTGAGCTCGGGGTTCGAAAGGACTGATGCCAATATATAAGAACAATAAAAAGGCTTTATTCACTATAAACAGTGCAATACGATCACAAATATCTTCTGAAAATTACAAGATATTCAGTAATCTTCAAATCCAATAAAAGCGCAGCAAAATTTCACACAGAAACAATGCGTTCAATACGATCAACGACAAAATCGATCCGAGAAACACAGTTCTCAATGCAAAGCCTCTCGTATGAATTCAATCGCAGTTGACAGACAACTAACTAACTGAACTGATGGAGGTCCTTATATAGGTTTCAGAGATCTTTCCAGATTATTCCAGAGCCTTCAGATGCTAGAAATTACCAGAAAGTGATTTAACTTTCGATAGAGAACCCAAGCAAGAAAGGATCCCAATGTATAGGTACAAGGGGGGTGTGGTTGCACAAAAAGTCGCCAAATCCGTCGCCAACTTGGCGACATTTGGCGATATATCGCCAAATTTGGCGACAAAAATAAGTCGCCAAAACCATCGTCAACTTGGCGATAAACCCATTCCTTGGCGATTTTCCAATAGAACTCTATTATAAAACCGATGCTGTAAGGTTGTTTTCCTTGCAAACCATCTGAGGCCTTTAGCATTGAGTTACATGATGCTCAATAGGAAATACATTAATAATACTGCAATTTTCACAATAATAAAATAAAATAAATTTAAACAAATGGAATATTTACAGATATATACAAAATTCATAACAATATATATAAACTTTAATGTCAAGGGAGGGACATTCTATTAAAAAGTTATATTAAAAGACCTATTCAGTGTGGAACAGGCTATAATACACTTGAATGTTATATTCACACTTTATAGTAATTTGATAATTTTTACGCATTGAAAATTCAGAAAAACAGACAAATATCATAAATCAATCTTCAACCATATTTCAAATACGTGAAATAATTACCATCATGCATAGATTATAATGGATTTCAAACATTATTGACATGAAGCAAAAGTTCCAACCTCATCATATTTTTAATTAAAAATTTGTTTTCCAAAATGTACACTTTAAAATGTTTTTTTATTTTAAAAAAAGAAATACAAAAACTGCAAAAAATTAAGAATAATGGGTTTTTCTTTCTTTCTTTTTTTTTTTCTCTAATGGTGACTTCTTGTTGTCTATGAATGCAATTTATTCAATACCGAACCACAAACATTACAAAACTTTGCAACATCAAATATTCAATAACTATAAATTATTGTCATGATAAATAATAGATAAAACAAACATTCAAAATTTCCGTGTATGAAAATAATTTTTTTTTTTGTTAATTGCGTTTAAAATAATTTAAAATTCTAAGCAATGTAATGTATTTAAAATCTTTTAGACAGCCCTATAAAATGAATATGTTAAAATGAGCTCTGTAAGTATTCAAGTAATTCATTTACATTAGAAACTAATGCACTGCATCTATTAAAACAGTACATTCATATTTACATAGACTAATTTATAAACTAAACATAAATATTTCTGAAATGTACGTTAAAAATTAGTTTAATGTGACATGGGGAAATTTTATTACCAAAAACTACAAATAACTAGTCGAGCTACTAATAATAGTCTTATCCAACAACGTAATGGCTGATGAATTTGTTAACCTCAATAACATATTTGGAATTTCGGTGTAGAATTTTTCTGAAAGCTTCAGAATGTATGAACAAACAATATGAAGTAATAAAAAATCTGTTTTATGTTGGAAATTAAAAATATATACAATAGTAAGGTCTAACTTTGAATCGATGGGGCTAGCATAATTTTTGTTTTTAGAAAATTCCACTTCTATATGGTATTTGAAAAAATATTATTACAATTAATAATGCCGTGTTTTTTTTTTTTTTTTTTTTTTTTTTTTTTTTTTTTTTTGATTATAATACTTTTACAAAACATTAGAAAATAAGTTTTATATCATGCTCTATTTTAAAATATCAAAATAAATCCAATTCAATGATAAAGTAACTTCAGAATTTGTTATTTTCAAACAAAATTAAAAAATTAACAATCTCAAAATTCCTTTTAAAGGTTTGTCCAGTGTTTGCAACCAGTTTCTTTTACGATGGTGCGTTATTGTAATATAACTTAACTGATTCAATAACCTAGTAAGCATTTCAAATATATATACGTATATTTATATGTATATATAATAAAACTTTTGTAACTAATAACCATTAAACTAGATAAATAATAGTCAATAGATAAACCGATCATTATAACACAATACACACACACACACACATATATATATATATATATATATTAACATTAATGAAACATTACCGAAACACTAACAAAAACTATGAAATTATAAATTAATATGTAATAATTAATTGGTAACAATAGTATTCCCCAACACTCTGAATATAGATTCCATATACATAGTTAAAAGAAGAAGAAATTAAATAAAAAATTGAAAAAATGAAATTTGCGGAATTTAGACAGAATCTTCAGGTCCCAAATGCCTATATATATAACCATTAATGAATATATATATATCCAAACATTTAAGTTTCTCAAAATTTAAATAAGTGGGGAAAATACTTAAAGATATGTAGAGAAAAAAAGCCAATGTGCAGAAAGTGAAAATTATTACAAGAAGCAATTGGAAACTTATAGAGTGGAACGCTTTATCAAGGGTGATATTCCAAAATATAAAAAAATTGTTACACACACATACATATATACCGGGTGATCCAAAAGTCAGGACGAACTTTAAAAATGAATAATTCGAAAACGAATAAAGATACAAAGATACGGTTTGCACCAAACGAATGGAAAAGAAACCGGGTTTTGTGTGGCAACGAAAAAAAATAGTTCTGTTGGCGACCAACAGATGGCGCTATAGTGTTTTATTTCACCAACAGATGATTTACAAATGAAAAAATGTTTACAACTTACAAGTCAGCTTAATTACAGTTAATTAGTACTACAGTAAATGTTCAATGCGCTGTCCATCATTCAGAAGGACAGCTGTTAGACGAGGCACCACACCGTTCACAGCATTTAGTAGCATTTCTTGCGTTATGGCAGACACATTTTGGCGGATGGCATCTTTCAGTGCTGCTAGTAATGCCGGTTGGTCGCGATACACTTTTGACTTCAAGAATCTCCACACCCAAAAGTCGCAGGGTATCAGATCGGGAGATATTGGAGGCCATGCGTGATTAAAGTAGCGACTGATAATGCGATCCTCCCCAAATGTTGAGCGTAGCAAGCGTTGCACAGGCAGAGCAATATGAGGTGGTGCTCCATCTTGCATAAATGTGACTGTTTGGAGTGCCTGTCGCGCTTGCAGTTCAGGAATAATGTTGTTCTGTAACAGTGCTACATATCGCTGACCAGTGACAGAAACTGTTTTGAAACCCGTCTGTGTGACATCCTAGAAAAAATGGACCAATTATGAAATCAGCAGTGAAGCCACACCAGACTGTCACTTTAGGCTGTTGCAAGGGTACCTCAACAAATGCATGTGGATTTTCTGTAGTCCACACTCGACAATTGCGGGTGTTAACAGCGCCAGAGAGTGTGAAATGCGCTTCATCTGTCCAAAGCACAGTGTGAAACCAGTCGTGCTGCTCTTCTATCTTATTGAATACGAAATTCGAAAAATCTCGGTGGGAGTCGAAGTCAGGAGGTTTTAGTTCTTGGTTATGTTGCAACTTGTAGGGATACCGTTGCAAAGTTATTCACGGTGCTCTCCAGACACTTCCGTACGACACTCCTGTCTGCCTCGGAACTTCGCGAGCACTGCACTCCCCATGTGCAGCAACCGCCGACATGGATTGCCCCGTCTGCTCCACTGTCGAGGTAACAGCAGTGGCTGTTGAGGGACGTCCACTTCTTTGACATGACGCCAAAGAACCTGTAGCTTCAAATTTCTTCATCATATTGTTCAATGCAGAAGACGTTATTGGTCCTTTGCTATCTCGCATACCTTCATGTAGCGATATTCTCGCAATGCCGCAATGGCACTTTCCGAATTCTTATAATACAGTTTAACTAAGAGGGCTTTCTCAACTATGGACAGCATTTCGATGCATACAAGCTTCGACTACCATTACCTGCTGCAGTTGCTCCTTTTTAAATCGTTTGTTGCTTTGCATAATCCTACATCAGAAGTCCGACAGCGCCATCTGTTGGTCGCCAACAGAACTATTTTTTATTTCAATGCCACACAAAACCCGGTTTCTTTTCCATCCGTTTGGTGCAAACCGTATCTTTGTATCTTCATTCGTTTTCGAATTATTCATTTTTAAAGTTCGTCCTGACTTTTGGATTACCCGGTATATATATAATATATATGTAACAATTTTTTATACATGTAATATATAGATTATATGATTATATATTAACAATTATATATATAACACTGCTACATGGTATAATGATTTCATTGTGTATGGTCAATTTCTTATGTTTCAATGGTTAATTTTTACAATAAGTTTATATATATATATATATATATATATATATATATAATTTATATATGTATTATTCCGGAAAGCCGAATGCATATCAGTAGTACAGTTCTAACACAACAGAGAGTTTTCGACTAAATTTTCCTCTTTTTTAATTGCAGAAAAAAAAAATATATATCCGATTAATCGTAGAAAGATTTACAATTTTAATTAAAATTATTATGGAAAGATTTCTTATCTGAAATAGAGGTGCCATACTCCTTGGAAATTTTAAGGAATCTTGTGAAAGGATGTGTTTCTATTATAGAACAGACTACAAATGAGAGCCTTTATCAAGCCCTTAAAGAGCCTTGTCTGTACAACAGACTAACTCACTAGAGTTTTATTAAAATCTCGCAATTTAAAAATTACTTAATTGTTTAAGTTTCCAATGCATATTCATTGCCGTTTACAATTTAAGTCAAAATATAATGAAACGATAATTGTTTTATATTTTAAAAATCATCTCTATAATTTTAAGAACATGTATAAATGACGTTTCATTTTTCTTTTATTTATATATTTTACTGAATAAATAATCAGTTTAAAACAAAAAGGCCGAGCAAACAAATTTGGATTATGTAATGTATACGTTGAGGATTTATAATGAAAATCAGAATTAATAGAAAATCAGTATATATAAATAATACGCAGGGAAAATCATCATATATAAATGTGCAATAACATATTAATTTACCTTAATATAAATAAATTTTTAGCAAAGCTTTCTTACCTGTAAATTGTACTTATTGGCGTCATTATATCTTTCAGCGTCCTTGTCTTTATTTGTTGAAAACATTCTATTGCCGTTATTTCGTGTCTGTGATCGACATGCATATGACTCCCTTTATCCACAATTATGGTGTCTTGATTTTTAATAGTCAATTTGGCGTTACAGTTGTTTAACTTACAAGACCACCAGTTGTAGTTGCCTTTTGAAGATTTCAATTTATAAATAAAGTTTTGGTGGGTTACAACTTTCCCACCAGATGTTGTCTCTAAAAATCTAATCATAATTATTACGATTAAAACTAGTCGTTGGGGGCCACCGTAATACTTACCCATCATGGATATGCATAATGTAAAATATTAAAATAAAAATGTGTAAACTACTTATAAAATGCATTGCAATTCAAATAAAATCGTGGCTTGATGACGTCACAAACTTTAAAGGCTCGATTACTGAATTGCTTGAAAGAGGTTTTTCCTTATAACTCCAAAAATAATAATCCTATTAACTAGCGGTTTATTGCATCTGATTAAGCGTCAAATTTCCAATTAAAATATCTCTCTGAAGTGAAATTTGGATGAAATACAGGGTCATGAAAAATCGAAGAGTGTGGAAAATAGGATTCCAAATATCTCGGCAACTAATTATCCGATCGACTTCATGCTTTATTCAAAATTTATGTTTTTTTATTGTCTTTTATATTCATTTCTTAAAATAAACAATTTCGAAAATTTTTATATACCTTTCATCAGAACGAATATTTCGAGAGTCCGAAAAAAAATGTTCCGGTTAATCGAGGTTATTGAAATGAAATAGGCTTCTTCCCATTATTACATACTAAGTACATACCAAATTGCAAGTCTCTGTCTCAATTTTTTCGGGAGATAGAGCGTTTACAGACACACACACACACAGACACACAGACGGACGGCAAAATTTTTTTTCTAAAAATATGTTTTTCGGAATCTCCAGTGTCTGAAACGTGTAAATCCGTCAAAATTTTTTTTTCGATTTTCAAAACGATTACAAGACTTACCCTATACTACGTATGATGGGTAAGTAAAAGTAATAATAAAATTGAAACTTAAGATTATGCGCTTAAAACTCCAGCACGCTCTGGGTCTCCTAATGAACTAAAACCATTTTTTATTTTGCGTTACATATATACATTTCGGCGGTACTTTCAGAACTATACCATCGGTAAAGAGTTACTTTTGAAGAGTATGCGCATGTTACAAGCATATGTTACAGGTGAACAACTGTGCGAAATTGAAAATACCTAAACGTGTATAATCACATCTGTTTTAAGCTTATTCAGTCATTTATTTAGAAGATTATTATTGTAGAATGATCAGCGAGTACTCACAGCATGGTGTTTTAAATTATTTGTTCTTTACAAATGATAGATACCAATGTGTTAGCCCCCATTCTTACTAAGTCAATTGTTATTCTTTATTATTATTCAGCATCTTCTGCAAATTTGGACGTTGATAAAGTTATTTTGTATTTAAATTTCTTTTAGCAAAGATCTGTCCTATCGGTGTGAGACTTTAAAAGTAATGAACTCCGTTTCTTTTATGCAGTTAAGTGAAAAAGGAATAAACACCACAAAGACTCTTTTTCGGCGAAGTTTTGTAACTACCTTATTTTTGTTTCCTTCAAAACTCATTTCGTTAACGCAGATAAATTGCTCTATTATGGTCCGCGTAGTTTTTTTCATTTGTAAAAGGTGACAATGACGCAGCGCTACAATGGCATACAAAACGTGTGTCAATTGTTCAAAAGCACCGTTTCCATAGTCATGTGTTTTCATTGTGTTTTGTACGGCTGAATGCAATGAAAATGGGCCTGAATGACTGGGTTAGTCAGTGAACTTCCCAAAATCTGAATTTATATAGAAAAATGATTGTTTAATTTTCAAAGGTTTTTTGATAAATAAATAAATGTATAAATAAATAAATAAATAATATATAACCATAAATGAAACATATATATATATATATATATTTTTATGGTTATATATATATATAACCATAAATGAAACATATATATATATACATATATATATATATATATATATATATACATATATATATATATATATACATATATATATATATATATATATATACATATATATATATATATATATATATACATATATATATATATATATATATATATATATATATATATATATATATATATATATATATATATATATTACAAAATTTAAATTTTTTCTAATATTCGGTATATAACCCAGCTTATTAAAATAATCCTCATTCTTAAAATAGCCTTTTACTATCCATATGTAAAGCCAATTATTCCTAATCCACTTAATAATATTTATTCGAAAGTAGCTAGTCTAAAAATGGCGATAGCTTTTTTAATTTATTCTTTAAATAGAACATCTTTATTTTAATCCATTATTAAAATTCATTAGTATTATTCCCGTGTGGTCAAATTGCTATAACTTCTTTATTTAAATGCTAAAATATCGTATCTCTTAAAATATTCCGCTCAAAAAACCTTATTTCATAAAGTTATCCTATTATTAAATATCAAATGTCTATTAAAATATTTCCGAAAAACTTTAATTCTTTCTTTTTTTTTCCTTTTATAAAGATTCATTTTCTTTTCTTCTTATTATTTTTATTACGTATTAAATTCGAAGTTTAGCTACAGCCTCAAAAACAGATAAGCTCGTTTGTTGATATGACAGGCATCTGGTACGAGATTATGGAATATTCTGGAAGGGCGTAGAAAGTTTTTGCATTTTACAACAAAATAAATCCACCGGAAATATTGATAAAGTTCCAAAAGAGACCTTTTGATTCGATAGAAGTGGGTCACGTGACGTATTCTGTATTATTACGCAAGCTAGTTTAAAAACACGATCATCCTGATTCGGAGAGGATTTTTTGACGCTGGTGTTTGCTAAAAGAATCGGGACGGATTCTAGAAAATAATGGAACGTTGTATTTTTTTTCGTTTAGCGTTGGCTAATGAGCATTTTCCCTGAAGAGATGTCTTAAACTGGAAATAAAATGTTCTTCGACAAAAATATGGACTGACATTTCTTGTTGTTGTTGATGATACCAGACGGCCGCCTGATGCGAGCTAAAAGGGAAACCAATCACATAGCTAACCCTATTTATCACGAGCACGACTGCCTTTTTCCCGGATTTGAACTTGGAAACACGACATTAATATAATAAGTCGAACAGGATGCTGGTGATCAACAGAAAGTTTGTGTAGTTAAACGTGAAATTTGCCGATTAGAAGAGTATGTTACGAGGACGTCTACGCCATTACAGCACGTTTACGTCTGGTGTTTTGTTATTTTGTAGTTTTATAATAAATTAAAAATGGTCAAGCCTAAAAGAGAAAAGAAGAGGAAAAGTTGGCCTAAGTGAAGTTGTTGCTAGAGAATATACTATTCATCTTTATAAGCGTCTTCATGGTGTTGGTTTTAAAGGATTGCGAAAAAGCAGAACTTTTGTGTTATCAAGAAATTAAAGATTTTTAGATGTGTGAAACTTTCCTGTGAAATATGCTCAAGAGTAACTGTAAGTTGGTATTTTTATTTATTGGTATCTTTATATGTTGATATTTATTAGTTTATGTTATATTTAAAATGTTTTATTTATTTAATAGTCTACTTTGAAATTTAAAGGTTTTATATACTATGTTATACTGATTAAATTTTTGTTTTTAAAATTTATTTCTGTTGCAAATATTAAGTGTTGTTAAGGTTAATTAATTTATTTGATGATTTCGTGTGATACGTCATTGTAATATATAGACAGCGGTATAATTTATATTTTCATGTTTTAAGAACAGATATTCTTTAAAAAAAAATCTATTATTTTTAAAATGTTACTGAGATCGTAAATTACATATTTATTTACTATTTTATCTATTTCGTTATTTGTATGGTATATAGTGTTATAAGTTTAAAATTTAATGTTTTTAAGATCCGGATATTTAAAAGAAGATCGAGTTAACTCTTTTGTTAGATTAAATATTATGGCAGAACCAAAATTTATAGCATTTGATCCAGATTTAGGAGTTGAGATACAAGCGTGGTTAAAATACTTTGATGATGCTTGTGAAAAAGAAAAGAAGGATGATGATTGGAAGTTAAAAAATATTTCTCAAAATTTAAAGGGAGAAGCTCTTAAGATTTACATTAATGATTGCCTTAATTGCACTAAATACGAACAGATAGCTGATATCTTAACTGAGAATTTTATTAGGGTAAATATCCCGAAATTTTCTGAATTTTCTGCTTTGAAATTGGATAGTTTAAGTAACTTAGAAACTTATTTTAGAAAGAAAATTGAAATTGGTAGGAAATTGCATTTATGTGAAACTATATTACTACAAGGATTAACCGATGGTTTAAAACCAGAATATCAAAATTATCTAATTGTTAACCCTCCTGAGAGTACGACAGAATGGTATAGAATTGTTAAGCAATTTGTGGAAGTTTCCACCCCTGCTGTTACAAGTCCATCATTACCAAGTAAACCTAATGCAACTAATTTTGACATTCCTCGATATAGTGTGCAGCCTAATAGACCAAATTTTCAACAAATTAATACTCCTAGGCATTGGATTCAGTCAAATCGGCCCAATAATCAATTTAATTGTCCTCGAAACTGGGTTCCTCGACCAAACTATAATTTTCAAAGACCTAGAAATTTCCAAAACGGAGTACAAAACAATTATTTTCAGAACCAGTACCCATCTAGGCCATGTAGAATTTGTGTAAACAAGGGTGTAATGAATGCTTTTCACTGGGAAAAAGAGTGTATTTTTAATAACAACTCAACACCCTCTGATACTCTTTCAATTGGTACTCCTAATGTTTGACAATTAATTGTGTATGGATATACGAATAATTATAATTTACCATGTGTCGTCGATACCGGTTCAACTATCGCAATTTTACCATTAAAGTTTGTTAAAAAATTGAATGCTAAAATTGAAATTGTTCCTCCAGTTACTATTGGTCAGGCAAAGGGATTTTTACAAATTAATCAAAAGTGTAGTATTCTTCTTAAAGTGGGTAAAATCCAAAAATTTGTTAACTTTTTAGTATGTGATACAGATTTGGATTACTGCATCTTGGGGTTAAAAGAATGTTCAAAATTTAATTTAAATATAAATTGTAAGAATTGTACAGTAAAACAGGGAAGGAAGATTATAAATAGGAGTATATCCATACATGATGAGAGATCACTTCATTTTAATACTGTAACTGTAAAAAAACTACAACAAGGTAAGGATAACTTGATAACTTCTGATTGTGACAATTTGAATTTATTTAATGATGGTAACTTGATAACAACTTATAATGAAGATACTATTTCATGTAAAGATGAGTTATTAACAAATGGTGATAGTAATGAGAGTTTAAATGGATATAATGATGACAAAGTATCACCATATACTAATGAAAATTTTGTGAATATTCAGGACTTTTTTGCAGCTAATTACAATGATTGTAACGTGCAGCCTGATTACAGAAGTTCAATGATTCCTCAAAATTTTCGCGATATTAATGATTATAATTCAGATTTAATTGGGGAAATGAATTTAATTGAAATGGGGATTTAAGGGAAATAGTTCAAAATTATAGGGATATTTTTGCAAAACATAAATATGATGTGGGTAAGATAAATATTGAACCACAACGCGTTTTACTAAAATCTGATCTACCTATATCTTTGAGGCCCTACAGAACTTCCCCCTTAGAGGAAAAAGAAATAAAAAATCAAATTCAATCTTTGTTAGCGGCTGGTCTCATAAAAGAAAGCAATAGTCCTTATTCTGCCCCCGTCACCTTGGCTATGAAAAGAGAGGAAGGTAAAAAGACCCGACTATGTATATATTATAGGAAATTAAATGCAATAGTTAAAAACGATGCAGAACCTTTACCTCGTATCGATGAAATTTTAGATAAATTGAGTAGTGCCCAGTATTTTTCCACTTTGGACTGAGCCTCTGGCTACTGGCACATACCAATACATCCATCCGATACAGAAAAATTAGCTTTTGCCACCAATTTTGGCCTCTTCGAATGGCTGGTGCTCCCCTTTGGTATAAAGACAGGGCCCCCAATATTTAATAGAACCATTAGAAGAATCCTCAATAAGTATAAAATTGATTTTGCTTGCCATTATTTCGACGATATCATAATTTTCTCCTCCTCTCTAGAAGAACATTTAAATCACTTAGCAAAAATCTTTGAAATCTGTAAACTAGAAAACCTTAAACTTTCTAAATGTAAACTAAATCAAAATAAAATTAATTTCTTAGGCTATGAGATCACCAATGGGACTTTAACTCCAGCTAATACCAATATTGAGACAATTAAAAAATTGAAACCTCCCTCTAATGTTAAAGAACTACAACGATTTTTAGGTTCCATTAATGTTTATCACAAATTCATAGATAAATATGCTGAAATTAGATACCCCCTCAATAAATTACTTAGGAAAAACACAATATGGGAATGGAACTCAGAATGTCAAAACTCTTTTGAGAAATTAAAAAATACTCTAATTGCAAAACCAATTCTAAAAATTTATGACCCAAAATTACCCCTCCACATGTTTGTAGATGCCTCTCAGGTAGCAGTAGGTGCAGTTCTAAAACAACCAGGGAAAGATAATTTTTTGCATCCTATTGCTTACCATTCTAGAATTTTGAAGAGTTATGAACAAAATTACTTTATAACTGAATTGGAATGCCTTGCTATCATAGATACTCTTGATAAGTTTTATCACTATTTTCATGGTACTAAATTCACAATCCATACCGACCATGCATCTCTGGTATGGTTAAAGAATGTTAAAAATCTAAGAGGTAGACTTTTTCGATGGTCTTTAAAACTTAGCATGTTCGATTATGAGATCAAGTATCAAAAAGGTTCTATAAATGTCGAAGCGGACATGTTGTCATGAAATCCTGTTGCTTATCTTAATCAACATGTAAGTTTATTATTGGACAAAAAAGAAATTATAGCGATGCAAGATAAAGATAATGTTTGTGACAGAAAATACAAAAAAGAGAATGGGATTATAATTATTCAGAGAAAAGGATTAAAAAAATAGTAGTACCAATGTCACTCAGGAGAAAATTATTACATATTGCTCATGATAATTTTGGACACTTAGGAATACAAAAAATGCTTAACTTAATATCTCCAAACTATTATTGGCCCAACATGACAATAGATATTACACAATTTGTTAAACATTGTGATACATGCCAGAGAAATAAAAAACCAAAACAAAAAAGATTTGGCTTGTTACAAGCTATGCCAGCCACAGATCAACCTTTTGAATGTCTTTCTATTGATACTGTGGGTGGATTTAATTATTACAATTCAACAAAAAAATTCTTACACATAATAATAGATCATGCAACTAGGTTTGTTTGGGCTTTTCCATCCAAAAGTGTTACTACCGAAACATATACTAACTGTTTAAAACAAATTTTCAATATTCAAGCACCTAAAACAATACTTAGCGATAGACATAAATCTTTTAGGTCTCCAAGATTAAAAAAATTCCTCAGAAAATATCATGTTCAACAACGTTTTACATCATCACATCACCCCCAAACCAATGGGAAGGTAGAACGAGTGAACCAAACTATACTTAAATGTAAAGTTAATTCCATTTCTTCTAAAATACCTTGGACTAGATTATTAGACCAATAGATCCAAGAATACAATAACACACCACATTCCATAACCAAATTCCCACCTGCCTATTTATTTTATGGTCAATTACCTTATGAATCTCCTTTAAAACAAAATTATTACCCTCCTGTTAATAAAGCACTCAAAATTGCAAAAGCGCGAACTTGTGAATTCCACCTTAAAAGTAAAAGACTCTATGATAGAAAATTTGTTGAATCTCCACTAGAAATACAAGATTATGTAATTTGTGAAGAATTTAAATATCCTAACACTAGAAAATTAGAACCTACTTTCTCTGGACCATACAAAATAATAAATAAACTTTCTGATGTGACCTATGAAATAGACAAATTTAATTATGAGACTAAATTAAATTCAGTTATTGTACATGTGTCTAAATTACGACCCTATTTTTCACCAGATAACTTCAGACTATTTCATGAGCAACCCAAACAACAATCAAAATCACCACAGACATCACAATCACCATCACAAAATCCAACTAAAGTAAAAACAATAGAATAAATTCTAATTCTTTAAATATCTCTTATTACTCTAGTTTCAACATTATCAGGTATGTCTTTGGTGTACAACAGAGATATTACCCATTTTTGAAAGTTTAATATTTTAAAATTTTAAAATAAATGTCACAGCTTTTATTTCAACATTGTGGTTATATTTTAGCCTGATCAACTAAAATATTTACTTGTTTTTGAGAGTTTTTGAGGTTGAGTAGACACCTTATGCAGGCATAAGATGTGTATTTTGATTTTAGGAATTGTCAAATTGATGTTGAAAAATGAAATTAAATGTTTTAATTCTATATCAAAATAAACTATTTTTACTTTATTTACTTTTTCTTAAACCAATTGTTTCAAAAATTTAATATTATGTTATTTA
Source organism: Maratus michaelseni (assembly GCA_963931845.1). Lineage (NCBI taxonomy): Eukaryota > Metazoa > Arthropoda > Arachnida > Araneae > Salticidae > Maratus > Maratus michaelseni. Next base: position 101,701,599 of record OZ007588.1, on the reverse strand, counting down.
CTTCAATAGATAATCAAATAGTAACCGTTTATAAGTATTTCTATAATTATATAAATGATTGGATAGTGATGATGTGATTTTACAGTGATTGTTTTGGTGTGACAATAGAAAATTAAGTATCTAAACTAATTGCCTTTGTATTCCATTTTTCAGCTAAAATTAACATCTTTTATTTGTTATTTATTGTCTTTATTTATTCTAAGTTTGCCAAAAAAAACAACTCTCTGCATTTAGGATATGAATACTTATAACTTAACAGTATAATTTTGTAAAAGGGTATCAGAGGAAAAAATTATTGTAAGGAACTAATGGTTGAGAGTTCAATTTCTAAATATTTAGATTTAAATTTATTTGGATTTTGAAATTATTTTTTTGTATACTTTCGACTGGCAAAAATACTTTCTTATATGATTAAAAAATAAGAAATTTATTTATTTGCTATGTAATTATTTTATCCTCAACCAATATTTTCCCTAACAATAAATAAACAAACTGTGATATTTTCTTAAATTATACAAATGTTATTATAATATTATTATTTCTACTATTGAATTATATTATGAATTACTACATATGTTGTGAAGTATTAGTTATATGGAAAGTTATTATTGTTATGTTTATGAATTGAATTTTATTATAGCATTTATTTATATTATTGAAGAGTTATATTATTTATTAGTGAAAAAATGTTTGACAAATATTAGTTAAAGATGGTGGGATTCCAACAGAAATATAACAGATCCCACAGGAATATAACAAAGATAACATATTCCCAGTACAATAAACGACCAAGAAAATAATTTGACTTGTTTATTATGTGAGAAAATTAATGCGATACTTAAGAGAAGATGTTGTGACAAATGCTAGCTTTATAAAGTCATTATAAAGTATTGGTAAGAATGACTACAGTTTTAAAATTTTGATTGAGTAATGTCTTTATTTTCAGCCTTTACATAAAAACTGTATTTTTAAGAAAGGGACTGCAGTAATCATTTTTTTTTAAAACAAAATGAGGACTTATCACGATCCAAGAAAGAGACTGAAATAAAACAGTTGGATCTAATGAACTCAAATTTGAATGAAGTCGAATTTTTTTTTTAAAACTTAGTTTTAACAATTTGCTAGTGACTACTTATTCTAAAGCTTGTGAACTTGGTAAAAGCAAAATTCTGTTACTATTATTATCCTGTTTTTCTTGTTTATTAATATTTATTATTTATTGTTATTGTATTTTTCTTGTGCACTTACAAATGGTAAGTGAGATTGTAACCATTTCTTGTATTATTTTACAGGGGAAATGCTCGTAGCTTTATTTTTATTTATCTATTAATTTTAATTGATTACTATTATTTTATTTTTGTTTTTGTTTTTGTCTTCCAGTTCTTCAGAAATTCCCCATCTCCTTGCTGGCAGTCTCTAAATTTATACTAGTCAAAATTCAAATTTCTAAAGTATTAAATTTATATTGTCTGAATTTATAGTTACTTAACTATTAACTTCATCCAAAATCTTTAGGGAGGGGGGATAATATTACAAAATTTAAATTTTTTCCGCAATTATTCTATAAAATTTGTCCATTCAATAATATTCGGTATATAATCCAGCTTATTAAAATAATTCTCATTCTTAAAATAGCCTTTTACTATCCATATGTAAAGCCAATTATTCCTAATCCACTTAATAATATTTATTCGAAAGTAGCTAGTCTAAAAATGGCGATAGCTTTTTTAATTTATTCTTTAAATAGAACATCTTTATTTTAATCCATTATTAAAATTCATTAGTATTATTCCCGTGTGGTCAAATTGCTATAACTACTTTATTTAAATGCTAAAATATCGTATCTCTTAAAATATTCCGCTCAAAAAACCTTATTTCATAAAGTTATCCTATTATTAAATATCAAATGTCTATTAAAATATTTCCGAAAAACTTTAATTCTTTCTTTTTTTTTCCTTTTATAAAGATTCATTTTCTTTTCTTCTTATTATTTTTATTACGTATTAAATTCGAAGTTTAGCTACAGCCTCAAAAACAGATAAGCTCGTTTGTTGATATGACAGGCATCTGGTACGAGATTATGGAATATTCTGGAAGGGCGTAGAAAGTTTTTGCATTTTACAACAAAATAAATCCACCGGAAATATTGATAAAGTTCCAAAAGAGACCTTTTGATTCGATAGAAGTGGGTCACGTGACGTATTCTGTATTATTACGCAAGCTAGTTTAAAAACACGATCATCCTGATTCGGAGAGGATTTTTTGACGCTGGTGTTTGCTAAAAGAATCGGGACGGATTCTAGAAAATAATGGAACGTTGTATTTTTTTTCGTTTAGCGTTGGCTAATGAGCATTTTCCCTGAAGAGATGTCTTAAACTGGAAATAAAATGTTCTTCGACAAAAATATGGACTGACATTTCTTGTTGTTGTTGATGATACCACACGGCCGCCTGATGCGAGCTAAAAGGGAAACCAATCACATAGCTAACCCTATTTATCACGAGCACGACTGCCTTTTTTCCCGGATTTGAACTTGGAAACACGACATTAATGTATATATATATATATATATATATATATAACCATAAATGAAACATATATATATATATAACCATAAATGGAACATATATATATATATATTATATATAAGATTTTAATAAAGAGATTGGATTTAAAGAGATTGGAGGAAGATTTTAAGATATAAAAAAAATATTGGAATGTTGAGAAAATGGTTGTATACGTGTCTTTCACGCCTAACCATGGAAAATGTCAATATGTGAACTCGTTTTTAACACTTTAGAACATCGTTGAAAAGTGTTTATGAATTCGGTTTGTATGACTGTATATCTGTCTCGGTGTACATGCCTCGTAAATATACTCGGATTGCAAGAAATTTTTATATTTTGATATTTATTATAGAATTCTTGGTATCGAAAATGAAATATAAAGCTCGTTTACAATACATTTTTATTTTTTTAATTACATTACGGTCTATGGAGAAAAAGCATTTCTGATGCATTTTAATAATGTTACAGTACCTCAAGCATAATGAAATTAATATGAAACACTGAGGTGTACTAAAAAATTATTTGTCAAGATTATAAAATATCCATCCATAATTTATAGTTAGTCTGTAGGGACACAAAAAGAGTCCATTACATTATGATCTATTGTGAATAATCGTCTGCGATGCATTTTAACGATGTTATGATAGTTCAAACAATATGAACTTTAAAAAGATCGCTGAGATACACTTCAATATGTTTTCTGTAGATTAAGGAGTGCGTAGTATTTTCTTCATTTACAAAGACAAACAAAAGAATAGGACGAACTACGATTGTTTTCATTGTATTAAAAAACGAAATGATAATAAATGAAAAATAGTCGAATTCTTTTGTGCAATCCGGTGTATGATCTATAGAATTCATATATACCAAGTAATAAGTAATAAGTAATAATAATAATAATAATAATAATAATAATAATAATAATAATAAATTTATGCAGTTCTAATAAGCACCGCTCATAGACAGTATTGCAACCGAATTATTCTGTGTACCTTTAGAATGATACCTCATTCATCGTTCTGCGGATTATATGTGTATAGAAAAATATGATTGTATTAATGTATAGTTTAAAAGTAATAAATGCGTCATAAAGCAATGATTTGATAAAAAGCTTTATGCTGTTTTCGAATCCAAACTGGGTAGTTTCTGACATTCCTGAATCCATTTTTGCTCGTAAACGCATGGGATTTGAAGTAAAGTTCTGCGCGGGTCGGGTTGTACCCGAACAGAACCCGCAAATTCCATTTGAAGTCGTCCTTGGGATGGACGAATATTCGACCGCTATTCGGTATTCGGCGTTTTTGCAGGATATTCGGTTAGCCGAATACTGAAGTCTAGCTAGCCGAATGATTCGGCCGAATACCTGCAGCCGAGTATTGTGAGATATCTCACCGATTATTGCTATGCTAATATATCATCTAATATTGATAGATTTTTCGGTAAATAAATTCAGGATATTTTTTTTTCGTTTTTTGGAATGTTTCTCACTAATCCAAACTGTCTACTTTCTGACATATTCATGAGGTTATCTTCATTCACATAAAATGTACAGTTATTAGGTTAATTTACGCCTTCCTTCATTCATATTGTTGTTATCAGATTCTGTGCAGGCGTTTAATGCCGGTTGAGTAAGTTGTAGAATTTTGTGTAGTATATTGTATATGCTGGTTCAATTGTCAATGATTTTTTTAAACAAATACATATATTACTACTTTAACCATGCCTCTTGCTTTAATTTACCGTATATACTCGTGTATAGGTCGACTCGTGTATAAGTCGAGCCCCCCCCCCCCCATTCTTACGCAAAATTTTGGAAAAAATTGAATTTTCGTGTATAAGTCGAACCACATTTCTGGTAGTATGTTGAAAAATGATTTGTAATCGAGGATAAAAAATAAATAAATAAATTTTCCCAGTAAACTTTTTTTTTTACGTTTCTAATCAGGCTTCCTTTTTTTTAATTCAACATTTTAAAATTGTATAATTATGTAAAACTGAAGAAGCTTAAGCTATTTTGAAAGCTATTCACATCAAAAATTTTTATCGCATATAAATAATAAAACATCATTTTCTGTTTAATTCTTTTTCCATTTAAAAATTTTAAAACTGTATGCATAATAAAAAAATCCCTGACGGCTCGGCCTACAGGCACAGGTAGATTTCGAAGACGCAGACCGTAGGGCGCCTGTTTGTTGGGAATTGCGGAAGAAATGATCTTTTTGCCATGATGCCTCAGTTGGGTTGGGACCGCTCACTTCGAAATCTAACTTGTGTGCAGGTAGAGCCGCAGGGATTTTTTTTTTTTTTTTTTGCTATAAGGGTTGGTTTTATAAGGAACTTGTCAATATAAAAGTTTTAGATAATATTAAGAGGATTTATAACAAATTTAAGCGGATTTGATATTTTGTGAATAGAAGAAATTATGAATTTTTATCTTCTAAAACCCCTCCCCCCCCCCTCCTGATGCCATTTTTAGTTACATCAAAAATTTGTTATACATAAATTTTCGGCCCTTTTCATAGAAGTAATAATAACTTTAAGCGGATTCGATACGTATCATAATTAAGAAGTTATGTTTTTTTTTCTGTTTTCACACCCCCCCCCCTTGTGTCGAATTTGCCCATTAACGAACTTGACCGATATTTTATGCCCCTTGATTTTATGTATCAGTTTGGAAGAGATTTATGCATAATAATTGAAGTTATCGTGTCCTTAAAAAAGTGACATAGATAGATAGACAGGTGAAGTTTTGAACTGGGGGTGGTTTTGGGTTCTGGGAGTCATAATCGGCATAGATCTTTAAATTTTTTTCAAAAATTCGAACTTAGGGGAGAATGTAATAGGTAGGACCCGAACCGTTTGGGTAGGGTGTGGGTAAAAGCGATTAATGTGATCCTATGTAGGACTCTAATTGGAAGGTACTCTTATTCAGAAACTATGAAGTCTAATAGATTTTTCATTTGTTAGTAAAGATAAAAAGTTTATTATTAAACTACGTCGAAACTGATGTTTTGAACCGAATTTCTGAGAACTACAGCCCAATTAAGGGGATCCTAAGACAGAAATCGTTTAATAACTTAATAATAAATAAATGAATTAAAATTAATCTATTAAACCTTACAAATATAGTTATTTTTTAAGTAAAGCTTCGGTTTTGAATGCATCGTTTCTAAGAAATAAAGAAAATAATAATTTAAAATAAAGAAGAAACGTACAAAAATTGTTGATAAGTAATTCCGATTTTCTGTTAAAAAACTGACTTTTTTGCAAACATTTTAGGAGACATAAAAACATCTTTTTTCTGGAAACCAGATGTCAATGAAAGGATCTTTTCCTGGAAACAACCAGATGTCAATAAGGGGATCTTAAGGGGCTATCTATTTAATGAATAGAGGAAAAGATCAACAGAAATTGTGTGCTGTTTGAATAAGAAATCGATCATTCTCTAATTGACTTATTTCCGGTTGTATGCTTCCAAAATCCACAAGTATTTAATAAAGTACTTGGGACTCAAAATGGTGGCGATTCTACTTTTTTCAAAAATCCTTATCTATGCTGTCACCTGTACCTTTGACACTCCCTTTCACACCACTGATTGATAATATACGTGAAATTGTCGTAACCCCATTTCATGAGTTTCTTGGGGAGGGGGGACAAAGTTTTTTTTTTATAGACAGGGGTTTAAATATCGTGCAGGATTGCACAAAATAGAAATAGGCTCCCACAATAAAAAAATGCTGTGTGAGATTTTGCCTTCTTATCCTAACTTCTTTCACAAACATGTGATTCTTCAGCAAATATATTTTTTATTTTAGTGGTAGTCCGCAATTTTTTCTTTTTTTTTACGCAAAAGCAATTCGTCAACCGATCGCGGTAAACATCGCGAATTTTACGAATTGGAATTAGAAAAAATTGTTAATTTTTTCAAACGACCGTAGAAAAATATTGCGAATTTCGCCAAAGATCACTGAAACAAATAGAAATTTTCGTCAATCGGTCGGAAAAAAATCGCGAATTTAGTATGACTATTGTTGAAAAATATCGCGAAATTTGTCAAAGAATTGAACAAAAAAAAAAAAAATCACGAATTTAGTCAAAGAATCGCGCAAAAAAAGGGAATTTCGTCAAAGATCGCGCAAAAAAATATCTACTTTTGTCAGTCGGTTGCGGAAAATGACTTCCGAATTCCAACAAACGATCGTAGAAAAGAGTCGCGAATTGCGAAAATAAACAGCGAATTTCGTCGATCAGTTGCCAAAAAAAATGTCGAATTTTGACAAATGGGGGAAAAAATTCGTCAACGATCGGAATTTCGTCAAAGATTGCGCAAAAAAATGACAATTTTTGTCAGTCAGTTGCGGAAAAAGACTCCCGAATTTCAACAAACGATCGTAGAAAAAGCGAAAACGATCGCGAATTTCGTCAAAAGATGGCGAAAACAAATAGCGAATTTCGTCGATCGATTGAAAAAAAAATGTCGCAAATTTGGACAAATAGTCGAAAAAATAAATTTCGTCAATAATTCACAGAAAATAGCAAATTTTGGAAAATTATCACAAAAAAAAAAAAAAAAAAAAAAAAAAAAACAATTATGGAAAAAAAAAGTCGCGATTTTCAATCGATCACGAGATAATCAACACACGAACACCATCAAGAAGTTACGAAATTTGTAAATGTTGTAATCCTTAGGTATAAGAAATTCTTCATTAATGATTTTCTGTCAGTAAAAATTTTCCGCAATCATTTTCTGCCTTCCTCTTCAGACTATGATCTAAATTCCATACAATTCAGAAATCTGCAAAACTCATGCAAATCTCATGCTCCTGCATTGGGTGGGGCAACACGATCCAATCTGCAGTACGAATCGAGCCGGGTTGACGCGGCTTAATTTCGTTGCGGGTCAGGTTGACTTGGAACAATTGACTACGGTTGGGACATATATGTCCCAGTAGACTATTTTTTATTCTATTAGTACGACTTTTTGAAACCTGTCGTACACTTATATTAGGATATTTTCAAGAGAAATCTGCCACAAGGAATTTTTTTGGAAATTGTAGAACGATTGAATGCAAAAATAGTTATCAATCATGGCCCGTTATCAAAGTGTTAATTGTTTCGGGTTCAAGTTAGGTTTTCACTGTTTTGAGTCGGATTCGTATTGCCCGAGTTTTCCCAGAAATCCTAAATATTTTCTGATAAAAAAAAAATCTACATAAAAGATAAAATTATTAATTGAAATATGGATTAATTTTTTTTCTTTTCGAGTGGGGTTGGATTCAATGAAAAATTTCTGGATGTTTCCGGGTTTACTGGAAATTACAGTCCTGCATCGGCTACCCGAAATGCATTTCGTTTTGGGTTTGGTTGATTAATTTTTTTTTTTTTTTTTTTTTTTTTTTTCTTTGCGGGTCGAGTAAATTTTATACTATTCGAGTTATGCTTTGACTCTTTCGAATCGGGTTCGAGATGAACCGATTATACAAAAGGAGGTTCTGAATAATTTTCAAATGAAAAAACTATAGTATATTTGAATATTAATGGGTGTATATATGTGTTATTTTTTGTACATATAAAAGGTAAACTTGTAGATTACTTTTCCATAAACGTATTAAAATATACATTCATTTTCTTTCACTTCGGGTTCAGGTATGAATGTTTCGGATTCGGCTTGAAGTCTGTCGGGTTAAAGTCAGAATTCGGGTCGGTTACAACCAAATTTGGACAGGACTCTAGTGTCAGGCTGTGGAGATTTTTAAGAGCATACTGTAAAAAAATATTGAAATTGAATACTCCTCCCCCATCCCCCCACTCCCGAAAAAAAAAATTAAAAATTCCCCCTTTAATTTTTGTTTAAAGAGAGAATTTATCACTAAAATTCTAGCCTTGGGGTGACGAGTTTCCTTTTAATCATGCTGTACACAGCTTAGAAGCAATTCATAGAGATTTTTCCTCACATATATTTCTAAAACTAGACAAAATACTCATTAATGTGACTAACTCCTTAATGTAATAAACTCACGAATTAATCACTTATGTCTCACTTATAGAATGTTGCAATAGCAAGGCTTTAGAAAATATTTCAATGTTTAAAGTGTTTATTAAATGTTTATTACTTTCTTCTGTCTTTGCAAGAAAAGGTATTGGCTTTATGAAAATTTACCACTTCCGGTTTTCGACGGATTTATAGGTTTTAGAAGGTCCTGAACACAATTGGACTGTTTTCAGAAAATGTCTGTATGTGACAAAAATTTTGTGGGCGCTGTATCTCAAGAACTAATGCACGGAATTTGATAAAACTTTATATTCAGTTAGACATTGATATAAATGGGTGGTGATTAGTTTTTGGTGTAAATCGCCCAATAGATGGCTCTTCTATGCTACATTTTTCATGATTTTTACGATAGCTATATCTGAAGAACTATTGCACAGAAGTTCACCAAACTTCAGATTCCGTTAGACCTTGACAAAAATAGACATTGATTATGATTTGGTATAAATAGCCCACCAGGTGGAGCTGCTATGCAACATTTTGCATGATTTTCACGATAGCTATATCCCCAGAACTAACGCACGTAATTTAATAAAACTTTTGATTCAGTTAGACCTTAATATAAATTGGTGCTGATTTGTTTTTGGTGTATGTGAAACCTGTATGAGATAGAAAAAAGTTTTGCGATTGGCACATCAGACTAGTTTTTTTTTATTGTAATCAAATCTGTGAAATCTGACGTTATTTTAGCTTTTGATCATATTTAGATTTTTTTTTTTTTTTTTGTCTAACCTGTGATAACTGATAAATTTTCTGAAATTTCAAATTCCTTGGGGGGGGGGGGCGGTTGCCCCCCAGCCCCCCCAAAATGACGCCCCTGGTGTGAGGAAGTCGAGTGCAAAGCCCATCCTTTTCTTTTTGTGTTCTTCCGTTAACATTTTTGGAAAACAGCGCGCACACAATTTCCTGTACGCTAAATTGACAGTCACAACATCATAAAGAGTTGTCATTGACACTTCCGGTATGATCTGATGCAATTCTTTTAATTTGAGACGTCTATTCGCACGAATTGCTTCCTTCGCATTTGGGGGATTACGACAATTTCACGTATATTATCAATCAGTGGTGTGAAAGGGTGCGTCAACTACCTCTTTAACAAGAAGGTTGCCAGAGACTCTAAGCGGACTGAACTATTTACATTTACGCAAATTTCTTGGTTTGAGATAGTCCCTTCAGAGTCGCAGATCGATGATAATAAATACCACATGTTCTCCATCTTTGGAAACTAAAAATGATTATTTTAACTTCCGTAAAAAGGCACCTGCACACCTGCACTCTTTCTCTGCTTTGTTAAAATATTTGCTTTTTAGAGAAAGCTTCGAAAACGTTATCTTTTAAACATGAGTACTGATATAGGAACAAATTCTATTTGAGGCGAAATTGTTAAATTTTAAACTATTATATTAAGATTATTTTTTAAACATTATTATTAAAAGTGAATGAACTTTGGATTTATCATTAAGCTTGAATGTTGGATATTGCTTCTTGAAAACACTTACACCCGAAATAGCTGATAAAATTTCAACTAAAGCGTAAATGCCTTTAAGATTTAACACGGTTTTCACACATCTAATTATTTATATCATCTTTATCTTTTACTAGAGTTATTGTACCTATAATTTGACAACTTTTAATGTGTTGAGTAAAATAATTGGATTTCGCAATAGTATGTATATTTTGCAATGATAATTCAGCGGGGGGGGGACAACACGAATATATCAATTTAGAAATTATTACATAATTTATGCCCAGTTTTTTTATTCTTTTTTTTTTTAACTTTCATTTTATTTGCCCTTATATTTTGTTTTTAAATAATGTAGAATGTATTTCTCACGCCATCATTGAAGATTTATTAGGATAATAATAAAAACATTTTTCTTTTATTATTAATTAACGAACATGTTTTATGCTAATACTAACCTAGAATGGATTTATGAAGACTGAATATCACTGCATCAATGAATCATTACGGATTGCATCAAAGCTCTTTTTGTAAAACTTTTTGTCAACTTTTTTTTAGTCTGGTGTTCAAGTAATTCCACATGTTTTAACATTCAGAGAATTTATCAAGAAAATAAGAAAAATAGACTTAAAGCGTTGATTTACATTATTTAGACTTTTATTTCAAACATGTATTTCATTTTATAAACAGGCACTTTTACCCCAAAACATTTGTTTGAGGGAGAAGAGTCAAGGGATAATACACTACATATGAATCTGGAAAGGTGTGATATCAATTTAAACCTAATATGCTAATAAATGGAACATTGACATAGGAATATTGTACAAAGTCACTTCTAATATACTCGTATGATTTCATTACATATATTTTGGAAAAATACTTTGAATGATTTAAAGAAACAACAGCAACAAAAATACAGACTTCGGTTATATTTCAGACATGCAAGATATTTGATAAAAAATAAAAATCTAATAATAATTAAAAACTAAAACTTAGCAAGCATTAAACTGTATAAACATGCGTAGTTACTTTATCAAATTGTGAAATTTTAAGTTGAATAAAAAAGGGTAAAGATAAAATAATTTATGACACTATGAAAATTGATTGATGAAACTGAAATATAATCAGTTGACTGCATGGATATTCTTCAAAAATTCTCTCAACGAAGTCATCGTTAAAATTTTTCTCAGACTTTCTGTAAATTAGAGTAATATAATTATTGTAAATTATAGCAATGTCTTTATGAAAAGCAATTTCGTCTCGAAGTACCAGAAAAATAGCACTATTTACACTTCGAATGAAAATGAAAAATTGTTTCACTTTTGTTTGTCAGATTTATGTTTGTTCGCACTCTGAATGTCTCAATTTCAGTAAAAATACTTGTGTAAGAATGAAATTTGATTGTGTTGTAATGCTCAGGTGAGCCGACATATATATGAATCCATTTTTGATCGCAAACGCATGAGATTGGCAAGTACTGCTATTCAGAAATCGAATAGCTTTTCCATTATTCGTTAAAAATAGAAGGTCTTTCAGAAAAACCTGTGAAAAATGACGTTTTTAACAGAATTTCTGGATGCGACAGCCCGATAAAGGTCGTTGTGAGACAACAATTGCTTATAACTCAAGATATTACTTTCTCGAAAAATGAAAAAATATATATTCGATTTCAAATCACTGAAATGTGCTAGAGTTTTGCATTATTGAGTCGGGAATTTTTTTTTTTTCCTCCAGAAGCGCCTTAAAAGCAAGGTCCATGATTTTTTTATTTCATTTCTTCATTTTTATTTACCCCCAATAAAGTTCATACATACCAAATCCACTTTGACACGTAAATTAGATTAGTACTTAATTTGTCGACAAACTTTTGAAATAAATATTAGGTCGATTTCGTAAGAAATGCTACTATTACATTCTCTCCTAAGTTGGAATTCCTGAAACATTTTTTAAGATCTACGCCGATCATGACTCCCACAACCCAACCAACCTAGTTCAAAAGTTTATATATATATATATGTCTATATCACTTTTTTATGGACGCAATAACTTCCATAATTCTGCACAAATCTCTTCCAAAGTGATACATAAAATCAACCGGCTTAAAATCTTGGTCAAGTTCGTCATGTTCGTTAATCATTATTTTTTTGTGAAAACAGAAAAACCATCATAACTTCTTAATTATCATACGTATCGAATCCGTTTAAAATTATTATTACTTCTAGGAAAAGGACCAAAAATTTATTTATATGACAGATGTTTCATATAATTAAAAAAGGCCTCAAGGTGTGCGTGGAGGGGGGGGGGAGGGCGGGGGGATAGGGGTTTAAGAAGAAAAAAATTCATAACTTCGTCCATTCGCAAGATATCAAATACGCTTAAATTTATTATAAATCTTCTTAATATTATCTACAAGTTTTATATTAATAAGTTTTTTATAGGACCATCGCTTACAGCAAAATAAATAAATAAATAAATAAATCCTTGCTGGCTCCACTTTACCGGCGCAGGTATATTTCGAAGTATTAAAAGTATTAAAAAATAAATAAATAAAAAAATCGTTTTTTTTTTTTAATCAGATTTAATTTTTTTAATTATACTTTTTAAAGTAAAATAACCTTTTTACAAAATCATTAAAATTAACAACTAAAAAAGCTCATTTAAATTTATTTGAAAAAAAAAATACTCAGTCACTTGGTTAATTTGAAATATTTTAATCATATGAATAATTAAATATTACAGTTACAAAAAATGGAGCAATAGAAACAGATTTAATTTGAAAAGGTGAATTATCTTTTACTTTTGAAAACATGAAATAAATAAAACGAATTATTTTGTGTTATATGATCACTTGCTTAAACTTCAATTTAACAAATATATACTATTCTATATAAAAAATATATACCACTTTAAATTATCCATTTAATAAATTAAAAAGCATATGCACCCTTCATTACTAAAATCTAAAAATTTTTAATACCAATTTTTTTTTAATTAAAAATCTTAAAATACAAAAGATAATTATATTTATAAAACAAGAAAACTGTTATGAATGAAATTTTAAACATTCTATTCCAGATTGGCACAGAATTCTTTTAAAAACATCTATTCCGGATTATATACAATATTCTGGAGTACATACAATATTCATTTAATGAATTTTGAGAATGTATTATACATACATAAAGATGATCATGATTATATGTTACAAATTGCAATGGATCTGAAAAAAAAAGTAATTTTTTGTTATTAAAATATTTGAAAAGAAACCAATTTTCCAGCTGAGTTCCTAAGCAATTACGGAGTTTAGACCAAATCAAAGTTGGATTTATTTAATTTAAATTTAAAAAAAAAAAATCTTTTTTTTTCTAAGACTTTAAAAAGTTTAGTTGTTAATTAGCTTACATTTATAAGTAATTAAAATTGAAATTATATTTAACAAGAACGAAAAATCATGCGTTAAGCATAGATTATGAAACACATACCAGCACAATCAGAATACTGTAACAAAACTTCTTAGATTCATAAGGTGAAATGTGATATCTAAGTAAACAATTCTCGAAAACGTATATCATATTTGAAATCCCAGTTTCAGTAATTAAAATGAATAATTAAAAAAATATCTGAATTTTTTATTTATTTTTTTTTTTTTTTTTGTGTATCCCTTGTACATGATCAATGGATTTGTATACATGCCACATAATATGCTAAAATTTAATTCAGTTAGGATTTAATTCAGTAAAGTTCAAAAATTCCATTCTTCAATTTCGGTCAATGAAAGATAATGTACTCGACATCTTTTGCGCAACCCTGTATATGATCTATAGAATTTATATACACTAAGCAATATGTAGAAAATTAGTTACATTTAAAAACGTGTGGCACAACGGAAAACAAGCTTCCAGAAGTTAATGTTCACAGACAGTACTGTACCGAATTATTTTGTATATCTCTGTAAATGAACGATAAATGCTATGCTCTCTATAATCTATGATAAGCATTTTGTAATGCAAATCAGTGATATATATCAATTTCAATATGTTTGAGATATATTAACATCATTAAAATACACCGCAAACGATTTTGCCCCATAGACCGTAATGTAAAAGAATTCTTTTGAGTGTGCTTGTAAACGAACTGTAAGTGCTACATACTTCATTCTCAATACCGAACATGTCATAGTTGACCTCAATGACATATGAATTGCATGGAAATCCGAGTACATTTACGAAAGTTAGAGCTCAGACGGACAGACAAACAGAATTAATAAACATTTTTCAACTTTGTTGAAAATATATTATAAAATATTGTATAAAAATATATATAAAAACATATCAGACTATTACAAGCCATGAAATCATTTTATTTTCCAAATATTTCCATAAATAAACTTACATCAGAATATTGAACCACTTGTTATTTACATGTGGAAGTAATGAGATGTCTATATAAATTCAATTAAAAAAACTTTTGAATGGCCTATATTTATTTATTCTAACGTTTTCCATATCCTCGCAGAAAGTCCCCATGATTTTGTATTAAAAAATTTACATAAGATTTAGATGTTTTTAATAGATAAATATTCATTAATCTTTTAACGTTTTTCAGCTAAGATTCTCTATTTTTAAATTGGGATTTTTATTTTAAAGTGTGATATTTGATTTAAATAAAATTAAAAATCATGCATTTTGAGTTCTCAGTCTCTCCGACTCCTTAAATTTACAAAGTTTATTATTATTATTATTATTATTATTATTATTATTATTATTATTTTCAAAACATAATATTTATTACAAAATTTCTTGACCTGAATTTGAAATAAAATTTTTACGAAAGTTGTTTTAAATCAGAGATTAAAAAAAAAAAAATCAGTTTAATCTTAATCATGATTAAAATCAAGCTGATTTAAATCAACGAATTCTGCTTAAAAGTGGTATGAATTTGTTTCCCAGATTCAGTTTAAAAAAATCGCACACATTATTTTTTATGAAATGTTATATTTTACGTGCATTTTGAAGAGGTTATGTATATCACAATTAAATTAAGTAAGCTAGATTAAATACTAAAACCAGTGAAATAGAACGTATGTAAAGCGGAAAACATTTGTCAACGGAAAATTTCATGGTCTCGGTGAAAATAATATAAACTATAAGGAATAGTATACCTGCTAAGATGAAAACCTGTCTATATAGTCAAATGAAATTTCTCGAAATTCCTGCTGTGAATTCAACATTACAGTAACACAATTACTTGTACCTGAAAGGGTTAACAGTTCTTGTTGTGACAATTTACGTAGCGAATCCTTGTTTCAATTTTAGCAATAATTTCCTAATTTCACTTTTTTTTTTAATGTTAATTTTGTATTTCTATATTTCCGATTACGATAAAAGTAATATTAACAGCACATGCATCTTTTTTACTTATTTGTTTTAATTATTATTTTTTTTAATGATTTATATGAAAGATTATAGTTGTTTTTGCTTATGATATATATATATATATATATATATATATATATATATATATATATATATATATAGTACATTATAATTAATTTTATTATCTAAAATCTCCACCCCGCTTTTTTTAACACTTTCCAACCTAGTTGAAAAGTGTTTATGACTTCGGTTTGTCTGTCCGTTTGTCCGTGCTCTAACTCCCGTAAATATGCTCGGAATGCTCTGAAATTTTTGTATGTTATTGTCGTTATCTATAGCATGTTCCCTATTTCTACTGAAGCGTGTAGCACTTATAGTGTTTTTTTACAGGGACACTCAAAATAATTCGGTTACATTACGGTCTATGGGGGGAAATCATTTGCGGTTTATTTTAATAATGTTACACAATTTCAAACAAATTGTAATTGATATATATATCACTAAGGTACATTACAAGAAGCTTACTATGGAATAGGGTGTGCATAGCACTTATAGTTACTTTACAGGGACAGGCAAAAGAATTCCGTTACATTACGTCTATGGTGAAAAATCGTTTGCGGTTTATTTAAATAATGTTTCACTATTTTAAACGCATTGAAATTTATATATATCACTAAGGTGCATTACAAAAGGCTTACTGCAGAATATTGCGTGTGTAGCAGTCATCGTTCATTTACAGGGACTAACAAAATAATTATAATCTTTCTGTTAACAATAATTCCCGGAAGTGCGTTTTAAGTTGCTGACCGCGATTTTAAATTTTACTCACTTTTTGTCTATTACTTGGTGTGTGTAAATTCTGTAGATCATATACAGGGCAGCACAAAAATTCGCTAACACATTTCCATTTATTGACAGAAACTCCAGAAGGAGAATTTTAAACTGCGCGTTTTCTAACTGTACTAAAATTTAGCAACCTATGTAGTATATATACAAATCTATAGATCCTATACAGGGTTGAATAAAAGTATTCGGATATTTTTCCGAATATTGTTGGTATTTCCTGAAATTACGTTTTTAAATATGTTATGCGTTTTCCAAATTGTTTACTTAGATGTTATCTTTCAGCTTATTAAAAGGTAATGGTTTGTAAAATTATTTGGAAAATTTGAACAAAATAAAATAAAGAGAGTAAAACAAAACATTGGACACTGCATTTTGCAAACATAAACTTTCGAATTTTTTTTTATAGTTTTTGCACTAAATTGACCATGTTCCAAAAAATGTATATCCTCAACAAATTATACACTAAACTTAATAATCCTTAACGACAGCTATTTAATTAACACATTAAAAATAATCAAACTGTAAACACACAAATAGTATTAAAATAGCGATAAATATCAGACCGCAAGATTTCACCAAAGATATAGTGAATACAGACCCTTTTAAACGTTGGTTGAAATGAAATTCATAGTTGCTAATGTTTTTATCAGAATTTATCTTGAAGTGTTAAAATATTACTCACAGTTCGTCAGCTTTTAACACATAAAATATTAAATTAAGCAGATATTTCAGAAATATTTTAACAACTAAGGCGGAAAAAAACATATTTTAAGAAGAGTACGAATAAAAAAAAAAATGTAATTTTCTAAGGAGATATTTTAAATGTACGGTGCATTCTTCTACGCCCATATCTTTAATATTAGCGAGGGAAATTAGAGAGCTGATTGAGCAACCCCCTTAAAGCTATTCTCAAATCCAAACTAGCTACTTTACGACATATTTTTAAATTTACTTTTGTTCAGAAACTTGGGAAGTTCGGAAATTGGCAAGTGTTCTTAATTCAGAAACTTTGTAATCGAAAGGCGCTTTGGTGAAGGCTCCATTTTTTGGTAAAGGCAGAAGATCTTTCAGAAAATTCAGTCAAAGTCAGCGTTTTGAATCGAATTTCCGACGCCGCAGCACAAGAAAGGGGAAAAACGTGTTGTCACGTGACAAGAATAGCTCATAACTCAATAAGTAATTTATTTATCAAAAAATGGAAAACTTATTTGCATTCCAAATTGTTTCAATAGTCAGGCCTACTAATTTTATGCCTTTACGTTTAAAAATGAGTCACAAAATGCGTCAGAAAGTTTCGTGCTGTTGAGCATATCATTTGAGAACCACCTTAACGGAATCTTGGGATATATTTGATGAGGAAAAAATAAATAAATATTCTAAAAATGTTTGTACAATTATATTTTTTACATGATACATTTCTTGTTATTTTTTAGGCCACACGAAATTTGTTATGGTTTTTGTTAATGATACAAAAAGGTGAATTATATAGTTATAATTTTTATGAAACTTTTATATGCATAATAATTTTTTTTTTCTGTAATTTTTACTTTGAAAACAGTACAACAGTACAGTGTAGAATTTATCTACAAGACGAACTGACATTGAAGAATGAATAATAATGGATGTCTTACAATGGTTTTATTACTTAACGACCTATTATTAGACAATGAATGTCTAATAATGGATGGGGGTATGTCTTACAGATGTCTTTTAATGAGCAAAAATGTTTCTTCGTTTTATCTCCATTCGGGGCCCGTATATCAATGATTGTTTAGCGAGTAAGGGTTGAATATGGCTACTTTTCTTATTTACAAGTCGCCACGCTGTTAATTGCTTTTTCTTCTCCCTCATTCTCCCCTCTCCCGTGATAAAGACATGGACCCATCTGGGGAATTTGTTCAGCGAAAGAAGACAGAATCAAGGGGAAAAGTACCTTCAATCGGACTTATCTCCAGAAAAAAAGAAAGAAAGAAACAAATGATATTTAACGCCAGGAAATTCCATGACAAGTGAAACAATTTACAGTGTTTACTAAGTCACACCCGCGTCACTTGACACCCGTCGGAAACTACAAAGGTATGCGGTAGTCTATAAGGAATAAATATGTGTATAGTGAAACCTTAAAGCACTGTAACAGATGTGGGGGAAATATCCTTCATCATATAGAAAGGAGGTTACTTGAAAAGCGATTATTTTAAGACAAAGCGTTGTGTACCAAATATTAAATTGAACATTTTAATAACAAAATTCTTTAACACAGGACCAGAAATATCGGAGAATTTTAATAAATAATACATCATACAGAGAAAGGGATAAATATAAATTAATATATATACATATAATTATTCTCTTGTACAGATACTAGAATTGTCGCTATAACGAATTCCTTTTGTTACGTAAGTAATTTTTACACACTTAAACATACAGAACTTGCTTCAGTTGAAGAAAGTGCAGTAATGCTTATACATAAGAG
This sequence comes from Maratus michaelseni, assembly GCA_963931845.1. NCBI lineage: Eukaryota > Metazoa > Arthropoda > Arachnida > Araneae > Salticidae > Maratus > Maratus michaelseni. The sequence goes on along the minus strand of OZ007588.1, from coordinate 101,682,826 downwards.
GCTGTACAGTATACACAAACTTGCAAATTAAACCATTTTATGGCACAATTCCAGAAAACTGGACTAGAGCATTGCGCTAGGATAAAATATTTTCGTGTATGAAATACACTGGAAGGACGCTCAAACGTATTTTACTTTAAAGAGTTGAAATTAGGGTATGTAAAAAAAAAATACTCTTTTAAAAAGTTAGAATTGTCGCCGGAAAGAAGTTCTTTTATTATATATAAGTCATTTCTAGATGCTCAGAAGAACAACACCTTAGAATCCTGCGCCTGATCGGGTAACTCGCTCTTAACTGAACCTGACCCGACCCGCGGTCAGGTCGGGTTGGCGCTATGTTTTCTCGTTCCGGGTCTGTTGACTTCTACTTTTTTTGCTACAGTTCAGCCTGAGTGGGGTTGACTTTCATTGTTTCGGGTTCGGGTCGGTTTCGTGTTGACCCGATTTTTTAAAAAAAATGTCCAAAATATTTTTTTAAATGAAAACTTTATATACACTAAAACCTCCATAATGTACACTCCCGAAAAGCGGACACCGCTATTTAGCGAACACTTTTCAATTCCTAACACTATTTATTTCTACGGTTTTAGCTTTGAATAGTGGACACCTCCCAATCTACACACACGTAACATGTGTGTGTGTGTGTGTGTGTGTGCATAAACGATAACAAATATGATACATGTTTTTTTTTGTGTGTGTGTGTGTTTTAAAAACGAAATGTTGATAACATTTTTTATATTCCGAGAGAAGAAAAAAGTGTTCTTAACTGTACCGTAAAAAAAGAATAATCTACAATTACATTTCTTATATACATTTAATTTATAGCACTGTAAACTGAATATATACTAATTCACATTCAAATATATATTTACTTTCATAAGTGAGTTCGAGTTCGGGTTGAGGGTTGAAGTATTTTGGGTTCGGGTTCAAATATGTCTGGTTGCATATATTTGCATATAATGCGGTTGCATTATACTAAAAAATGATAGAAGATAGAATTGTCGCAAGAACGAATTATTTTTATTCCCGAAGGCTTAGATAGACGCTCAAACGAATAGCACTTACAGAAAGTAAATACCTTTGTATGAGGAGTTGTATACAAAATATCAAACTGAAACCTGCTATAACAAAATTCCACATAACTGGGCTGATAGAACAAAGATTTTGGTACCTGAAATGTCTTTGAATAACGCTCAAACTAATGACACTTTAAAAAGATTAATAAATTAATAAGTACTATATTAAAAAGGAATTGTCAAATTAGGATGTGTAAAAATTTATTATTGTATAAAGAAGTTGTCGCTAGAAAGAATTCCTTTTGTTACACAAATCATTACTCAAACAAACAACACTTGCAGAAAATCAAGTATGCTTGTATTAGGGGTAGTATGCAAACTGTCAAATTAAATATTGCAAAAAGAAAATTCCAGATAATTAAATTAAGAATGTTGACAGAACAAATTTTTGGGAGTCTGAAATGCTCTTTAATGACGCAAAAAATGGCTATTATGGTCTTGTCGCCTTTTGCGGTCACAGTAGTACTTCTCCTAGCCTTGAGACCTTAGTAGTATGGTATTTGCTGCCACCACCGGTATTAAACTGATACCGGACACGTTGTGAAAAGAAGTTCTCGCGTAAATAATCAACTAATAATTTATTGATTAAATTAGCATAAAAAAATGTAACAGTGATAGCCCTAATTGGTTCGTACAGATTATTATCACTTGCCGTAAGCTGACAATCTCCCTCTACACACGTTTTACTCTATTTCATTATGCAACACTCATACACACCGTTCCGTCTACGCTGTAATTAGTTCACCCTGGACCAAGCTGTCCGATGCACGTTCTTTCTGCGATTCTACACACCCCTCTGCACACTTGGCTCTGCTCGCTACACCGCTACTCTCTCACAGAACACTGCCTTTACCTACTCACTACACTGAACACAAACGACTGACTCGTCTCACACACTTCACGCCATTCTCCAGATGAACGGGGCCTATCTTTTTTCCTTCACGAGGTTTCTACACCGGTTGAAACATTTCTCTAGAACATTCCCCCTTTTTATTATCTTCTGAACCCAGTTCGCTAGGAATCCAGTGCTCATTGTATTCACCTTCTAAAGCCGGATTAGTTACTTACACAATGATCTCATGAACATCCTACAAATATATAAGCGGATCAGGTAAATTCCATTTCCGCTCACATACGGAAGTTTTACAGAAAAGGGAAAATATATATCAGAATACAGTAATATATAATAATGATTAAACATAATTAATTAAATTAATTAGAAATATACCACATAGGTTCTGTTAAAGTCAAAAACCTGACAATGGCACTTACAGAAATTAAATAATTTTATATGAGGGGTTGTATACAATCTGTCAAACTGAAACATGTTCCTGTTACTATAAAATTCCACACAATTGGACTAAGAATGCTGTTAGAACAAAACTTTTGGTATCTGAAATGTCCTCGAATAATTGTCAAACCTAAGGCGTTTAAATTTTTTTAAATTTAATAAAACAATAACATAAATATAAATTGTCAAATTAACATTCGTAAAAGAGATAACAATAAATAAAACAAATAACAAATCTTATAAAGAAGCTAGAAAAGTTGCTAGAACGATTTCTTTTCCTCTAGAGATATTTAATAGACGCTCAAAAGTATAGAAGTTAAAAAAAGTAAAATATCTTTGCATGAGGGATTGTATACAAACTGGCAATTGAAACTTTTTATAACAAAATTCCACGTAACTGAACCCAGAATGCGGTTAGAAATTAAAAAAAAAATGATCTGAAAATGTCCTCGAATGAAGCTGAAACGTATGACACACAAATATGAAAAATAATAAATAAATAAATAATATATCATATAAAATTTCTCAAAAAAAAAATTGGTTCTCTACTAAAGAAACTAGAATTATTGCGAGGACGAATTATTTTTATTCCAGATGTCTTTGATAGATGCTCAAACGAATAGCACTTACAGAATTAGGATTTCTGAAAATCTTAGAGACTGGCGCTTTGTTAGATAGAAATTCCAACAAGTGTATTTAAATTTGTGGGGTAATTGGGGGAAAATATGCTCAAACAAACTTTGATTTTAACCACATTGGAAAAAACAATACTTTATAACTATGAAACAATTGCTATACTTAAACGAAACTTTTTGTCGCTCATTATACAGAACTTCAAAATATTTAATATAAAGGGCTATATTGAAGCTGTGATTTTATCCTCACGGATAAAAGAATACTTAATAACTATGGCAATATTGCAACGCAAACAAAAATTATTATCGCTCAAGCGAATTTCGTTTTCAGTTTTCAAATCCGAAAAGGTCGGGAGCTCAACTTCCAAAACGAAGGCCCCTCCGCCTATTTTTTGCTTATAACGTTTTTCAATTTGTCGCTCAAACGAAAATTTTTGTCGCTCAAACGACGCTCAAACGAATGGCGATTTCGGTTTCTAAATCTGAAAAGGTCGAGGGGCCAACTTCACAAAACGAAGGCCCCTCCGCCTATTCTTTTGCTTATAACGTTTTTCAATTTGTCGCTCAAACGAAAATTTTTGTCGCTCAAACGCGCTCAAACGACGCTCAAACGAATGCCGTTTTCAGTTTTTAAATCCGAAAAGGTCGGGGGGCCAACTTCACAAAATGTGGGCCCCACCGAATGTTCGTTTGTTTATAACGTTTTTCAGTTTGTCGCTCAAACGAAAATTTTTGTCGCTCAAACGCGCTCAAACGACGCTCAAACGAATGCCGTTTTCAGTTTTTAAATCCGAAATGTTCGGGGGGCCAACTTCACAAAATGTGTACCCCTCCGGCTTTTCTTTTGCTTATAACGTTTTCCAGTATATCGCTCAAACGAAAAATTTTGTCGCTCAAACGACGCTCAAACGAATGCCGTTTTCAGTTTTTAAATCCGAAAAGGTCGGGGGCCAACTTTACAAAATGTGTACCCCTCCGGCTATTCTTTTGCTTATAGCGTTTTCCAGTTTATCGCTCAAACGAAAATTTTTGTCGCTCAAACGCACTCAAACGACGCTCAAACAAATGGGGTTTTCCATTTTTAAATCCGAAAAGGTCGGGGGGGCCAACTTCACAAAACGAAGGCCCCTCCGCCTATTCTTTTGCTTATAACGTTTTTCAGTTTGTCGCTCAAATGAAAATTTTTGTCGCTCACATGCGCTCAAACGACGCTCAAACGAATGGCGTTTTCCGTTTTTAAATCCGAAAAGGTCGGGGGGCCAACTTCACAAAATGTGGACCCCTCCGGCTATTCTTTTGCTTATAGCGTTTTTCAGTTTATCGCTCAAACGCGCTCAAACGACACTCAAACGAATGGCATTTTCAGTTTTTAAATCTGAAAAGGTCGAGGGGCCAACTTCACAAAACGAAGGCCCCTCCACCTATTCTTTTGCTTATAACGTTTTCCAATTTGTCACTCAAACCAAAATTTTTGTCGCTCAAACACGCTCAAACGACGCTCAAACGAATGCCGTTTTCAGTTTTTAAATCCGAAAAGGTCGGGGGGCCAACTTCACAAAACGAAGGCCCCTCCGCCTATTCTTTTGCTTATAACGTTTTTCAGTTTGTCGCTCAAACGAAAATTTTTGTTGCTCAAATGCGCTCAAACGACGCTCAAACGATTGCCGTTTTCAGTTTTTAAATCCGAAAAGGTCGGGGGGCCAACTTCACAAAACGAAGGCCCCTCCGCATATTCTTTTGCTTATAACGTTTTTCAGTTTGTCGCTCAAACGAAAATTTTTGTCGCTCAAACGCGCTCAAACGACGCTCAAACGAATGCCGTTTTCAGTTTTTAAATCCGAAAAGGTCGGGGGGCCAACTTCACAAAATGTGTACCCCTCCGGCTATTCTTTTGCTTATAGCGTTTTCCAGTTTATCGCTCAAACGAAAATTTTTGTCGCTCAAACGCGCTCAAACGACGCTCAAACAAATGGCGTTTTCCATTTTTAAATCCGAAAAGGTCGGGGGGCCAACTTCACAAAACGAAGGCCCCTCCGCCTATTCTTTTGCTTATAATGTTTTTCAGTTTGTCGCTCAAATGCGCTCAAACGACGCTCAAACGAATGCCGTTTTCAGTTTTTAAATCCGAAAAGGTCGGGGGTCCAACTTCACAAAATGTGGACCCCTCCGGCTATTCTTTTGCTTATAGCGTTTTCCAGTTTATCGCTCAAACGAAAATTTTTGTCGCTCAAACGCGCTCAAACGACACTCAAACGAATGGCATTTTCAGTTTTTAAATCTGAAAAGGTCGAGGGGCCAACTTCACAAAACGAAGGCCCCTCCGCCTATTCTTTTGCTTATAACGTTTTTCAATTTGTCGCTCAAACCAAAATTTTTGTTGCTCAAACACGTTCAAACGACGCTCAAACAAATGGCGTTTTCCATTTTTAAATCCGAAAAGGTCGGGGGGCCAACTTCACAAAACGAAGGCCCCTCCGCCTATTCTTTTGCTTATAATGTTTTTCAGTTTGTCGCTCAAATGCGCTCAAACGACGCTCAAACGAATGCCGTTTTCAGTTTTTAAATCCGAAAAGGTCGGGGGTCCAACTTCACAAAATGTGGACCCCTCCGGCTATTCCTTTGCTTATAGCGTTTTCCAGTTTATCGCTCAAACGAAAATTTTTGTCGCTCAAACGCACTCAAACGATACTCAAACGAATGCCGTTTTCAGTTTTTAAATCCGAAAAGGTCGGGGGGGGGGGCAACTTCACAAAACGAAGGCCCCTCCGCCTATTCTTTTGCTTATAACGTTTTTCAGTTTGTCGCTCAAACGAAAATTTTTGTTGCTCAAATGCGCTCAAACGACGCTCAAACGAATGCCGTTTTCAGTTTTTAAATCCGAAAAGGTCGGGGGGCCAACTTCACAAAACGAAGGCCCCTCCTCATATTCTTTTGCTTATAACGTTTTTCAGTTTGTCGCTCAAACGAAAATTTTTGTCGCTCAAACGCGCTCAAACGACGCTCAAACGAATGCCGTTTTCAGTTTTTAAATCCGAAAGGTCGGGGGGCCAACTTCACAAAATGTGTACCCCTCCGGCTATTCTTTTGCTTATAGCGTTTTCCAGTTTATCGCTCAAACGAAAATTTTTGTCGCTCAAACGCGCTCAAACGACGCTCAAACAAATGGCGTTTTCCATTTTTAAATCCGAAAAGGTCGGGGGGCTAACTTCACAAAACGAAGGCCCCTCCGCCTATTCTTTTGCTTATAATGTTTTTCAGTTTGTCGCTCAAATGCGCTCAAACGACGCTCAAACGAATGCCGTTTTCAGTTTTTAAATCCGAAAAGGTCGGGGGGCCAACTTCACAAATGTGGACCCCTCCGGCTATTCTTTTGCTTATAGCGTTTTCCAGTTTATCGCTCAAACGCGCTCAAACGACGCTCAAACAAATGGCGTTTTCAATTTTTAAATCCGAAAAGGTCGGGGGGCCAACTTCACAAAACGAAGGCCCCTCCGCCTATTCTTTTGCTTATAACGTTTTTCAGCTTGTCGCTCAAACGAAAATTTTTGTCGCTCAAATGGGCTCAAACGACGCTCAAAAGAATGCCGTTTTCAGTTTTTAAATCCGAAAAGGTCGGGGGCCAACTTCACAAAACGAAGGCCCCTCCGCATATTCTTTTGCTTATAACGTTTTTCAGTTTGTCGCTCAAACGAAAATTTTTGTCGCTCAAATGCGCTCAAACGACGCTCAAACGAAAGCCGTTTTCAGTTTTTAAATCCGAAAAGGTCGGGGGGCCAACTTCACAAAATGTGTACCCCTCCGGCTATTCTTTTGCTTATAGCGTTTTCCAGTTTATCGCTCAAACGAAAATTTTTGTCGCTCAAACGCGCTCAAACGCCGCTCAAACAAATGGCGTTTTCCATTTTTAAATCCAAAAAGGTCGGGGGGCCAACTTCACAAAACGAAGGCCCTTCCGCCTATTCTTTTGCTTATAACGTTTTTCAGTTTGTCGCTCAAATGAAAATTTTTGTCTCTCAAATGCGCTCAAACGACGCTCAAACGAATGCCGTTTTCATTTTTTAAATCCGAAATGGTCGGGGGGCCAACTTCACAAAACGAAGGCCTCGAATTTTAACTTGCTTATAACTTTTTTTAGAATGTCGCTCAAACGAAAATTTTTGTCGCTCAAACGCGCTCAAACGACGGTCAAACGAATGCCGTTTTCGGTTTTTAAATCCGAAAAGGTCGAGGTGCCAACTTCACAGACCTGACAAAGTGCATACACACAGCGAGAAATATAATGTTCTAATATTCGAGTTGCAGTGTACACGCAAATTAAAAAGAGAGTATATTGCATCTGCCTGCAAAAAGAATAAAGCATTAATCTGTTAATAAATGAGATAGGATTTTAGAATAAAAGGAAAAGAGAAGCGATAACCTTTAACAAAAGAATTAAAAATGGTTTTTTTGTTTATTAAAAAGCATATATATGGATTTAGACAAAGTGCATACACACAGCGAGAAATATATTGTTCTAATATTCGAGTTGCAGTGTACACGCAAATTAAAAAGAGAGTATATTGCATCTGCGTGCAAAAAGAATAAAGCATTAATCTGTTAATAAATGAGATAGGATTTTAGAATAAAAGGAAAAGAGAAGCGATAACCTTTAACAAAAGAATTAAAAATGGTTTTTTTGTTTATTAAAAAGCATATATATGGATTTAGACAAAGTGCATACACACAGCGAGAAATATATTGTTCTAATATTCGAGTTGCAGTGTACACGCAAATTAAAAAGAGAGTATATTGCATCTGCCTGCAAAAAGAATAAAGCATTAATCTGTTAATAAATGAGATAGGATTTTAGAATAAAAGGAAAAGAGAAGCGATAACCTTTAACAAATGAATTAAAAATGGTTTTTTTGTTTATTAAAAAGCATATATATGGATTTAGACAAAGTGCATACACACAGCGAGAAATATATTGTTCTAATATTCGAGTTGCAGTGTACACGCAAATTAAAAAGAGAGTATATTGCATCTGCCTGCAAAAAGAATAAAGCATTAATCTGTTAATAAATGAGATAGGATTTTAGAATAAAAGGAAAAGAGAAGCGATAACCTTTAACAAAAGAATTAAAAATGGTTTTTTTGTTTATTAAAAAGCATATATATGGATTTAGACAAAGTGCATACACACAGCGAGAAATATATTGTTCTAATATTCGAGTTGCAGTGTACACGCAAATTAAAAAGAGAGTATATTGCATCTGCCTGCAAAAAGAATAAAGCATTAATCTGTTAATAAATGAGATAGGATTTTAGAATAAAAGGAAAAGAGAAGCGATAACCTTTAACAAAAGAATTAAAAATGGTTTTTTTTGTTTATTAAAAAGCATATATATGGATTTAGACAAAGTGCATACACACAGCGAGAAATATATTGTTCTAATATTCGAGTTGCAGTGTACACGCAAATTAAAAAGAGAGTATATTGCATCTGCCTGCAAAAACAATAAAGCATTAATCTGTTAATAAATGAGATAGGATTTTAGAATAAAAGGAAAAGAGAAGCGATAACCTGTAACAAAAGAATTAAAAATGGTTTTTTTGTTTATTAAAAAGCATATATGTGGATTTAGACAAAGTGCATACACACAGCGAGAAATATATTGTTCTAATATTCGAGTTGCAGTGTACACGCAAATTAAAAAGAGAGTATATTGCATCTGCCTGCAAAAAGAATAAAGCATTAATCTGTTAATAAATGAGATAGGATTTTAGAATAAAAGGAAAAGAGAAGCGATAACCTTTAACAAAAGAATTAAAAATGGTTTTTTTGTTTATTAAAAATCATATATATGGATCTATGCCATAGTTCCCTCACTTCGTATGGTTATATCCATATTGACGTCACTGATTACCATATTCAACTACACATAATCGTGAAACAGATTTAACGTACACATTAACACGCTTATTTTAACCGTTCATTTCTGTGTCATTTGTGTATGCAACAAGTATAAAAATATTAAGTGCACTGATACTTTTAATGTGTTCATTAAAGTTGAAAATCAGATATTTATATTTGTCATTGAAGTTTATGCATTACTTTGTGTATAAAAATTGCATATTGCATTATTTTACATTCCCTGCATATGTTCCATATGACATTAAATTTATTCTAGCCATATACCACACACCCCAACACTAACATAAATATTTAAAAATTGTTTGGAGATTCCTTTTGCCGAACTTTGAAGAACTCGTGACAAAATATTGTAAATTTATACTGCGTTCAAAGATAAATTATATTTGTGAAATAACATGGAACTCGACTACGTATGCAAAATAATGAATAACTTTGAACTGATCTAAAAGGAATTTGTTCATTTAGAGAAAGAACTGACATTACAATTCAAAGTATGTCATTTTTATTCATGTAGTTTTATCTCGTTTTAAAATGCTTCACATTAGCTTCATTCACAGTCAGATTTCTATGAATATTTTAGAATTTAGGCATGTTCATCAAAAGATATGCTACGTGATCTTTAAAAGATAGAAAAATGCAGTGCTGTATAAAGTTGTCATGATTTCTGTATTTTATAGTTTATAAAACGGTTTAATGGTTTTGCTGTTAAAGTCAAACAAGAAAGAAGAAATCATGCGTCAAGCATAGAATATGAACACTTTCCAATTCTTTCAGAATAGTGTAACAAATCTTCATCGTTCAATACTGTGAAACATGATATCTAAGTAAACAAGGTCAAGGTCAAACCGGGCGGGGAGGCCTACCTTTCGGCTTAAGCTACTCTAGCCCCGCCCAGCAGGTTTTTTTACTATGCGGCAGAGAGAAAAACAATACTAATAGTTCTCTTATTGAACGATAAACAATTAATAAATACGATAATGTAAAAAAATCATTCTTTGAATAGTAGCTTCGAGTGTATAAAAAGACTTATTTGGGGAAAAACTTGAATAATTAGATAGGGGTATTTGCAGTAAACAGTTAACACAAGTTAAGTACAGCAATGTACGAGTACTAAGAATATTAGTTAATATAATAACGTTTCTATTATATATTATATTTTTATTAATTAAGCCAGTTTTGTATTCATGAAATGCATTTAATTTAATCACTTTTAAATTGTATTCTAAATTCATTCAGTTATTGCTTTCTATTTACACGTTTTTCTTTTTCAATCTATGCAGTTCTCTATTATAATTTAAAAAGTTATTTATTTCTTTTAATTCAGTCTAACAGTCACTTTAGATTCATAGGAGATCATAAATTATTGTCTTTCTGAATTATTAATCTTATTCTAAATTATTGCCAATTTTCTCATGATATATATATTAAAATAAATAAATAAATAAATAAATTATCTATCTACTAAACATTCTTATTTATTCTAGTTTTGAGAAATTTGATATAAACATTATATAGTGCTATAAATATTCTTTAATGACTTGTTTTCCTGTCATTTTAAGTACTAACAGCTGAAATCTTTCCAGTTATTGATGCAATCTGCAATTTCCAATATTGAATCATATTACGTTCTTAAACAGATTTAAGTTTTATGAATGGCAATAATTCATTTAATGTATTTTGTTAAGGACATTTACAATAAACAAAATAATTATGGCTTCATTCTTTCAACAGCTATTTTGATTTGATGTATTGGGGTTTTCCAGGCAATCATTTTAATTTTAACGGAAAGTTGAATGCTGCTTTATGGTTAACACAAAATAAAATTCAAAATTACCCCATTCATCTTAATGTAATTTTTACACCCACACATTTTCCTGTCTCTCTCTGTATATAGCCACCCCTTCAAATTGAAAGATATTGGCGCAAAAGATGGCAAGCAAAATGATGTAATGACACAGACTGATGTTTCTATTGATTCTAGATTTGGACTCGACCTAACAATGTAACTCTCCAGTATTGTTGTTGGGGTCACTCCCTTATTGGATGTATGTGCCGACCTGTATAAATGGTCAATAAACATCGTATAAGTCTCATTGGAGTTATTTTGTCAGTCTCTTCTCTTGCTTGGGTCATTGTTTTATAACGCATGTGTACTCATATCTAAATGACTAGTTTATCTTTAAGCAATTAACTTAATTTTTTTTAGTAACGGCCAATCCCAACAAGCAAAATATTTATCATAGTTATTAACATAAGTGATTGTATAGGAATATGTGCATGTGGTGAAAACAATAAACACAAATCAAATACCACCTGAGATTAGAGAAGTAATACTGAAACACAAATACCAAAAATTTAAATTTTGATAATATAATAACTGAGAGAAAAATTTACTAATTATACTGAGCAATGCTAAATAATAATTTGTGATATTGAGCAATAATTATGCTATGAAATACTGAAACACGAATTCTAAAATTACAAAGTTCCGAAAATACAAATTCTGAAAATACAATTTACCAATCATACTGAGCACTACTAAATAATAATAAAATGCCATGTGATACTGCAATAATACTACCATGTAATAATACTGTATGGTGCTGAAGTAGATAATAATAAGGTATAGAAGTAAATAATAATTAACAATAATGAATGAATAATAATACTAGAGTGAACAAATATAAAATATAAGCAATGGAAATCGCATAACACATTTCAAAACCCAATTTTAGTAAACACCATCAATAGTCGGTAAAATATTCGAATTATTTTGTGAATCCCTGTATATAATTTATAAATTTGTAAATATATTACATAGTATGTTAAAATTTAGATCAGTTAGAAAACGCATAATACAGTTGAAGATTACCCTTCAGCAATAAAAAAAAAATGTACTCGAATCCTTTTCTGCTGCCCTGTATTTGGTTTTTTAAATTTATACATAACATATAATAGAAAAAAATTAGTTACATTTAAAACCACATACAACAACTGAAAACGTACGTGTACCAATTGTCGCTCGTACGCAGAAATGTAATCAAATTCTTTTGTGTGTCCCTGTAAAAGAACGATTAATGCTATGCACTGTTTATTCGCCAGTAAGTATCTTGCTTTCGCATCAGGGCTGTATATCAGTTTCAATATGTTTGTAATAGTGTAACATCATCAAAATATATTATAAACAATTTTTCACCATAGACCATAATGTTACGGAATTAATTTAAGTGTTCCTGTAAATGAATGATAAATGCTATGCAAAGCTTATTCGGGAGCAAGCATCTTGCTTTCGCATCAGTGCTGTATATCAGTTTCAATATGTTTGTAATAGTGTAACATCATCAAAATACATTATAAAAAAATTTTCACCATAGACCATAATGTTACGGAATTAATTTAAGTGTTCCTGTAAATGAATGATAAATGCTATGCAAAGCTTATTCGGGAGCAAGCATCTTGCTTTCGCATCAGTGCTGTATATCAGTTTCAATATGTTTGTAATAGTGTAACATCATCAAAATATATTATAAACAATTTTTCACCATAGACCATAATGTTACGGAATTAATTTAAGTGTTCCTGTAAATGAATGATAAATGCTATGCAAAGTTTATTCGTGAGCAAGCATCTTGCTTTCGCATCAGTGCTGTATATCAGTTTCAATATGTTTGTAATAGTGTAACATCATCAAAATATATTATAAACAATTTTTCACCATAGACCATAATGTTACGGAATTAATTTAAGTGTTCCTGTAAATGAATGATAAATGCTATGCAAAGGTTATTCGTGAGCAAGCATCTTGCTTTCGCATCAGTGCTGTATATCAGTTTCAATATGTTTGTAATAGTGTAACATCATCAAAATATATTATAAACAATTTTTCACCATAGACCATAATGTTACGGAATTAATTTAAGTGTTCCTGTAAATGAATGATAAATGCTATGCAAAGTTTATTCGTGAGCAAGCATCTTGCTTTCGCATCAGTGCTGTATATCAGTTTCAATATGTTTGTAATAGTGTAACATCATCAAAATATATTATAAGCAATTTTTCACCATAGACCATAATGTTACGGAATTAATTTAAGTGTTCCTGTAAATGAATGATAAATTCTATGCAAAGTTTATTCGTGAGCAAGCATCTTGCTTTCGCATCAGTGCTGTATATCAGTTTCAATATGTTTGTAATAGTGTAACATCATCAAAATATATTATAAACAATTTTTCACCATAGACCATAATGTTACGGAATTAATTTAAGTTTTCCTGAAAATGAATGATAAATGCAATGCACAGCTTATTCGCCAATAAGCATCTTGCTTTCGCATCAGTGCTGTATATCAGTTTCAATATGTTTGTAATAGTGTAACATCATCAAAATATATTATAAACAATTTTTCACCATAGACTATAATGTTACGGAATTAATTTAAGTGTTCCTGTAAATGAATAATAAATGCAATGCAAAGCTTATTCGTCAGCAAGCATCTTGCTTTCGCATCAGTGCTGTATATCAGTTTCAATATGTATGTAATAGTGTAACTATGACAGCAATCTGTCATATATATAAATGCTTTCTTACATTTTATTTATTTAAATCAACCCCCTCTTAATTTTAAAAACTTTCCAAATTCTTCCATTCCCCTGTATATTAATAATTCTTTTTTTCTCTGTTTAATTCCATAAAATCTCAGCAGTAATCTAAATATTAAGTTATACGAATCCATTTCTGGTTCAATAAATAATTCTTTTTATTTAAGCAATCTTTTTGCCGTTACAATAATTGAATAAATAAAAAATATATATTAGTTTCTACATCACAGTTAGATATCATCATTTATTGCCAAAAGTAAATTAAGAACTTTATTTATTACTTTTAAATCTATTTTTATAATTATCCTTATTGTTCAAAAAGCAATCCACATGTAATTCATTTTCACTCTTGATTCATTTAACCTTGAATTGCAGCTCTGGATGTAATCAAATTACAGCAATATGTATATAAAATAAATATACTTATTTATAGCTTCTAAAATAAACATAATAATAATTATTCTTTTGATCTATCATAAATAATCCAAAAATAATTTAACTTCTATTTCAGAGTCATTAATGTTGCAAATGTTGACAGTTCAAATTATAGCAATAAATTATATTCAACAAATATACCTTCATCTCATTTAAAACAACGTTTTCCTTTTCTAACTGTCAAATAGATTATCCTTAATATATGTTTTTTTTATGTTTGCTTACTCAGAAAAATAACGGTTCATCTTGCTTTACTCTCAGTAGCATCTTCCAATCAAAATAATGGGTGATGATATCAATTGCTAAATTTAGCTCTACATGTCCAAATATGGTAACTTTTCTGGCTCTGAGGCAAATAATTATTTTAATTTACTGGAAATTCCACACCCAGCCAAAAGTATCTTGTCTTTTCGAATTCTAACGCCAAAATAATGTATTGGTTAATGTGTTTTGACATCAATTTTGTTCGCCAAGTAAATGTAAATCTCTGGCAATAATGTTATGTGATGTTTCACTCTCTCTTTGAATACTCACTGTGTGAGTTGCTATTCTGCTGGCTCCTGCTAAGAGACACCTCTCCTCTCCTATATTATACTATATGATCATGGAAAAATTAATAAAAGCATTGAATGTCTATTTATGGAGTTTTTTAATTGAAATTACGGAACCTGGAAAATAAATTTCTATAATTTAAAAGACTCTCTTCACCCTCAACAAATTACGACGTCACAGAAATTGGTGAACGTGCCAGAATTTTTTCTCCATAGTTATAAAAAAAAAAAAACTCTCAACTTCAATAAATGGGAGAGGTGTCTGGCTTTCAAGCGACTTCTTCTAACTGGACATAAATCTTCAACCGGCTTCATCATGAAAGATTCTTCAAGTGCCTTCTTCTGCCTGTGTTGTTGTCGACAGCCTGTTACCTTTGATGCTGCCACTTCTAAAAGTTCCCAGCTTGTCTGTTCCTAAATAGGAATTTCTCCAACTCACCAGTGCCTAAAGTTTTCCTGTTCGTCTGTGTGTATCTGTTCAACTGGCCCTGCGTCAACCTGTGTAAAAAAAATAGTCTCCACATTTCCCGTGTGTATGTGACAGATATATAAAAACATGAGTGCGCTGCAAGTGATAAAATACTCAGAATCGTTTATCAGTGCTCCATAAGTTAAATTTAGCCATTTCAACTTTTCAAGAAATAGTGCTCTGAAAGTTTTTTTCCCATCTATTTCAAAATTATAGTGAATTAAGCCAACATATATTTGTGATTTATTGCTCCGAAATTTTTTCAAGTAAAAAAAATTGTGTGCATTGTTCTCAAAGGATTTTTAAAAATATATATTAATTTTCATCAAGTTGTGGGGATCATACGTGACAAATATTTTCGGAATCGTCTCCAGTCTTCACAAAGGTAACTAAAAAAAAATTCATGTTTTCACATGTGTCAAAAAATGGTGCAAAATAGGTTTGAACAGTGAAGATTTTTTCGTTTTCAAAATTTCCAGTTTATTCATTTATTATTAAATTTCTCCCATTTATTAAATCACATTTCATATCCAATTTTTTTTTTATATATTTTATATTTTACCTGTTTATCTTTATTGATAAATTGTGATTTAGATATTATGCATTTAAAATATAGAAATTTTATTAATGACTTTTCATGTTTAAATTATAAAGCAAGTAAGTAATTTTTCCTTGATTCCAGTTTTTTTTATCTTTTAAAATATTTTTAATTGAAGTATTAAGTGCTTTGAAACACTTATTAATTTTTCGCTCTCATGATATCCACTGAGTTTTAAAAGTTGTAGGCACTTATTGCAAATATATTCCTTATGCATTCCGTTTTGTGCACTTTGGTACATTTCTTATTGAGCCTAATGAATAATAAATTTCACTCATGATTTTTTTTAATAGATAAATATTCTATTCTCTTTCTCTCTATATATAATTTAAAAAAAATACTAAGGTTAGATTTGTATGAATTTTTTTTTTCTGATTTCATTCAAAAGTTTAAGAAAGAAATAGTTTTATATTACTTTTTTATATTGCTTCTTAAAATAAGTTTAAATAGCAATTTTTCTTTTTACCCCCCTCTCTTTTCATTTGATGATTACATTCACCTTTTTGGATAAAGTTAATAATGAGGTGATATCTTTTAATTCATCTCTTCTTAAAATAAATAAATAATTAAAATTCAAAAAATTTTTCCTTTATCTCTGTCTTTGAAAATGATTTGAAAAGATATTATTATGTTTTTGTTTTTGTTTGATTGATTCCTCAAAAAGTTTAAATAAGATATATATAATAATACATGTATAAATATTAGCTCCTTTTATTTTCAATATACACATATTTTATTTTAATTATTTTTATATGTGTCGTTATTTTATGCATTTTGTATTTTGTATGTTTCATATGCAGAATTTCAGTAGTTAATACCTGCGTTTACATTACTTAACTTACTGCAGTTATGGCTAATAAACACATACCCATAAATATCACTAACTTTGAAGGTGATCATGAACTTCTGCCTTTCTTTTTTGATCAAATCCGATCAGTGGCAGAAATAAACAAATATAACCAACAAACTACAATCTCGTTACTCAAAAGTAAACTAACAGGTCCTGCTCTCAAATTTTTCTGTCAAAACCCTTAATTGCTAAAAAGTAACGACTTGGACTTTATAGAAAAGGAATTTTCAACTTTCTTTTCTCCCCCTAGCAAATGTGCAGCCAGTATAGAATTATCCAGCCTAACACTTTTACCGGCAGAGACCATAAGAAGTTTTGCTCACAGACTTAACGTTTTAGCTGCTACTGTTTATGCAGATATTACTGACAAAAATGCGCGTGACAAAATAAAATTTATGAAGTTTTTAGAAGCAATCCCTTCTAATCTTCGTATCAAAATACAGGAAGAAGGAATACAGGACTATAATACAGCAGTAGACAGAGCACAAGTCTTACATGAAATCCTGCATACAGAAAAAGTGTTACATGCATATCCATCTACAAGCAAATCTGACATAGGGTTAGCAGAACAATTAAGAGAAATTTCTAAAAAAATAAATGTACTATCGCTTAAGTCGGACAACAAACAGGCTGAAGAAAATGTAAATGTTCGCCCAGACTTCAAACAAAAATATCGTTTAGACGCTATGCGTCACAAAAAAAATTTCAAATCTCGACACAATTTCAAGCGCTTTTCTCCTCACAAATCCTTCAAAAGAAACATCACAACATGCCAGTTGTGTTTCAAAAAGGGCCATGAGGCCCATTCGTGCTTCAAGTGGAAGCGAATGAACACACAAAGACACGAACAATTTAGAAATTTTTCAAACAACAACCAACAGAAATCTCAGGAAAACTAAACAAGAGATGCAATTTTGCTGATGGCATTGTATCTCACTTCAATAATTCCACATCAGCAAACTTTTATGTTGACCCTAATATACCTAAAATTTCTAAAGAAAGATTGGTAAAATCAGTTAGCTCACAAACTTGTGATGCCATTACAATTTCAAATCACATAGCAACACAAACAACTCAAAAAATGATAATGACAACACTGTACATTTCATTTGTAATGTAAACAGAAATACCCCAACACTTCCTCTTGTAAAGGCCTCCATTGCTAAAACAGATGTAACTTTTCTCATGGACACTGGCAGTAGCATTTCATTATTATCACAACATCTGTTTAATGAACTTAAATCTCAGTTAAAATATAAAAGACTCTCCACAAGCATTACTATTAAAACAGTCAATTCTGATGTTGACTTTTCCTGTCGTATTAGAACCTCAATTAAACTGCACCATAAATCATTTTCACACCATTTTTATATTGTTGATATCCCAGAATCTTCGAATTTTCAAGGAATTTTAGGATTTGACTTCATAAACAGATTTAACATTATCATAGATACATTCAAGAAAGTTATACACATAAATAACAGCTTATCGGCTCCCTTAGAAACTACAAACAATACCTTAAATGTTGATGATAACAAACAATGTAATTCACATTCCATATCCATGACAAATCAGGATGTTCTATTAACACGAAAGATTGTTTTAGAACCAAAAGAACAAAAATGGGTTTCTGTGTACACCAACAATATTAATGATAGCAAAAATGATTTATTTAAGTATATATCATCATTAAAAGACCTAATTGGTTTTGATGCCATTATTCGGTCAAATAAAAATTCTAAACGTAAGAAGAAAATTCCTCAAAAATGTCACTTCTTTTATATATCTGTTAAAAATAACTCTGATACTTGCATTCATCTTCATAAAAAAACTAAAATTGGTCATTTATCTGAAATTGAGGATATTCTCGAGAACTCCCCAGATAACCCTGAGAATCCAAATAATGCAGAACAACATTTTATTAATTTTATTCAAGCATCAAAAGAAGTTCTAAAGAAGAGAAAAGAAGATTTAACCTCTAGTGATTTTGATCTAAAACACTTGAATACAAATGAAGCAGAAATATTAAATAGTTTATTATTAAAATACTACAATGCTTTCTCAAAATCCTTAAACACTCTAGGTCATACGGATAAGATTGTGCCTGACTTAAAATTCATTAATGACTACCCTATTAAAACCTTCCCCTTCCCAATCCCTCAATCATTACAAAAAGATGCACTCGAACAAATCAATCAATTATTAGAAGCTGGAATTATTGAGAGAAGCTGTTCTGAATGGGCTTGTCCTATGTTACTGGTTTAAAAAAAATCTGATGGTACAGGTAAACAAAAATATAGACTTGCATTAGATCTTCGAATGGTAAACACAGTTATTCAAGCTTCATCGTATCCACTTCCAAAAATTCAAACAATTATTGCTAACCTATCGTCATATAAATATTTTACTTCACTTGATTTTCATCAAGCGTATCATCAAATCGACTTACCAGAAAAATTCCAAAACCAATTGACATTCACCACTATGTTTGGATCCTTCAGATATAAAAGACTTGTTTTTGGATTAAAGTCCAGCGCCTCAATTTCCCAAGCTTTAATGGACTCCTTGCTTGATGAACTACAATTAGAAGGTGTATTTACATATCAAGACGATTTCATCTTAGGCGCAAATTCCTTTCAAGAAATGTGTTCAAAACTTGAGAAAATTCTTAATCTCCTAACTAAATATAATTTAACACTTTCCCCCAACAAATGCAACTTCCACAAAACTGAAATTAACTACTTGGGATTCCACATTGAAAATCACTGTGTTTCACCAATTAAATCTAACATCGCTAAGATAACTTCTTTTCCAGTTCCAACAACTAAACGTCAATTAAAAAGACTCATAGGAGTAATAACATTCTACAAATCACTCATTCCATCATTTTCAAGCTTAGTGCAACCACTCATAAACCTAACTACTCCAAAAACTAAATTCAAATGGACAGATGAACATCAACACATTCTTAACACCATACAGAATTTTTTTTTCAACTCACCGATGGTTAGATTACCAGATTGGAATAAAACATTTTACCTTAACACAGACGCATCCAATGTTGCTATTTCCAGTGCTTTATTACAAAAACATAATAGACAATTGTTACCTATTGCATACTTTTCAAAATCTTTAAAATCTTCTGAAAAAAATACCCCGCTCTGAAACTAGAACTCATGGCAATATACAAATCAGTAACAGCTTTCAAATACTATTTATACAATAGAGATTTTGTAATTCTTTCTGACAGTAAGCCTTTAGAAAAATACAAAAAAACCACAAACCCAGCTGACATAACCACACGTTGGTTAATTGAACTTTCAGAATATTCCTACACTTTTGAACATATACCAGGATCATCTAATGTACTTACAGATTATTTATCACGTTGTAAATTTGACAACCACCAAGAAACCTTACCAAACAATCCTAATCTTATTCATGAAACTCAGGCATTACCAATTGTTGATTATGAAACACCTAATAGCAACAACTTATCTTCCAATGTCAATACCCAATATGTAAATTACCTAGTGTCAGGCAATCAAAAAAAAAACGTGATCCATTATTAGAAATCTCAAATGAAACATTTTGCACAGAACAAAAAAATGACTCCACCTTAGGTAATATTTACAATGAAATATTAAATAATGGATCTTCTCAAAAATTTCCAAAATATTTCATCCACCCTGATTCCAAAGTCTTAATGATAAAAAAAGAAGATCTCATTAACAATACCTTCTCTTACCACATTGTAGTTCCTGACACCTTAAAGAGCAAAGTTTTAACAATTTCACATCTTTCTCATTTTGGTCTAGCTAAGACTTATGATTTTCTTTCTGCTCGATATTTTTGGAAAGGCATGTATGTTGATACTCTGAATTTTGTTGCTTCATGCATCAAATGCCTCCAAGCTAAACATCATCGCACCCCTCCTGCACCTTTACAACCTACTTACACACCCAGATACCCTGGTCCTACAATTAGTACAGATTTAGTTGGACCTTTTGCTAACGGAAAACATGTATTAACTATTACTGACCACTTCTCAAGACACATTGAACTCTATCCACTTACTGATATTTCTGCTCCTAAAGTTGTTAAATGTTTATTTAGTTACATTACTAAGTTTGGGAGACATGCAGTTATCTTATCAGACTTAGGACCCCAGTATACCTCCCATGTTTATGATATTTTCAATGATTCCCTTGGCATAAAAATACGTCACAGTTCCGTTTCACACCCTGTTAGCAACAGTATTTCTGAGCGTATAAATACCTCAATTAAATACTCTGCAACTACACTTCTACAAGAAGGACACTCGTTTGAAAATGCTTTACATATTCACAAGTCACTTTACAATGGTTCTAAACACTCCTCTACACTATTTTCTCCTAACCTACTACATTTTGGTAGAGAACTTTCATTAATTTTTGACACTTATGACCAGTGTAGTAATCAACCTTTCTTAGATAAACATATTGAAGTACATAAATTACTAGATGATCTAAATAAAATTTATGACAAGGCTTATGCCAACATAAAAACTGCTCAAGATAAAAGATATCAAATATATGGTCGTAAAGCAAAATTAAGAAACATTTGTTTAAAAGATATAGTTTACTTAAAATCTGTTGATAAATTTAAACCTCGATATACCGGACCATATATTGTAACATATAAACATTCTCCTGTTTCATTCTCAATTAAAAGATTGTATGCGCATGATGATACAGCATTTCGTGTGCACATTGATAGACTACTTATAGCTCCACCTCGATATGGACACTTATTTGATCCTTCAAGTCATGCCATTAATAATAATAATACTCCTTTTCATTTTGAACCTCGTTATAATTTGAGAAACAGATAATTTAATTTCAACTTTCAATGATTTAGTAAACAATATGTACATTGATACTTAGTGCTCAATGGGTGTACAACATTGAGTGTATGTTGCGCATAACTGATCTTTAACAACATTGTGGCTGGTCCATGATTTTATTGTTTTCAAAGATCATTTTTGAACAATATTTTGTGTCTTTTTACATTTTGTTCCTCTTATTGCACTTTATTTTATAGCCATATCATAATTGTATCACACTTATCTACACATACAAGTTCTTATAAATTTTAACATTCATAATATAGGAACATGTAAATATCACATAGAATATTTTATAGGATTTTTTCCCTTTCGTTAATAACAAATAATAGCTTATAAAATGGACTTAAATTTTCGACATCACACATGACTTGAATATATTTTACTCGATTATGTCATTTAGTCTCTCAACACTCTAGGATTGTCTACCTCTTTTTGATATATAAGATATATATATCCAGTTTTTTTTAATTATTATTAATTATTGCCCTCAGAAGTTGTGGCCCGTTCAAAATTGTTGCCCTAAGGTCCCACACTTCATTGTGCTGAGAGACAACCCAGAATTGGTACGCCAATTTTTTTTCCTTGATACCAAAATAATTTTATATGATTTGTCGAAACGTGCTCCTGTTGAAAACCAGTGCGGTCTTCATGGGGAGCAAGGGGTCCATGTTGTGGTCAAAAAGCTACAATAAGGGCTCTCAACTCACTCCCTCTACACCTAGGACAAAGGTATTAAACTGGCGTCATAATACTTGTATTTGTTACAAGAATAAGGGCGGACACTTTTTGCGGGCGTGCAATTGCATTCCTTTTTTTTCCCGTCCTGTGCTTCGGCACGAATTTTCACATTTTTTTTTCACTGCATCCATACTCATGCATTTCATTTTCATTTTTTTTTCATGTAACACCATTGTTACATTATGTATTTAGTAACATTGTGTATTTCTTTTGTTGCTTGTATTTGTGATTTATATAAAATTTGCATAATCAGATAAAGATCCTAGCTGGATCAAAAATGCTTGAAAATGAGAAATGTTTGCATACTTTCTCATATGTTTATCATCATGACAAATAAATTAAGTACTGGTACCAGTCACTCACGAAGTCGAACAATTTTGTACTAATTATACAAAAAGTCAAGCAATTTCAAAACAGTCATGCAAGGCCAAATCAATCAAGGCAAACAAACTTTAGATGACTAATTAAACAGGACGTCCTGCAAAACAACAAAATAACAACTTGTGGACTGATGAATGGACTATTGAACACAAGTTATAAAGAATTGCTATGATAAAATTAGATTCTAAAAAAAAAATCTTTGCTTTTATATCTTTTTCAATGTTTATGCTTTACTTATGAACTAAATATATGTGCTTAGGAAGAGACACGATACTTGTTTTTACAGCTGTACTGTACCATTACAGCTGTTCCTGGTTTGTGGGGTGATTATATATGACAGCAATCTGTCATATATATAAATGCTTTCTTACGTTTTATTTATTTAAATCAACCCCCTCTTAATTTTAAAAACTTTCCAAATTCTTCCATTCCCCTGTATATTAATAATTCTTTTTTTCTCTGTTTAATTTCATAAAATCTCAGCAGTAATCTAAATATTAAGTTATACGAATCCATTTCTGGTTCAATAAATAATTCTTTTCATTTAAGCAATCTTTTTGCCGTTACAATAATTGAATAAATAAAAAATAAATATTAGTTTCTACATCACAGTTAGATATCATCATTTATTGCCAAAAGGAAATTAAGAACTTTATTTATTACTTTTAAATCTATTTTTATAATTATCCTTATTGTTCAAAAAGCAATCCACATGTAATTCATTTTCACTCTTGATTAATTTAACCTTGAATTGCAGCTCTGGATGTAATCAAATTACAGCAATATGTATATAAAATAAATATACTTATTTATAGCTTCTAAAATAAACATAATAATAATTATTCTTTTGATCTATCATAAATAATCCAAAAATAATTTAACTTCTATTTCAGAGTCATTAATCTTGCAAATGTTGACAGTTCAAATTATAGCAATAAATTATATTCAACAAATATACCTTCATCTCATTTAAAACAACGTTTTCCTTTTCTAACTGTCAAATAGATTATCCTTAATATATGTTTTTTTTTTATGTTTGCTTACTCAGAAAAATAACGGTTCATCTTGCTTTACTCTCAGTAGCATCTTCCAATCAAAATAATGGGTTATGATATCAATTGCTAAATTTAGCTCTACATGTCCAAATATGGTAACTTTTCTGGCTCTGAGGCAAATAATTATTTTAATTTACAGGAAATTCCACACCCAGCCAAAAGTATCTTGTCTTTTCGAATTCTAACGCCAAAATAATGTATTGGTTAATGTGTTTTGGCATCAATTTTGTTCGCCAAGTAAATGTAAATCTCTGGCAATAATGTTATGTGATGTTTCACTCTCTCTTTGAATACTCACTGTGTGAGTTGCTATTCTGCTGGCTCCTGCTAAGAGACACCTCTCCTCTCCTATATTATACTACAGGGTTCGTACGGTCCTTGAAAGTGCTTAAAAGTCCTTAAATTTTTTTAAAGATTTTTTGGTCCTTGAAACAACTTATTTTTATTCAAAATTTGTAAAAAGTGCTTGAAAGTCCTTAAATTTTTCTTTAATTTCTTTTTTCCCTTAATTTTTGTCTGAAAAATTTCAATGATAATCATTTTTCTAAATTGTCTGCCTTCTTTTTGTCTTTATTACTATCGGTAATACTTTAAATTACGCTCTAACCTTAACCAGACAAAGCGGCGACGTCCCCCCCCCCACCTTCCCCTTCCTAGTCGGCGCCTATGCCCTCGCAGCCAGGAGCGCTTTCGTATCTCCGGGTCTATGGGTCCGATCACGACGGGGTATGGCTCATTCGCCTCGACATCGATATCCTTAAAGATTTCAGTTATGTTCATATAGAAGAGATTGCGCCCCCTGGTGGTGGAAGGTGGAACTAATGGATTTTGGAGCTATCTCGAGTTCTATGGGTCCGATCGCGACGCGGTTTGGCTCATTCGCCTCGACATCGATAGCCTTAAAGATTTCAGTTATGTTCGTTTAGAAGATATTGCACCCCCTGGTGGTGGAAGGTGGAACTAATGGATTTTGGAGCTATCTCGGGTTCTATGGGTCCGATCACAACGCGGTTTGGCTCATTCGCCTCGACATCGATAGCCTTAAAGATTTCAGTTATGTTCGTATAGAAGAGATTGCGCCCCTGGTGGTGGAAGATGGAACTAATGGATTTTGGAGCTATCTTTGGCTCTATAGGTCCGATCACAACGCGGTTTGGCTCGTTCGCCTCGACATCAATAGTCTTAAAAATTTCAGTTATGTTCGTATAGAAGAGATTGTGCCCCCTGTCAGTGGAAGGTTTAAGTAATAGATTTTACAGCTATATCCGATCATAATACGGTTTGACTCATTCGACTCGATTTCGACAAAACTTAATGATTTTAGTTCCGTGTTTCACCACCCGGGGCAATAGATTTAAGGTTATTACACGGGACCGGGTATCGCCGGGCGGGTCAGCTAGTTTTCTATATTTTAAAATAAATTTATTCTAGGTTTTTATTTATACTTCAGATATAAAAATAATTACATCTTAATTGATTGTATGCTTACATGTGTGATGTATTTGTAAATTATTTCTGATGTATTTTTATATTTCTTACACGTGACAAACATTCTAAAAACCTTGAATCTAAAAAAATGAAAAAGAAAATGAAAGATTTCTTCCCAAAAACAGCATCTACTTCAAACAATTTAGATGCCAATACATCAGAAAAAATAGATGCTAGTACTTCAAAAAATTCTGAAAAAAATAGAATTGACACATTTGTTTCTAAAAATGATGTACTAGATGCTGAAATATTGTGGGCCTTAAAGTGCATTAAAAGTCATTATTCATATAAACCCTGTGAAGATATTGCACAATTACTTTCCAGAATGTTCTCAGACAGTAGCATCGCTAGCAATTTTTCATATGGAGAAAAAAAATGTGCATATATATGCCATTTTGGTCTTGGCCCTCATTTTCAAACGCTTTTGGTAGATAACTGCAAAAATGCAGAGTTTTTTACTCTGCTCTTTGATGAGACTCTAAATCAAACTAACCAAAAAAAGCAGCTTGATATTCATGTATGATATTGGCACCAGGAGGAATGTAGAGTCAGGACACAATATTTAACATCAGCATTTATTGGGCATTCAACAAGTGAAGACTTTCTCTCAGCTTTGTATGAATGTGTTGTAAAATTGGATTTATCAAAACTTCTACAAATATGTATGGATGGGCCTTATGTTAATTGGAAATTCTACAACAGTTTACAGGAAGACTTATCCAAGGAATATGGCATACAATCTTTGAATTTAGGTTCATGTGGTCTCCATATCCTAAACAATTCCTTCAAACATGAAATTTCATCCATCGGGTGGGACATAACTTCAGTTCTGTCAAGTTTGTATTGGATTTTTAAAGATCCTCCAGCAAGACGTGATGATTTTATAGATATCTCATCAATGAAAAAATTCCCTGTAAAATTCTGTAAGTTACAGGTGGTTCGAAAATGTCCCAGCAGCCGAAAGGGCCATAGAAATAGGGAATGATATCATAACATATGTAAAGAAAATTGATATGGGTATTTTGCTAAAAATTACATCTAAATCATTTTGTATCATTAAGGAAGCAACTAAAGATAAAACATTTTTGATAAAATTGAATTTTTTTCTATCGCTGTCAAAAATACTTTTACCATTTTTGAAGCTATATCAGAGTGATAAACCAATGATTCCATTTTTTGCCACTGACTTGTATTCAGCATTTTAAGGATCTGAAACCTGAAAATCAGATACAGAAAGTTGATGCATTATGCAAATTTAATTTTAGTGATCCAAATATGCACAACGATAAGGGTAAAATATATTTAGGTTTTGCTGCAGAGCAACTAATAAAAGAAAAGAAAAGGAAAACAGAAATAACAGAAAATGATATATTTTCACTTAGACAAGATTGTCTAAAGTGCGTTACAACAATGATAAAACATTTAATGCAAAAATGTTCAGTTAATTATTCATTAGTAAGAAATACAATTAGCATTGACCCACGCATGATGGCTGGGCATCCCGAGAAAGCAAGAGAAAAAATGAAAACCATCTTTAGTACTATCTCAAAATAAGCGGGTTTTAGAAAAAAATTGTGATGAGATTCCTATCCAGCCGATTTCCTATCCAATGTTGTCAAGCCGAATTCATTCAATTTTGCTTCATTTGACCCAAACAATCTTTCCTTGGATACATTTTTTCAACCTTACTTTTCTGGAAACAAATATGAAAACCTATGGAAGATTATTAAAATGATTCTTATACTCTCCCATGGACAAGCATCTGTCGAAAGAGGCTTCTCAGTTAATAAAGCCCTTAAAGTTGAAAATTTGAAAGAGGCATCTTATATTTCTCAACGTGTGACTCATGAATATATCAAGCTGTCTGGGGAAATTCACAATTTGCAAATTATAAAAGAAATCAGAATAGCTGCTTCATCTGCTCGTTCAAAGTACATGCACATGCAGCATTTGGAAAAGAAAAAAAACAACTGAAACGGAAAACTTTAGAGAATGAGATCACCTTCCTAAAGAAAAAAAAAGATTTTTCTTGAAAAGGACATGCAAAGTACAAATGTAGAAGCTAATAATTTGGCTGATAAAGCTGAAATATTTAAGAACATAGACTTGTTTATGCAATATCATGAACTGAGAAAAACTATCAAAGAAAACGAAATTCACATTAATAGCCTTTATCTAAAATTGTTAGAAAAAATTTCAGAATTAAAGAAAATTTAATTGTGTTTCTCGTTTCATAATTTGTATTATTAAAATTATTACTGATATTTTCAATTAAATATATTATACGTTTTTTGTAAAGTTCAATTCGTTGTACATCTAATGTACTTATATTTACTTAAAAAGTTCTATATATTTACAAAAATGAAAATTTCAATTCAAACATGCAATTCATTAGTTTATTCAATTTTTAGGTGCTTAAATTTTTTTCGTTTTGGTCCTTGAAAGTCCTTAAAAGTCCTTGAATTTCATGTAATGAAATGTGTACGAACCCTTTACTATATGATCATGGAAAAATTAATAAAAGCATTGAATGTCTATTTATGGAGTTTTTTTTAATTGAAATTACGGAACCTGGAAAATAAATTTCTATAATTTAAAAGACTCTCTTCACACTCAACAAATTACGACGTCACAGAAATATCATCAAAATACATTATAAACAATTTTTCACCACAGACCATAATGTTACGGAATTAATTTAAGTGTTCCTGTAAATGAATGATAAATGCTACACTCTCAGAAAAAACTGTATATTTATGAGCGTTTGCCCTTCAATTTTCACGGGTAACAGCCTTATTTAAGGAAAAACGGTCTGATCCACTAAATAAGCGGCCTTATCCCTTAGATACTTAGAAAATTAAGACCAATCCACATATTCTTACAGTTCTAGCCCATATATGTAATATATATTATATTACCCATATATTAGCAAAAATACGGTACGACCCCATACATTGTCCTCCGCTAGGGTATAACCCTTCATTTTATTCGTGTTTCGAAAATTTTAATAATTTCAACCCGCCACAAAAGCGATTCTGTGATGATTATCTAACGTGCTACGTGCTACGGAGCAGTAAGTAATGTGTTATTGTGTTTTAAAGTGTATTATATCCTGTGCATTATAATGCTGTATTACTTTGTCCGGTAAAATTACGGGCTGCACAAAATGATGGGCATGGATTTTTTTTACGGGGTATGACTGGAATCTCTGCTGCCGGCCTCTGCACGTAATTTTACTGCATTTTTTTTACAGTGTATGCAAAGTTTATTCGTCACCAAGCATCTTGCTGTCGCATCAGTGCTGTATATCAGTTTCAATGTGTTTGTAATAGTGTAACATCATCAAAATACATTATAAACAATTTTTCACCATAGACCATAATGTTACGGAATTAATTTAAGTGTTCCTGTAAATGAATGATAAATGCAATGCACAGCTTATTCGCCAATAAGCATCTTGCTTTCTCATCAGTGCTGTATATCAGTTTCAGTATGATTGTAATAGTGTAACATCATCAAAATACATTATAAACAGTTTTTCACCATAGACCATAATGTTACGGAATTAATTTAAGTGTTCCTGTAAATGAACTATAAATGCTACATGCTTCATTTTCAATATCGAACATGTCATATTAAACATTAATAACATACATAAATTACATGACACTTCTAGTATTTTTACGCAAGTTAGAGCAGAGACAGACAGACAGACAGTTGGCCGCAGTCCAACCGAAATAATAAAGATTTTTCAACTATGTTGGTAAGTAACAATATAATAAATTATGACATCTTGTAATAATATATTTCTTTTAAATGCTAAAAGGTGTAAATTAACAACATAAATACACAGTAAAATAACTTTTATTAGGTTGTTTGACATGTTTAGGCTCATTACGAGGCATTTTCAAAAACAAATGAAAATATTCCAATATATTCCAATATATTCCAGAATATTTCAATGGAATATTCTCATTTGTTTTTCAAAATGGCTTGGAATAAGCCGAAACATGTCAAACAACCTAATAAAACTTGTTATACTGTGTATTACGTTGTTAATTTACATCTTTTAGCATTTAAAAGAAATATATGTTGGTAAGTGTTAAAGAGAAATCTAAAATATTCGTAATACATTCAATTTCACTGCTTTGCTTCAACAACTGCTTCCTAAATCCCACTTTTACTTAATTTATAAAAGTCTTGTGTATTTTATTTAATTGTTTGGCTTGGGAAACTGAATTAGGTTATTTTTATAGTCTCTAGAGCCTAAGTTCTTTATCTCTGGGAGGAAATTTTGGCATCATAACATAAAAATCATAACTAATTTCCAGACGAAATAACCTAGAAATCTAAAAGATGGTTCCAAGATCAAGGCCGCCTCCAACGGCACATATTAATTAAAACAAATTGGAAATTGTACGTCAAACGTAACAAATGAGGTGCGAAGGTACTGTTATTATTTCAGTCAAATTAATTATATCGTCTGTTATTGTGATATGATTAATTTCCGTAATAAAATAAGTACATTTCAAGTTGGCAACATTTTATCTTTTGTTGACACTTACTGAAACTTCCAATGGGAATCTTAAGCCTAGCTTTGAAAATTTCAGAACTTGAAATCCTTATTTAGAGTTTTTTTCCATTTAATATCTATTTCTCCGTCAACATCTATCCAAAAAACTCGGTAAATTATAGTATTGCTACAATTAAACAATTTTAGCATACAAATTCGGTTTTTAAATTCAGTAATACGGAAATAATAGGATTCCATCTTAAATAGGATGTAATCATTATGGCAACCTAGAATCATTACCTATAACGGGATATCATTGAATTAATTACGTATGATAGGATTTAATAGAATGAAGAAAACTTTTATTAATATCTCTTTAAGTTTTGATTCGATTTTCATAAAATTTGAAATGTCTGGACGAAATTCTGCAACGATTACATATATTAAATTTCAAACCATTCGGTTGGGTAGTTTCTGCTGCGTACCAACGGCCAGACGGACGGACCAGACGACGACTATAGGTGCCACGTATTTATATAATTACGAACACACCTAAAAATTACACATTTGCAAAAACAAAGTGGAAAATCTAAGCAATTAAAAACAAGTTAATGAAAACACTGTTTCAAAGTTCAAAACAAAACTATATACAAAATAAATATATACAAAAGTTAAATGTCCGAGAAAAAAACTGTTGTCATATATATAAGACTCTAGTAAGTGATTAAAATCTGAATGCCTCTGATAGTTTTAAGGTGCCACTTACAGGCACCCCATAAGACGGAAGATTAAAAAGGTTCCTCATTGAATGTAGTTTACTCGTATTGATTTTGCTAACAAAAAGTTCAGTTTGTAATTTAATGGTTATTTCTAATTTTATCAATTTTAAGAACATAATGAATGAAACTACGAGCATTTCCCCTGTAATAGAATACAAGAAATGGTTATAATCTCACTTACCATTTGTAAGTGCACAGGAAAAATACAATAACAATAATTAATAAATATTAATAAACAAGAAAAACAGGATAATAATAGTAACAAAATTTTGCTTTCACCATGTTCACAAAGTTTAGAATAAGTAGTCACAAGTAAATTGCTAAAACAAAGTTTAAAAAATAAATTCTACTTCATTCAAATTGGAAATTTTTTAGATCCAACTTTTTTTTTTTTTTTTTTTTTTTAACATTCTTTTATCAAATTTTAAAAACTGTAGTCATTTCATCAATGTAATGTTTTTACCATTACTTTACAATTCTAAAACTTTGTCACAACTTATTTCTCTTTAAGTATCACAGTAAATTTTTTATATAATAAACAAGTCTTTTGGTAGTGATTCAACTACTTTTAAAGGCTTGCTTATCAAATTACTTTCTTGAGCTCGTTTATTTTTTACTTGGGATCCCACCATCTTTAACTAATATTTTTAAACAAACATTTTTTTCCACTAATAAATAATAAAACTCTCAGCAATGTAAATAAATACTATAATACAATTCAATTCATACCCATAAGAATAATAACTTTCAATATAACTAACTAATACTTCTCAACATAAGTAGTAATTCATAGTATAATTCAATAGTAGAAATAATAATAATATAATAACAGTAGTATAATCTAAGAAAATATCACAGTTTGTTTATTTATTGTTAGGGAAAATATTGGTTGAGGATAAAATAATTACATAGCAAATAAATAAATTTCTTATTTTTTAATTACAT
Organism: Maratus michaelseni; assembly: GCA_963931845.1. Classification (NCBI taxonomy): domain Eukaryota; kingdom Metazoa; phylum Arthropoda; class Arachnida; order Araneae; family Salticidae; genus Maratus; species Maratus michaelseni. The sequence goes on along the minus strand of OZ007588.1, from coordinate 101,651,622 downwards.
AAGAAAGTATTTTTGCCAGTCGAAAGTATACAAAAAAAATATATAATAATAATTTCAAAATCCAAATAAATTTAAATATAAATATTTAGAACGTGAACTCTCAACCAGTAGTTCCTTACAATAATTTTTTTCTTTGATACATTTTTACAAATTTATACAGTTAAGTTATAAGTTTCCATATCCTAAATGTAGAGAGTTGATTTTTGGCAAACTTAGAATAAATAAAGACAATAAATAACAATAAAAAGATGTTAATTTTAGCTGAGAAATGGAATACAAAGGCAATTTTGTCTAAATACTTAATTTTCTATTGTTACACAAAACAATCACTGTAAAATCACATCATCATTATCCAATTATTTATATGTTTATATAATTATAGAAATATTTAATAACTGTTACTATTTGATTATCTATTGAAATAAACAACATAATATTAAATTTTGAAACAATTGGTTTAAGAAAAAGTAAGTAACAAGTAAAAATAGTTTATTTTGATATAGAATTGAAAACATTTAATTTCATTTTTCAACATCAATTTGAAAATTCCTAAAATCAAAATACACATCGTATGCCTGCATAAGGTGTCTACTTAAACTCAAAAACTCCCAAAAACAAGTAAATATTTTAGTTGATCTGGCTAAAGAATACCCACAATGTTGAAAATAAAAGCTGTGACATAATTATAAGATAATTTATTTTAAAGTTTTAAAATATTAAATTTTCAAAAGTGAGTAAGAACTCTGTTGCGCACCAAAGACATACCTGATACTATTGACAACTATTGTAATAAGAGAAATTTAACGAATTAGAATTTACTCTATTGTTTTTACTTTAATTTGATTTGGTGATTGTTACTATGAAAATTTTAAATTGAAACAGTAATAAACTATTAATTAAAGGATTGAGAAAATTGCATCATTAATCAAGTTTTAATTTTAGTTTAATATTTATTATATTTTATTTAGTAATTTTCTGACAGAAACATAACTAAATTCAAACCTTTCTTACTGAACTTTTAAGAATTTGTGAATCCAAATTAAGCACTAACCAGAACATCTATTCAATAAAATACATAAAAATCTATTAAATTTTATTTATTAATTTTTCTAAATTTAAATTTAATATGTTGCGTTAATTAACTTAGAAGAACGCTTTTATCATAGTAATAATAATAATAATAACAATTGTATCATCAGCAATAAGAATAAGAAGAACAACATCATCAAAATTTTTTATTTACATAACATCATGAATTTTTTTAATGCAACTTACCTAAATTTTTCCAATTTCTCTACTAAATATTTTTTTTATTATATCACCAAGCATGACTTTATCTTCATATTTATTTTTCATCATCACATCATAATTATTCTGAGTACTCAATTCTAGTAAATTTATTAATGCGAAGGATTTTGGTAAATAATGAACTTAATTTTACTCAAGCTATGGACATAATGAGGTGTAAACTCCCCATTGGTCAACTTAAGATTTATTAAAATTCAAAATTACCTAATAGAACAATTTAAGTAGGTTAACATAGTGAATTTTCCACATGTTCCAGTAAATTAATTTCTACCTGACCTAGCATTTTGTAAAACATACCATGATCATCAAAGTTTTCTAAGTTTTTATATTAAGTATTTTAGTAAGTTGGTAAATGCATCATATTTCCTACATGAAATCAAAATAAACAATAAAATACTAAAATTATTTTTACATATTCACAGTTCAAACAAACAATAAAATACTAAAATTATTTTTACATATTCACAGTTCAAATAAACAATAAAATACTAACACTTTATTTACATATTTACAGTTGATACTCAAGTACACATTTAATTGTCAAACATTAGGATTATTCATTGGAAGAGTATCAGAAGGTGTTGAACTGCTATTAAAAATACACCCTTTAAGTTTCGAGAAATATTTTTAAACTTCCAATCCTCATCCTTCTTTTCTTTTTCACAAGCGTCATCGAAGTATTTTAACCACGCTTGTATCTCAATTCCTAAATCTGGATCAAACGCTATAAATTTTGGTTCTGCCATGATATTTGATCTAACAAATGAGTTAACTCTATCTTCTTTTAAATATTCGGATCTTAAAAACATTAAAATTTAAACTTATAACACTATATACCATAAAAATAACGAAAGAAATAAAATAGTAAATAAATATGTAATTTACGATCTCAGTAACATATTGAAAAATAACAGAATTCTCTTTAAGAAAATCTTATCTTAAAAAATGAAAATCTAGATTTATACCTCTATCTACAACATTATGATGACGTATATCATACAACATAATCAAATTAATTAATTAATTAATTAACCTTAACAACACTTAAATATTGTATACGACTAGATTTGCAACATAAATAATTTTTAAAACAGCAATTTAACCAGCACAACATAGTATTTAAACCCTCTAAAATTCAGAGTAAATTAAATTTAGTTTACTATTAAATAAACAATGAAAAACAAGAAAAATAAAACATTTTAAAAATAACAAGAAATAATAAATATGAATAAATAAAAATAATAACTCACTGTCCTTAGACATGGTGTAAAAATCCAGCTTGAATCTAAGTAAGAAAAATTAATTCGACAGTACAGCTTATAAGAAGATGTTTTATCAGAGAACGACGACTAGTTCAGGTGTTCTCTGGCCATACTTGCAGATTTACGATAATTAAATCAGTAGATGCAGGAAAAAAATTATCAGTGATAATGCATGATTCCTACAGCTACAGGTAGAAAAGATATCGTTGAAAACTTTTGAAGTAAAACTCCACATGGAACTTTCTGTTTATCACTAGATTTTTTTATCACCGATACTCACTGTCTTGAAGGTAGAAAATTTTTGGTCCATTATTTAAAGTTGTCCCCAAAGCCGGTCCAAACCAAAGAACCATGAAAACGCTCCATCACTCAATAATTCCTTCGAAAATTCCTAATCGAATCTTCAGCCTAAATTCCTAATCGCATCTTCCTAATCGCACAGCGATTCATCCTTGTCGACTCTCTATTTATGCCACAAAATTGAGGAATTTCTGGCCCACTCTGAATTTAACAGCAGTCAAAGAAAAAAGATGACAAACATCTCCAAATTAATGCAATCGTAATAGGAACTTTAAGCAGTAATAAGCCGAGCAGTATGTAGAACGAAGGAAAAAAAGAACACGATGGCACCGAATTCATTTATTTTAAAAAAATCATCTTTAGCTTTCGGAGAAATGCTCTGATAAAATTCATTTCAGACCAAATGTCAAAAAATTCTATCATCGAACAGTCGCTCCTTTTAATCAACGCCGCCCGTCAAAAATTCCATCGTCTAATCGAACAGCCGCTCATTTAGTCAGCGCCCCCGTTTCCACCCGTCAAAAGTTCCACTGAAAATTGAGTTTGCTTCAGGTTTTAACAGCATTGGCGCAGGACCACAAAAACGTCACGTGACCGACCTTCATCTAATCACAAGGGTTTTTAAAGAACTTTATTCGCATTTCCGGTGAACTTATCTTGACGTAAAACGGTTTCCAGGCGGGAAAAAAATTCTACACCTTTCCATACTATTGTACCAGATGCATGACGTGTCAACACATCAAAGTCTCTGCTATGAGAGAGTGTTTTAAAACTAGCTCGAATTTAATGCGCATAAAGAAAAAAAAAGAAAATGAATCTTTGATGTAGAAAAAAAAAGAACGGAAGCATTTCGAAAATATTTTAATAGACATTTAATATTTAATAATAGAATAATTTTACTGGAATAGGGTTTTCTGAGCGGAATAATTTAAGAGATGTGATATTTTAGCATTTAAATAAGAAGTTATAGAAATTTTACTATACGGGAATAATAATAATGAATTTTAATAATGGATTAAAATAAAGATGTTCCATTTAAAGAATAAATTAAAAAAGCTATTGCCATTTTTAGATCTAACTACTTTCAAATAAATATTATTAACTGGATTAGGATAAACTGGCTTTACATATGGATAGTAAAAGAGTATTTTAAGAATAAGAGTTATTTAAATAAGCCGGGGTTATATACGGAACATTATTAAATGGAAAATTTTTATAGTAGGGTAAACCGGGGCACGTTTACGCATGGGGCACGTTTACGCATGAGGCACGTTTACGCAGTGCACTTTTTCCGAAACGAGTTATAACTGGCACGCCACCAGTCATGACAGATTGATGCTGCGCCCTAGCGGGTATTCTCACAAGATTTTGAGCGTCAGTCGAGCTTTGGTCTAGCATGTTTTCTGTCAAGGTGAGTAAATTTTTTGTTGAACTTATTAGAACTTATTGTGAACTAATAATACTTAGTTAAGGATAAACAAATATATGAACATTAGCAGAATTTTATCCTTTTTTGAGAACTGTATTTGTATGAACAGAAATGTTATTAATTTTCGTTGCACGTTAAAAATAAATCCAAACATGGTGACGGGGCATGTTTACGCATTGACATCGGGGCTCCTTTACGCATGTTCTTACTGTGTCCAATCCAAAAAAGGACAAGACTGGGTTCAATGTCTTAGATGCAAAAGGTGGTCCTATGACAAGTGTGCAAAAGGAAATACTTTATTTTTTGTTTGTAAAAACTGTAACAGTGATAATGAAGATGACTAAATAGTTTCTGTTTTAAATTGCAATAAGCCCTATGTTTTCAGTTTAGCCTATAAAATGTTCTTTAATGAATTATCTTTAATTTTTTTTTTTTAAACAGTGTTTTAAGTTATAAATAAAACATCTCAATTTGATAAAATATTTATTTCACTTACTGTTTGGTATCACTTAGAATATGGGTCGCAGATGACTTGGGCCTAAAAGAGTTTTTTTTACTGTTAAACACACAAATAGGGCAAGAACTGAATACACAAATTTTGACTTTATTAACTGCTTTATAAAACCACAATGTCTAAAATTTCCTAACTTAAAACATAAAAATTAGAAAATTCATTGAAAAAAATCCGCGTAAATGTGCCCCGGTCTACCCTATAATTTAGCAGGTTGCGGAAAAAAATTAAATTTTATAATATATATATATATATATATATATATCGCTTTTTGGTCAGTTTTTAATTAATATCTGGACTAATTATCAAAAATAATCTGAGCCTCAGAGGCATTAAGACCTGACTTGGTCTATCCTCATACATATTTTTAGACCTCCGCGCACGGTAGATTTTCCTAACCACTGCCGACAGACACACATACACGCACAGAGAGCGAAATTTTATTTTATTAATATAAATTAAACTTAAATAATTACCTAATTTATGCTTTTCCAAGTTTGTGAAGGAGAAAATTATACCACAACAGAAAATAGCATTTTTAACTTTAAGATTAAAGTTTCTAATAACATGAGCTTTATATATTATTCAAATTCATGCTATTTTAACAAAAATAGTTTACGGCAAAGCTATGGTACAAAATTATCCCCATTTTAAATTCAAACGTATTTATTCGAATAAAGTCTAAATTATTTACAAAAATGTAATGAAGAAATTAGAATTCAAGGAAGATAATTTTGGAGTTACACACGTTTGTGAACAAAGAATAAATATTTTTAAGTAGAATTAGGAATTTTAAATTTCTCCAAGAAAGAAATACGACAACATAGTGCCAGGATGAATACATTTGAGATAGTATCTTATGTAAAATAATCTCGAAAAATAAAAGAACATTACAAAATAAAATAAAGCAAATGAAGTTTAAAAGTTAAGAGCTTCTGGCAACATCTCTCATTTAATCCTCTTATTTAAATTCCAATTTAAAGAATTAAATGCTGTTTCTTCGTGGCTGTTTCACGTAGATTAAATGCCATAAATTAGAAAACTCATTTACATAATGATGTTTTGAAGGTATCTTTCAGTGTTTCACTTTCATGTGAAGTTCAATTTTAAGTATACTCAGAAGCATAAAATGATTATTTTTAAAACATCTCGCTTATTATGGAAATTTTAAAGAAATAGCTTGAGTAGAAACATCTTAATATTTGCACTTTGTTTTGAGTTCTTGTCTCAACTCAGGACAATATATATATAAGTACAACATACTCTTGTTATACAAAGTGATAGTTATTATCTTTATTGTGAAAGTAAATCACAAAAAGACATACACTTTTTTTTTACATAACTAACTCTGACAAGTAAAGGTACTATAGTCTGTGGCGGCGAATTTCAATTTTTATAGCTCATTCGATTCGTCTCATCGAACTAAGTAATTTGCTACCTCGCATATCGGCTATTGAGTTTTGATAATGACAGGGGACCGGGTCAAAAATTTCGTTCAGTGAAAACCAGTTGCCGCTAAAGAAATAAGTAAGATTTAAATTTATTTATGATTATTTCACTGACATGCATTGGTGATAGTCAATTTTTGACACATTGTTCATTCCGAAGAAGTGAGTAAAACAAAAATATTTCTCACAGTACGCACAACGAGCAAAGGCTTCTTCAGCTGACTCGACGACGCATTCAAAACAGCTCTGCTTTCTTTCTGAAATTTTAAGCAGTAGTCTGTAGGGGTGACGTAGTTTTCTACTTTATCAATGTATCCTCCTTTGGCAAATCCATACTTGAACATAGGCAGTAATATAACCTTATAGTAGTTATTGGCAATGTATGGCACTGGAAAAACAATTAGTAAACTTAAATCGCACTTATTTGTTTGAAGGCATCTGTTTTTCACTGAAGGAAATTTTGAACTTTGACCCGGCCCCCTGTCATTATAAAAACTCAATAGCCGATATGCAAGGTATAAAATTACTAAGCTCGATGACACGAATCGAATGAGCTATAAAGTTCGAAATTCGCCACCACAGACTATAGTACCTTTACTTGTGAGAAAAAAAAAAAACAAAAAAAAAAATGGTGTTCTCTTCCTTTTTGGCTGACTGTAAGCAATACCACTTTATGCTTCAAATTTGTCGTCATATCGTGACGACGATTGTTTTGACAGGGACACGTCAAAACTTGTAATATATGATCGTTTGCAGTGCGTTAAAATGAGTGACATTTGCATCAATGGTATTTAAAGTGAATGCGACTAACAACAATTAATCAAAATCAATGGCTTTTGTATCATTAAAATTTATTGACAATCATCACAAATAAGCTAAGTGAATTAAACATTGGAAAAAAAAAGTTATTTTGAAACAGAAATTTCTCCAAATGCAAATTCATTAATTTAAAAGAGAAAAAAATCCCAGAAAACTATCAATGAAAATGAAAATCCTAGATAAAAATCAGTTGTGTGCACTGTAATAAAGTGCTGCAGTAAAATTACTGCAGCAGAGATTCCAGGCAATATCCATTAGAAAACGGGTTTTGTCCCTAGATAAACGAGCTTCGTTCTTACATAAACGGTTTTTACCCATAAAAACATAAAATTTACGGAAATTGACCGTTTACCTTGAAAAATGAGCATTTCCCGTAAAATTACGGCAGCAATTCACGGAGAATGCACGAGAGTTTACATTTTTTTTTTCAGTGTGTTTGAAAATGATTTCATTGCATATTAAAAAAATAATAATTTTATGTTTTTATTTACAACTATTTCAATCTAAAAATATTTAATTAAACCGCAAAATTGATTTGCTTATCAAAAACATTTCATCAAAATTAATGTGCTAAATTTGTTTTTACACTGGAAATGTCCCCTGTAAGTAAACAGTTCCTTTTTACAGTTCATTTATTTTTCTGTTGTATTATTAATCTTTTTAATTAGAAAGAGCTCCTAACAGTCTTGTATAATAATAGCTTCCACTGTTCTCTTGTTAAAATAATTAACTATGCGCTAATTTATGGAACCTATTTAAAGTAGTTTTTAGTTGGAAAAATTAATAAGTAGGCTTTTTTCTGATGTCAATGATAAATTAAGTGGCTCTATTTATTTGCAGCTTTGTGAATTTACCCGCATAAATTTTTGGCTTTGAAAATATCGTTTTTTATTTTTTATTTTTTTTAAAATAATAATACCTAAAGGCTTGCTTTTAAATTATTTCCAGTTTTATAAATTATAAGTATGCCAGTTATGAGATAGAATAAAAACTATGCAAAATATAGGTTTCCCTGGCAACTCCACATAAGCTCTGCTGGGCAAGTATCCATGTACAGTGTATACATGTACGGAGCGCTGTGCTACTTATACTGCGTGCAACATGTAATACGCAGTAAATAAAAATGACATTAAAGAATTCGGCGATTTTACGATTACGGTATATGACGTGACTTTCGGAGCATGTGATATACGCTTTATTAGAGAACGGGAACATCGATTACTGTATATCATATGATTATAAACAGACGGACGAACAGTCAAATACAAAAGAGGATAAAAATCGTTTGGCACTTGTGTGTATTTCTACTTCATTGGTACAGATGATAAACACCAAATTTAGACAAAAGCTTTATAGAACAATTGGCAACATCCAATTATGCCATTATTTCCAAAATTACCTTCTTTTTTTATATTTTATTTTGTTTCAAACAACAAAATAATATAATAATAGTAACAATCAGACATGTACTACAATAAATTTGTATACTCACAAGGAAGGTATTCTTAAAGCGCATACTCAGAATATTTTGAAACAAGTTGGAAATTGTACGTTAAACGTAACAAATGAGGTGCGTTCGTTTCGTGTTATAACTAGTTTTACACTGTAAAAAAAATCTTCGTTATTATTTCACTGAAATAAATTATATCGTCTGCCATGAGCGAAATGAGGATGCCTATTTTCTTTCTTATTACTTATGCCATGTTTACAGGAGCGAATATTTTTTTTTCGACATCAGACAGCGCTGTAAAATTCACCATTGAGATCTTGCTTTGCGAATGATTACCTCCATGGTTTAATATTTCTATGACTCACGATGAATGATTCTTTTGTTTATTTACTTAAATGAATTGAGATATACGGCTGTCAACCTAAATTTCACTGAAGTTATCTCAGAATCTATACATTTTTTAATGTAACTCATCTCTCAAGCAAACAATTTTTCTGAACGATCTTTCTAAAAATGTAACTTTTATGCAATTTTATTCGAAAAAATAATTTTTAGTAAAAATGGCCGCCGGCATATGGAAAAAGATGTGGTTATCCCTTAGTATTTGTTGTCCTCAGTCACATGATTTGCACTTTTACTATATAAAATAAGTATGATAGGATTTAATAGAATAAAGAAAACTTTTATAAATATGGTTTTAAGTTTTGATTCAATTTTCATAAAATTTGAAATGACTCGGCAAAATTCTGCAAAGATTATATATATTAAATTTCAAACCATTCGGTTGTGTAGTTTTTGCGCTGTTATATGCGGAAGGACGGACAGACGGACGGACCAGACGACGACTATAGGTGCTACGTATTTATATAATTACGAACGCACCTAAAAATGCTAATGAAACTACTCATGTACGTCATAGAGGATCAGTCAAATTTACCTGCAGAATTCCAGTATAAAATCTGTACAACAATAAAGCACTTTCGAGTATTTGGCGCAAGAAAACGCGATTTGGCTAACAACATTTTTCCCTCGCCAAATGCAAGCGATTTTAACGCATATTGGAATTGCTTGTTAAATGAGTGTTTAAATGCTTGATCAAATCAATCTTAAACTATGAAATAGTTTATTATTCTTTCTATGAGCTTATATAACTTGCGTGTTGCTGTAGTTATTAAATTTTATACCGTTTCATAGACTGAATAAGTTTTAAGTGTATTTTAAAAGATTACGAATGCTATCGCTATAAATTTCTATATTGAATAAGTCGTTGTTTCCATGACAACAATACTGTTCTCTTGTCTCTTACGTTACTAATTTTGAGCTTGAAACAATTTTAATCAATTTAAATTTTGTTCTAAACCGCATAATACGATGATTAAATTTAATTATATATACATATAAATGTATATGATAAAACTGTACTTATAAAAGTATTTTTGTTTAAGTTAAACTTACTTAAATTAGTTCCGTATGAAGAGTAGAAAAAATTTTGAGTTAAACAGTATTTATCATAAAAGCATTTTTTTTAATTTCATTGTATCGACAACCGACGATAAATTGCCAAAGAAATGAAAATTTCGCTATATGAAGATTCCGCAGGAAATTATTTTTTTCACATATATATCCTCATGACAAGAATAATCTGTCAAGTTTTTCTGAGTATTCGCTTATGGAGACCTTCCTCGTCAGGCAATATCTGTAACAAATTGATGGGAATTTTGCCAGTTCAGTGGCGCGCATAAGGAGTAGGAAAATCCAAGTTACTAGATTTTTTTTTTTGTATGGAAATTTTCGCCATATTTTAATCGCTATATTTTTCTACTAAACAGTGCAATTTTTTAATAAGAAAATGGTGTTAGCCTGAACCTCTTAATGTATATATACAAAATACTTAAATTAAATGGTTTTTAAGTATTTTTGTATATATAATAAATTTTTAATCTCTAATCTTGTATATATTTTATTTATTATTATTATTACATCGAATTTGTTTATACTACTTTAATTTATGTATTTCTTTCTTTTTATTTACATATTATTATATACATAGCTTATATTTACATGTAATTTCTTTTATATTTTCTGACTCTGTCGTTTATTCAATGTACTTCATAATTCTCTCTATGTTCTGTGTTCCTCTGTTTGGGTAATGCTCTCTTGTGATCGACTGATGCCTCCTGCATTCCTATTGGCCGTTTCCTCTAACTTATCCGCTTACCTTCCCCTTTTCTTTCAGTCTTACTATTTTAATATATTAAAAGAATCAATTATCGGGATTGAAATGTTTTCTTTAATTAATGCATTTATTTTTCTTTTAATGTTACGTGAACGTCGTCACGGGTGACATCTAGTAATTAATATTTCGCTTCTTTACTGCATCAGAAAGAGCATTGGCTACAAAATAAACTTCAAAGTACAAATCAAAGCGACCGCCATCTTTGCTTCAACTGGCCATGCGCTGTCGATTAAAATCTGTTCTATAGCAAGGTTGAGTTAGTCGACTTTAGTTTCGTTTTATCCTCCCATTTCGGCAGGTTGAATTAACGGTAAATTGGATTTCAAGTTCAACAGAGAGTTAAGGCCATAACTCATAATTGAGGTTGAGGGTGAATTACTAGAAATGCCGGCGATTTTACTTCTGACATTAAGTATATGTTTATTCCAAGTATGTCTGCTTTCGGGAACGACCCCAGATATTTAGTATTCTTAATCCAGAGAATGGTAACTTTATTAATGGTTATATGATTAGGATGGGTAAATGTTCTAGACAATTAAAATGCAGCAGTTTTTATTAAGTTTGACACGCCACAATATACACCAGCTTGTGGAAATGTCAATGTGATTTTGATTTTACTAGTACAGAGGAATAGATTGCTGTGCCGTCCGTATACAGAGCAATAAAAGTCCTCAGTGTATATGGTGTATCAATAAAGTATGTATTAAACAGACTCGGTTCGACAACTGAACCCTGGAAAATGCCCAAGAGAATTAAATAAAGTGTATAGAGAGAATGTTATTGATGCAAACACATAAGTTGTGTTTGTTAAGGCATGATGTATTAAGTGTGTAATATCAGAATGAATACCAAGCTGAAATAATTTGTAATTAAAGTCCTTGTGCCAGACTTTATCGAAGGCCTTAGGGACTCTATGAAAATGGCAGCAGCTGGAGGATTCTTGTTGAGGTTTTCACTATGGAATTCTACACCACTATGCAGCTGGTGTTGGATAGCCAAATTGCTCCGGCATTAGAATGTTATGAATTATCTAAAATGTCGACCTGATGCCATGTTCAACAGCTTTGCTGAGAGAATGAAGAAGTGAAATTGGACGAAAGTTAGTGGGATCCTCAAGAATAGTGTGAGGTTTAGAATATGAGAAATAACAGATATTTTCCGTGGTTTAGGAAAATAGAAAAAATGAGATAATATTAGTGAAGTTAGTAATATTACAAATTACGATTTACATGTAATTTTTCTAAAGCAGTATTAGTAATATCATCATGCCTAACGGTTTTTCGCTTTTGAGGTTTTTGATAACAGTGTAAATAATGATAGGTTGAATTTCGGGAAGAGGTTCAGGAGGGGAATATCTAAAAAATTTTTGACGGTATCATTAACATGGGAAATGTGGGAAGGACTAGTAAGAGAGCGATTTTTAGAAATTGCTCAGCCTATGTTTTAGCAAGTATTTCAGCTTTATGTTTATCATTATAAGTAGCAGCAATAAACCTAGTAAGAGGATGATTGGAAGTTTACTGCTATTACGAAAAAAATAATTGTATAGAATTTTTGGAGGAAAATATAAGAGGGACGATCTCATAAGTGTGAATTCTCAGTCCCCAGTATATCTTTCGGCATTTATTTGCAAAATAAATTCTCATTTAATGTTAAATGTTTCTCTGTAACTGTTTCCTAATATTATTTTACTTATACCGTGAAAATACCTGTTTTTTTTTTTTTTTTTAAATGGAATTTAAATATTTCAAAAGTCTCTACTGTCCCCTATCGCCAATCCATAACTTGATCATTAAAACCATCAACAAACATTAGTTATTCAAAAATTTAAAAAAAACAGTGCATCTATTATAACTATGAATCTCATGGAGCATAATAATGTAATTTTTACATGACTGAAATGGGTAATATTTTTTGTTGTTTTTGGGTTTAAAGTTGTGTCTCACTTTTTTGGTCACTACTATCCCGGTGTATAATTTCCTCATATTTCCGCCAGATGACAGTAATGTAGTCATTTGCAGTATTGTTTCATGTAGGGGAGCACATGTTTCTCTTAAAAAGTCGCCATTGATTGCTGTTTGTTCATAAAAAATATTTTCTGGATATAAAACGACTGCGGAAAGGTAAGAATACCTTTATTAACCATCACAACTGCCCCCAGGGATTATTTAAATATTGATATTTATAGATTAACCAATATCTAGCCCTTTAATCGTATGTTTTATATGTCTATTAAAATACTGCATACAACATTCGAAATATGTTCTTTTTTACGGTTTCGTTCATCAGAGCGAAAAAAAATTGGCGTTTTCTATGTAGGCGATAGAAAATTCCTTTTAATCTTTGTTCTTTCATTAAAAGTTCGAGAGAAGGGGAAGATCACTGCTTGCCGCGCATGAGTAGAAATGGGGAAGAAAGAAAATGGCGTTTGTGCTCTTATTTTTATACAAGAAAAAAAAACAGATTAAATAACTTGGTCGCTAGGTAATAAAACTTGGTCGTCAGATTAAAAAAAAACTTGGTTGCCAGAGGCGACATCGCGACCGTATTTGTCAAATCCTACATACACATATTAAGATATATTAAAATGTATAAAACAAGAATAATGATCGAAACATCCTGATTGTCAAATTAAAAGTCAATAAAAACATTTATCTCTTATATATTAAATCTTATTTATTATTTGATCTTTTACTGGGAATGTGCTTTTGAAATGTGTATTTTTTTAACAACCACATAACATTTAAACATTGATATCTACAGTAACATGTTATATATGTTCATGAATTTTTCTAAATAAATTTAATTTAAGAGAAAAATATAAGGATGTACGTCATTTTTAGAAGTATACTCGAAAGTGCAAAATGTTTTTCAAAAAAATAAATAATTAAATAAATTTGATGTAGATTTCTAAATTTTAATAAATAACAAACTAAATTATTTCTATTTCTTCCAAAAATTCTAAAACATTTTCATTAAATCTTATAAATTATATTTCTTTCAACATACAAATATTTTATAAGTGTTTAGTTACGGATATATTTGTGTTCATTTAATTAAAGATGAATGCTTTTTTTTTCTAAATATTAAAGATGCAGTCAAAAACTTTCTGTACTAATTTGTTATATTAAGTGTTCTTAAAAATAAAAATACTGCTTTCATCAAGAATTTTCTTCCAATGCTGTGAATATTTTTTTTTACATTCCATGCACGTTAACAGAAATAATGTTTGTTTGGAGCTCTTCAACATGAGAAATAAATGCTCCTGAAAAAATTATTGTAAATAACAAAAATAATGTGTTTTGAATGTTTATTTAAATAAAATATTGTATTTTTTCATCTTTCCAATTGCGTAATTTAAAGAAATTGAGTATTTTTGTTTTGAAATTGATATATTTAAGAAGAGATGTTTGTAGAAAATTGGAAATTATAAAATATGGTTGCAAGTAATGTATGGTGAAATTGTGCACATTAGGATGGTTGGATATTACTTTTTTTACTTTTTTGAAGAATCATACATCACCTAGCATTGAATTAAACAAAATGGTGTATTTAATCTTGTATATTAAAGAAATATGGACCTTCACCTGGAATGTCCTTCCGCATTGCTGACTACCATGCGAACACCTTTGCGCTATTATATTATCCTATGCATTAGACAAAATTTGGGCTATTAATAAACAACTCTTTTAGTTGTTCATTTATATTAGACTCTGATAGGTAAATGTGGTCTTTATGACCAACAGAAATTAAAATGTTCTCTGGTTCCCACACTACTAAAAAGGAGAGCATTACAATGATTGCAGATATTGACCATTGAACTTAAATAATGTTTGGGTTATTCCTTTTCGTTTGTTAGCTCTTGAACTCCTGGTCTCTCAGCTTGATGCTATGTGTGGTTCTGGCTGCTTAAATATAATCTCACTCTACGTTACGTTATATTTCGTAATATAAAAAAACACCTTTGTAAAAACACCTTTGCGCTATTAAATTATCCTATGCATTAGACAAAATTTGGGCTATTAATAAACAACTCTTTTAGTTGTTCATTTATATTAGACTCTGATAGGTAAATGTGGTCTTTATGACCAACAGAAATTAAAATGTTCTCTGGTTCCCACACTACTAAAAAGGAGAGCATTACAATGATTGCAGATATTGACCATTGAACTTAAATAATGTTTGGGTTATTCCTTTTCGTTTGTTAGCTCTTGAACTCCTGGTCTCTCAGCTTGATGCTATGTGTGGTTCTGGCTGCTTAAATATAATCTCACTCTACGTTACGTTATATTTCGTAATATACGTCTTCTTCTGGCAGGTATACTTCAGTTTTCCATCTTTGGATTCCAGCAGAGTAAATACAGTCAATAAAAAAGAAAACTGCCCAGTTAAACAGAGGGCATTGAGCTCACAGGCTATTCACACTAATTGTATATTATACTCTTATTTCAAAGAATTTGAAATATGCCCCTCGAAAAATAAAGAAATCAACAATATATTAAGGGGGGTCATCCCCCCGTTACCCCCTCATAGTTAACTAATGAACCCCTTAAACTAATCAGGGAAGTCTCTAATTACAATGAATATATATACAAAATTTGAAGAAAATCGGATAATTCTGCATGAAAAACCCATTTATCTAAATTAAGGTGGGGATTATCCCCACTTTCCCCCTTTATACTTAACCAATGAACCCCCAAAACTATTCAGAGAAGCGCATTATCACAATGAACCTATATACAAAATTTGAAGAAAATCGGATAATTCTGCATGAAAAACCCATTTATCTAAATTAGGGGGGTTATCCCCCCCTTTCCCCCTTTATACTTAACCAATGAACCCCCAAAACTATTGACAGAAGCGCATTATCAAAATGAACCTATATACAAAATTTGAAGAAAATTGGGATAATTCTGCATGAAAAACCCATTTATCTAAATTAAGGGGGGATTAGCCCCCCCTTTCCCCCTTTATACTTAACCAATGAACCCCAAAAACTATTCACAGAAGCGCATTATCACAATGAACCTATATACAAAATTTGAAGAAAATCGGATAATTCTGCATGAAAAACTCATTTATCTAAGTTAGGGGGGGGTTATCCCCCCTTTCCCCCTTTATACTTAACCAATGAACCCCCAAAACTATTGACAGAAGCACATTATCAAAATGAACCTATATACAAAATTTGAAGAATATGGGATAATTCTGCATGAAAAACCCATTTATCTAAATTATGGGGGTTAGCCCCCTGTTTCCCCCCTTTATGCTTAACCAATGAACCTCCAAAACTAATCAGGGAAGCCTTATCACAGGGAACCTATATACAAAATTTGAAGAAAATGGGATAATTCTGCATGTAAAACCCATTTATCTAAATTAAGGGGGGATTAGCCCCCCTTTCCCCCTTTACACTTAACCAATGAACCCCCAAAACTATTCACAGAAGCGCATTATCACAATGAACCTATATACAAAATTTGAAGAAAATCGGATAATTCTGCATGAAAAACTCATTTATCTAAATTAGGGGGGGGGGGTGTTATCCCCCCTTTCCCTCTTTATACTTAACCAATGAACCCCCAAAACTATTGACAGAAGCACATTATCAAAATGAACCTATATACAAAATTTGAAGAAAATCGGATAATTCTGCATGAAAAACTCATTTATCTAAATTAGGGTGGGGGGTTATCCCCCCTTTCCCCCTTTATACTTAACCAATGAACCCCCAAAACCATTGACAGAAGCACATTATCAAAATGCACCTATATACAAAATTTGAAGAATATGGGATAATTCTGCATGAAAAACCCATTTATCTAAATTATGGGGGGTTAGCCCCCTGTTTCCCCCCTTTATGCTTAACCAATGAACCTCCAAAACTAATCAGGGAAGCGCCTTATCACAAGGAACCTATAAACAAAATTTAAAGTAAAACGGTTAGTTCTATCAAGAGTTATCGCGTTACGTACATACATACATACGTACGTACATACAGAACCGGCGGGCACATAAGCTCTCAGGCTTTGATAGCCTGTGAGCTAATAAAAATGTAATGAATTATTTGTACACAAAGAACAGTGTTTAACTTTCATATTTAAAAGAAATGTGAATGCTAAAAAAGTAGATTGTTAAAACTAAATTGTTTGAATAAAAATAAAAAGACGTCATTTTCACTGCCTTTTCATTTTATATGCCAGTTATAATCATGTAACTATTGTGACATGGAAAAAAACCTCGATAACTGATTCTGATAGAAAAATAAACCTCTAGTTTGCATCCAATAAAATCTTCCTAATATTCCGTAATCAGGTCCATAGACAAGTTTGACGTCAAACATTAGTAGTGTTTGTAATGATATGGTTACAAATGTACCAGAGTTAGTTACCAAACGAAGTTAATTATGTGCCAAACTATGTTCCATTAAATAATGTCAAATTGCTGTTGAGTCAATTATAGAGCTTTCACTAACAAAATTCAATGCCTTAGAACAAACAAAAATAGAACTAACTGACAATGATAAATAAAATTAGTAATGCAAACATTTTAGTAATGATCTTTTAGGTGAATATTGAAACGAAGATATTTTAAAATTTTATTAATTAGCATAATAACGATGAGAAATAAATAGGCTTGCTATATTTTATATTCAAGATTAAATTATTCTTCAGTCTAAGTAACCCCTATAATGAAAATAAACGTTAATTTGTCTGCTAGGGATGTGCGTCAGCCGAAGTTGCTTTATAATGATCGACATTTTAACTAATCTGAATTTCAAAAACTTTTCTTCTTCTTATCTAGGCTAAAATAATAAATCATCAAATATTGTTCCATTCACCCCCATTGGCATTTCAAAGTTTTTTTCGCACATTACAAGTATTGCTTTGTTGGTGATAGTAAAATAACTAGAGAGGAAAATATGTATAATAGTAAATTTTCTTTCGTCTGTTTGCTTCATAATGAAAAACCATAAATTTACTAATCGCTAAGTACAAATTTCGTGTAATCTTCTGTAATTCGATTCACTGTCCAGAGTCCACTTCAAATATCAACGAAACTTCCAACAATATAGTAAATAAGCAACTTGGCGGGTGACTCGATTACGGAAAGTTAGTTCTTTTAAAAAAGTTCATAACAAAGGGAAGATATGCAGAAAAAACTACTAAAAAATGACGAATTAAAAAGAATATAAAAAAATTATTTCAGCAAGCACTTTTTATTGCAAAATGTTGGCTTTTGTCATAGTAATAACGCATAATTGCATAAATTTCTTTAAGAATAATCTTTAGTTCCTAACACTTGAAGCAATGAATGTTTCTATAAGTGAAATAGGCGACATGTTAAAAAAATGGACAAGCTTCACTGATCTGAGTTTAAGATTAAAAGTTATAAGTATGGGGAAAAGAAACTGCCATGTCTCCGTAGTAAAATCTGGTAAACACAAAAAAATTAAATGCCTGAAATTAAATTATTTTACAATATATGTGTATGTGTGGCAGACATTTACACTAAAATTTAAATATTTGACTCCATTTTGATAATATTAATTGCTCTTTATATAATTTACATTTGACTATAGAAATGTACTCCAGAAATGCTCTCGTACACTTGAAAAAACACCATTCATCGAACACCACTCGGGCTGGTGTCACGCTTATGCATTTTTGGCTTAAAATCACATTGTGTGACGACAAAAGTAAAATCAAAATCGAAAATAAACAATTAACATATAACTCTCAAGTACAGACATTTTTTTTCCATTACAGCTGTTAGTTTCTCCTGTAAGTTACATGATGGGGGGTGTTAGATAAAAAAATTAAATTAAAGGAAAAAAATCAAAAAATAATATAATCAAATTTTCACACATGCATTTTTCTTAACCTGGCGCAAAACATAAATAGCCAAACACTGTTTCAATTGCAAGATTTCACATTGAATAATTTTTTAAGCATTACGAAGATTTCTTTCATGTTTAAATTAAATATTTTCGATTTGTAATATTATGTCTTATCAAAAAAAGTTTTTCTCTTTTGGAGTTTTTTAAATTTTAAGTAAAATTCAGAAGAGTTTTTTTTTCGAGGTTGTGATAAAGATATATCACAGTCTTAATTCTTTTTAATCACTTTCTATTTCAGCTCAACGTATTTTTGTATTTTATAGCCTTTCCAGTTTAATTGCCGTTCTTTTAAAAGTTTTTTTTTTATCGGCAGTTGCGTGCCGTGTTTGTTGTTTCTATGGCAAGGCCTTCCCCCCATAGTGTACGTTGTTCGTTTGGATCAAGCATTGCTCCGATGTTGTTTTCACTGCGAGGCATCCCTCCTTCGTGCTCTGCGTTCACTTCAATCGGCGCTGATATTGAGCTGTGACGTCATCGCATTCGGCGGCTCTCCCATTCCTGCGTTTTACGCATGCGTTGCTCTTGTTTTCTGCCGATATGTTCTCCGGACTTTGGAAGTATTTCATATTTCGTCCGCTTTGGCGCTCCAGATGATTGGGCGTGTCTTTCAAATACAAAGTAGAAGGCTTCTTTTAATTGTTAAATGTTAATGAGTTTTTGATTTGCTCTTTCAATTTTCGCGTAATTCCTAATCAACAAATTAGTTCTCACATTTGTGCACCTCTGTTACGGGTATAAATACTAATGTAGCGCATTTTTCAAACAGAATTTTAACGAAAACGATGCTGTAAAAATAAGTTGGAGCGCGCATCTTTGATCTGAGCTTCGGCTCGTGTCCGAGAAATTTCGCCGTTGAGCGGAATTCTTATGGAGATCAATTTCGCGTTTTCAAAGTTTTTAATTATTCTATAAAAATGCTGTTGTAAATGTTAAATTTAATATTTTAAAAGTTTAAATCAACTGGTAATTTAACCCGTCAGCACACGCGCCTCTTTCCATCACGTTACTACACTCACCGGATAAAATTTACCCCAATGGGTTTTCTTCTGTCAATTTCCCACCGGTTTGATTATAAACAAATATTTATATTTTGAAATAAACAGTAAAGCAATAAAGAACATAATTTAGCTTAAAATAAGAAGTTCTTTTATATTTAAAGCAAAAAAAAAAAAAAAAATAAATAAAATCTAGCACTAAGATTTTTTTCTGCATAGCATTACATACAAAGCTTTTACAATCCGAATTCAGCCATGAAAATACAAAAAAAAATATAAAACTGATATATCGAAACTGTATGTGAAAGAGTTGTAAACGTTTAAAACGTAAAATTTTCCTATCATTATGCATTACGTTATAACACGCGTGGGGTAAATTTCCTCCCACGTGACAGTTTTATAACAAAAGAATAGAAAATCCACAACCGGTGGTGAATTCCTTTTGTCCACAGCTTGATATATTTCAGCTTGAAAGGTACTATGAAGCTCAGTATGCTCACGAACAATTTTCGCACATTTTTAAGTAATAGTTATGAGCTGGGGTAGATTTTATCCCAGCGCGTGTGCTGACGGGTTAATTGATATCTGCATTAATTCCATAACTCTTAATGGATTTCGGCCATAAGGAATGTTTTAAAGATTCTTCGAATTTTATGAAGTTTGAGCCAGAACTTTTTAAAGACATGATGTGCAGCTGCTTTTATTCTCATCCTTCCTCTTTCCTTAAGTTAATAATAAATATATATATATATATATATATATTGGATCCAATTCTGACGGAGTAATCATTAATAATAGTCTGCGTCTATTACTTCACTCAAGTAAGAATGTTTTATTTTATTATTTTGATGAGAGTCTCTTCAAAGAATTCGACCTAAAGAACAGATGCACAAATCGTGCAGGGTTATTGTCTTTTATTAAAATCACAACTGCAATAATATTTAAAAATTCACTATACGATTTATTCCGCAATCCATTCAATCAATAAAATAAATAATTACGGCAATTGATTTTATTCCTATCATCAGTATAGTTTATCATCGCCACAGAAGTGTTTGTACCTTAAATGGTATAGCTGTTTCAATTATTTTGCCAATGATCATGGTCGCCAAAAAATGACAAATGATAACCTTTTGACCAAAATAACAATGAAACATATATTATATATAATAATCAATATATTATACATAATCGATATATTATACATAATAATGAGCGCGGGAATTTTTTCTATCCGATGTTGCAAACCTAAAAAAAATCCATCGGGTAGTATTTGAAATACCCGATACCTGAACATACGCTTTTAGGGCCTCTTATTTATAAAATATATGATATTCTCATATGATATATGTGTTTTAAGTGCCCTTTCTAATGGTCCTCATCGTTAGCTATCATAATATACTTATTTTTATTATGTAACTAGCAGAACCACCTGAGTTTGCCCATGTTAACCATGAGGGCCTTACAGCTAAAATAAATAAAAATGTAATAATATGACGTTTACAATAACGGAGCTCTGTACATTCCCGCACATAAATCGTTAAAAGACATTTAGGGTAAAAATAAGTTACTCAGACACAATCATAAAAAGAAACCTCTGCTTAATAGAGAATGTACATTTTGTTTGGTGCATGTAACAGAAAAATGTACGACTTCTCTGATAATACAAAAAAAATCAGCTAAATGGCGTGGCATTTATATCGTATAACCTCTATATATATTATGAAATTTAAAATAAAAAAACTTTTCCGTGGAAAAGTGTCTTACGTCGCAAAATAGCTAATCAAAATCAGCAAATGGTTTTTTATTCGTCCAATCTTCCCTAATCAGGTTTATAGCCGATGTTAGCGAAAAAATCGCTAAAATCGCTCTAAAATAACTGAAATACGTGTTTAAGTATTTTTTTAGCAGATTGGTTTGGCTTTATTTTATGCTCCTACCTAAAACTGCAGCTGAAATATGGCGAAATGACTTAAAACTTTCCACACTCATTTACCCACCTTAATAGTTGAATTTCTAAAATCGCTGAAATACGCGCTTAACTATTTTTTTAGTAGATTTGTTAGGCTGAATTTTACGTTCCTACCTAAAACTGCTGCTGATATGGCAAAATTACCTAAAACGTTCGACCCTCTTATTTTCAAAAATCCTTTCTTATCGCTTTCCTGGATCAGGGGTTCTCAAACTATGGTACGCGCATCTCTGGCTACTGGTACGCAAAATTCTGTCACTGGTACGTGAAATGAAACACAGTATTTTATAATGAAATCGAAAATGGCTTAAATTTATGACCCAGGAAATAAATTTTTGAAAATTTTTAAATGCCATATAAGGATTGTAAACACTATTTTTGTTGTTGTTGTTTGTTACTAGATTTTAGCACAACATATCCGTGTAAATGTACATCTTCAATTCTTTATATGAAAAACAAATACGTAAATAAACTAAACATCGAGTCTAACTTAGGACTAAAACTAACTAATATTGAACCAGACATGAAGAAGCTGTGTTTGATAGAGCAAGTCTACTCTTCACATTAACAACACCAGGAAATTACTGCAAGAACGCTACTATATATGAATCAGTAGGCCAATAAGTCATTAAATATTGTAGCTGTTTTCAACCAAAACACAGTATTTTGATATTGTATGTATTATTAAATTGTAATGCTGATAATACTTTTTATTTGAATGTTAATATAAAGCAGTCAATCTAAGTAACATTTTAGTAACGTAATCGCCCATTTTGAAGTGCAGTAAAACCTGCTAAGATGGAAACATAAAAGACCGGGTAAATAATCCGTTTTAGACGTGTTTTGTTTTTATAGTGTTTTCTACATTGACTTTATGTGGGTGTCTCGAAAATTTCGCGGCCTGACAAAGAAAACACAACATTTTTGACAAAATTTTATTTTATTCTTGAACGAAGTCCCCTTGCAAATCAATGACACACACTCTTGTGTGCGAATTCTTTAGTGCAGCCCTGTAATGTTTGTTATCTGGTGGTACGCGGAAGTATGAACTTTGTTTTAGTGGTACGTCAGTCTAAAAGTTTGGGAATCCCTGGCCTAGATCATAACAGCAATCTACCATACATATTTCGTGATGCTGACTTTAGTCGTTTCATCTCTGCTTTGGTGAATCAGTTAGTCAGTTCTCTCTTTATTATATCAGTATAGATAAATTTTGTAGTACGGCGTAATATTTTGTACTTTTTTTGTACTAAAGCTTTACGATAACCATGAATGTTTTTTGATCGATGCTTCTATAATACTCTTTTTAGAAATACAAAAGCGTAAAAGTTCGTGGGATAATCCGTCTGGGAGATTTATCAACAATAAAAATGAAATGTAGCCAAATGTAATAAGTTGCTTCGACATTAGATTTTGTTATTCTTTTTCTACGAATTTTATAGTGGGTTTCGAAGTGCTTTGGCCTGTACTACCCTAATGGAGTTTTATTGATTAGTATAAAAAAGCTGGTATTTGTTCTTTTATTATTGGGTATAAAATAAAGGTCACGATGGTATATAAAGTATATTTTTACATTTTTGTTCTTCTCTATAATGTTACCTATTATATATAAAACCAACAATAAATATATCTTATACCGAAAATTACGTTAGATTTAAAAAATAAAACAAGTTTTAAACTTATTCTTCTATTTCATAATGATAAGCTATTCTTATTTTTGTCGCGATGATTTAAATACAGTCAAACTTTATCTATTTCGGCGGATTTTTTTCTTTTAAACTAATGTTTTTCATTCATATTTCTTCATATTGAGTGCAACGTTCAGTGAAATATCATGGAAATCGACGGTGAATGTTTAATTTATTTCCAGCAAAAAAATTTATTTGCAGCAAATTTTGATGAAGATCCAAGCGAATGTTCACTTACTATATTCAATTACAAATTAAATATAGAGTAGTTCTTTGAATTTGTAATGCGTTTATAGAAACATATTTAGAAATATCTTTCATCTTTCCAGATGCAACCAAGCTTTAAACTTTTAATTTTTTTAATATTAGTGAAATTACATTATCACACACTTAGATATCAAAAATTTATTATATTTAAAATAGTTTTGATTAATTAAACAAATGCATTTCCCTTTTGGAGATAGCACAGTATTTGCAGATTTCTTTTAATCTGTTTTCAGTTTCCAGGGTCAATTTCACAGCGATCTGGGATGAATATGAACATGTCTTAAAATCCACCTCTCTTCGCGTCACTAAATACCCTTGGACGCCTTGATCTTTGTTTGTTTTCAACACTATTTGTTTTCTTTAACCTAGGTATAATATTAAACACACTACACATACTCAATTTTAAGATTTCTCCTATACGAAAAAATGATTTTCCATTTTTCCAGTGATTTAAAACCAGATTTCACACATTAACAGAAAATATCTTTGGTTTTTTCTACTGTTACATGAAAGACATACTATGTTGAAATTTAATAAATAAAATATAATTAAAATATAGTGGTACTAAATTACATTTTATTAATGCGATATATATTTTTTTAATTTCCCATTTCAAAAATGTCCCAATTTTTTTAAGGTCTGTTTGAGGTTGTATAATATTTAAAAAGCTGGAACAAACTGGAATTGTAAAATATTTAAGATTTTTTTCGTTATATAATGTTTACCGAATGTTAAATTATTTCATTTTTAATGTTGTTTTGGTGTTAATGTTTTTAATAATTTTATAAATACCTTAACGTTTGATACTGGCCAAGTGTCCCAATACTTTTTTGAGTGACTGTAGTTCCAAATACAAAAATTACATTCCCTCAACCGAATATGTGAAAATATTTTAGCATTTTCCAATAATGTTTTCCGTGAATAAAATAAATTCCTTTTATTTTTATCCATTTTACCTCCTCTTGTCATCTAATTAGACTTCTTAGAAGCTTTAAGAATATAATTGACAGGAAATAAAAATCTTATTAACCCTAAGGTAAAAAAAAAAATTTCTCTTTCTATAGATCACTATTGGTCGCGTTCTGTCTTTTTTGCCGCCAGTGCCCACTTGCTGAAAATGAAAGTAAGAAACTATTTTCCTTTAATATCCACATATTACGTTTTTAGGAAGTTTAAAATTGTCAAATTACTGAAATTATACGGTAGTTTGAGGATCTTTCAATTACTAAGGAAGGGTACAAATGAACTAACTCTAGTTATTTTGCTGCAGGCTTTTCTGCAATTTTCAAATTTACTTGCAAATATACCCATGAACTAGTCTGATATGCCAATCCCAAACCTTTCTTCTATCTCATACATGTTAATACTTCAAAATTCGCTATCACACCGCCAAAAAAAATCAATATTTTTCGTCATTCTGCTGTACATCACATGCTTGCGAATCGTCGAGTTACCTGGATGCGAGTAGCCGATATATTATACTAAACTACGAAAAGTCCTTCTGGCTGTACCGGCAGAAAAAGATATCCTACCTATTGCTTGGTTTTAATTTGTTAGGTAATTTTACTGAAAAACATGAAGCTAAAATGCGTAGAACCCGATTGCAGAAGAGTCATTCCCAGTTCTCTTCAATATTGAATTTGAAAGAGAATATCACCGAATTAGACAGACATAGCCAAGTTGGCTTCATATATGGCAACGTATTGTTTTCGCTAAGCTTGGCGAGAATTTGACGTTGGCGAATATAAATATATAGCGTTAAGCATGTAAGATTTGAAACGTTGGTTACAAAAATGAAAAAAAAAAAAATTCCGAAACCATATTCACTAAAACTCACACATTAAACCCGTTTAACGAGGAATCGTGCTGTCTTGTTTCAAAATGTTAATCACACTAAAATTTCAAACTCTTAGCCATTTTTTAAGATAGAGGCAAAATAAAAAATGTTCTGGAATCCTTGGATCAAGGTCAGACATTTAATACAAAATTTTTTTAGGATTTCTAATTTTTTGTTACATTCTTTTAATTTGAAATCTTTAAATGGCTCTCACAGCGCACCCTCCAGGAGCGATATCCTCAATTCAGCTGAGACCTGCAGGCCGTAGTGAAAAACATATACAAAAAAATTGGTTCAATTATCTGCATAACTTCATACACTTTTCGATGATACAATAGTGAAAATGGAACAAAAATCGCTATCACAGCGCCCCCTTTCGTCCGTATATCCCCAAATTTAAGTGGGACCTGCTGGCCATAACCAAAAACCTATAAATGAAATTTTGTTCATTTTGAAGCATAACTTCATATACCTTTCGATGATACAAAGAGTACGGACACACGGACAGACAAGCATTTTGTAAAAACATATTTATCGGAATCTTTGACCCCTAAAACGTGTAAATCCGTCGAAAACCGGAAGTCGAAAGAAATAATTTTCTAATTCGACTACATTACTTTCTTCTATTACAGATAGAAGAAAGTAAACAAGTGGGTAAGTGTGGTCGAAGATCGCTCAAAGGGTTTCGTTTAATATTCCTTTCAAAACACTTTATCATTTCTTTAATAAATCTAAATAAATTTCATTTAGCAACAACAACAACAACAACAAAAGTCATGTTTTATATAAAGTAAAAATTACCGGTCTATTTTTTCTTTTTTTCGAATATCTAAACCATCCCGATAGCGGGATAAGCCCGTTATTTTATTCTGTCATAATAATATCTGTCACGCGGACTAAATGCGATATTTAAAAAAAAATTATTTCAAAATTAAACATGTTGTACACCTTCAAAATGTTAAAATATGCGAATATTTCCATAATCGGATTTTTATCATGATTCAATATGTTTCTCAAACTCATGTATTTACTATTCTCTATTACTCATATTGATACGCGTTTTGTATTATTCTCAAACATTTGAAAAATCCGTTAAACTTCCATTAGGACGTCAGATTTTCTATTTAATTCTCTAATGACGTGATATTAATCTGCTTTGTGTACATACACATACTCATACTCCTTGTATTATTGAGAAATCTTTGAAAATTTTGTTTTATTACCACTATGACGTCAATCATTTTTATTTCAAATTAATATTTTTCTCAATTGGTGAAACTTTTTATTTCATTTTCATTTTTCACGTAGAAATCGTCTGATAGAAAATTAATTATTGTAGAAAGAATTTCATCATGGATTTTTAATTTTTGGCATCTGCTAAAACGAAAAATGTTTAAATTTAAGAGAAAAAGGCTGTTAGAATTTTGGTTTTTTATCTCTATTTATTAAAATAATACGAAATTTTCAAATTTTAATATTTTGAGCTCTTCATAGCTGGTATTCAGCTATATACACAAAGTTTCAACTCTGTAAGTTACATAGTTTCTGAGAATAGCTCTGTGACAGACAGACAACGGAGCGGGAGTAATAGGGTTTCGTGAAATGAACGAAACCCTAAAAATGAACTTGGCAAGAGAAGGGAAATTTTGATATATATTTTCTGGCAACTTGTTCACTGTTTTATACACACAAGCAATATTTTTCAATATTTATACAATTATATCTATACTAATAGAAGAAAGTTTCGCTCTGTGTCATCCTCGAATTATGCCAGGATTAAAGGGTAAAGTGAATATTTCAAAAAATGAATGTATGCAAAAGCGATTATTGTTATGAAATTTGAATACAATGTATTCAGCGTTCAAATTAGAATATCTTTATTTCAAAATAGGTTTTACAAAGTTTTGTAGGCTGCGATCAAAATAATCTGTGTTTACAGGTTTTTATGGAACCCATTCTGTTTGTATTTGCACTATTCCCCAAAATGTCATGCTATTGTTCCTTGCTTGTGCAATCGAACAGAATTATAGTGTCTTAATTACTCAGTTATTGTGATACAGAGATTGTATGATTCGTCGATGCTCCCAATGTCTATCAAGTTATAATTTCAAAAGATTTATATTTGAAGTATTTGAAGAATGGGAACCCTACTGATGAAGTTAATTACAGTTCTTGGATTTCGACTGATAAATAGAGATGGAAAATACAGTTACTTTTTTCCACAATAGAATCGTTAACAGGTTCCAATAACTTGTTATTTTTTGTAACGTTTCACCAAACACTATGTATGCTGCCAACGGAAATTTTAATTAAAATGCCTTTAAACAGAATGTTTGCAATAATTTCGGAAGTAAGTACATCCGTCTTTTTTTTTTTGTTGAATCTATATTATTTTAATCTGTTTACATGTGGTAAAAATACAATTTTTGCGCGATAAATCTTACCTAGTTATGATGCTTTTAATTTAATGAATTTTAAGCACTTTCTAGCACTAAAAACACGTTATTTTCATGGCGAAAATTCATAAAATTCTAGTTTTTGTCATAGAAGAAGGAATTTTTATTGCTTCACTTCTTAGAACATGGAGAAACATTTAAAAAAAAAACTTATAATACCTAAAAATCGAATAAAATTCTAAATTTTGACCTATATCGATTTTCATATGATGACCTTTGAGCCATTTTTGCAATTGGAATTATACCTCTAAAAAACTAACGGCTTAGGAATTAGATATTGATAAATGATAAAAAAAAGGGACACCTGATATAAAAATAAAACACATTTTTAAAAACGGGATTTGTAGGAAAAGAAAAGGTAACAGGAATATTTTACTACAAGAAAAATTAATTGGTATTAAAACATAATATATTCTCAACATTTTTTTTTGTTTTAAGATTCAAGCGTTGCTTAGTTATTAAAATTGTAATTGTTCAATGGCATCTTTCAATATGCTTTTTGTTTTAAATTTATACATTGTCTACAAAAATCGCAGGAAGCATTTTCCTGACTTTTAAATTATTATTAGAAAATGCATGTCCTAACCTTTTTTAGTTTTGGATCATATTAAAAATATATATAATCCACGCTGTTGCAGAGCTTGAATGACGTCATTACGCAAAAGAGACTCATATCGCTGAACATTGACGGTAACGGTAACAGGACCGAAAGCACCCGTCTCCACGAAAAAATATGACCCTACGATAAATGATGCTGTAAAACCGCACCACACAATGACATTTTCAGGATGAAGTAGTACTGGATTCGTTGCGAGTGGATTTTCTGTTGCCCATATTCGGCAATTGTGTGTATTGACATATTCCATCAGATGGAAGTGGGCTTCGTCTGTCCACAGAATTTTCCACGGCCAATCATTGTCCACTTCCATGCGAGCAAGAAATTCCAAAGCAAAACCCTCTCTTGCTGGCAGGTCAGAAGGAAACAACTCCTGCACATGGCAAATTTTGTACGGATAGCATTGCAGGATGTTTCGTAGAATGTTATGCACCGTGCTCACAGGCCTGTCCAATGTTCGGGCAATTCTCCGTGCTCTGCATGGTTGCACACCACCGGTCGACTCCTCCTGAATTGCTGTGGCCACTTCTTCAACTACCGCCGAATCACATCTCTTCCTTCCTCTACCAGACTGCACATCAAACGAACCTGTATTTTCGAATTTTTTCATCATTTTCACCAGACCAATGACAGTCATCGGTCCAGCGCCTTTTTTCATACCCTTGAGGTTCTGAACTTCTGCAGAGCTACTAGTGCAGAATCACCGTTCTTGTAATAAAGCTTTACAAGCAGAGCGCGGTCCTTCATTGAGACACTCATGGCGAACGTCTGAGACGCGAAATGAGGAAACGCCGTTTACCCAAAGCTTTTATAACACCTGAAATGCCCGTGCGCAGGCCAGGTATTTTAATTTACATCTTCTGACGCTTACAGCGCCATCTGTCACTAAAATTTGGAACTTTTTTTTGGTTAATGTTCTTTCCCCCTTCTTCAATAATACGCCTTTCAGTTTTGACGTCATTCTAATCAGTGGTTCGTTTTTTAGAGCGTTGTGAAACTTAAATTTTAATTATAATCACCCTGTATATTCATACGATTTATTTCTCTTTTTATATCCACAAAAATGCAGTAATTTAGTTGCTGTTTTTAGAGAAACTTCGTTTTAATTTACAAAAAAAAAAATTACTATTTCCGAAACTAATTCATTTTTTTATATTTTGAGAGTTTATATGACAGTCTCGAATCAATGATATCTGGTGTTAAGTAAATCGCGTTGCGTTCCATATTCTACGAAAAGTAGTTGCGAAATACAAACAGATAGTCAGATTTTCATAGTGTCGTGTTCATTTTTCTTTTCCTGACAATCATGAGTTGATCTTTGGCAGAAAACTCTCATATGTATGTAACTAATATTCATCAGTATACGTAAAAATGTATTTAAAATTTTCGTTTTAATAGGGCGTCAAATTCAAGTACTTTCTGTACTTACTCATCCTTGTATGATTAATGTGACGTCCCTTTTTTCCCATAGAAATCTTTTTTGAATAGTATAATTCTTGTTAATTTTCTTTTCCTGGTAACCATGACGTTAATTTTGCAGAAAACTCTCATCTATATGAAACTGATATTCAAGCTTATTAATTCAATATCAATAAAAAATATTTCAGTTTTTCATTTTAAAGATGACGTAATTATTCCTCTACTTTCATTACTTAATGGTGTTCATGCTCCTTGTATTATTACAAATATTTGAAATTGTGTATTTTATTTCAAATACTAGCATGCAACGCCCGCTGCGCTGGGCCATATTTCTAAATGTACCTTAAATCAAACGAATTGGCTTTGTATTTTAAAGGAATATGGATCTTCACCTACGGATGCTACCCTAGTCAAAATTTTCAAACGAACATTGAATCAAACAAATTATATCATTGGATTTGAGCAAGTATTTTAAAGCAATAGGGACGTTCACCTGGTTTTTCCTTCAATATTGCTGTAAACGATACGAACGACATTGCTTTATATTATATTATACATTTGACAAAATTTGGGCTAATAAGAAGCAACTCATTTAGTTGATCATTTATAGTAGAGTTTGGTAGGGAAATGAGGCCATTATGAGATTATGACAACAGGAACTAAAATGTTCTCTAGTCAACATACTGCTAAAAAAAGAGCATTACAATGATTGCATACATTGACCATTGAACTTAAGTAATATTCGGGTGATTCGTTTTCGTCTGTAAGTTCTTGAACCCCGTCCCTCTTTCTTGTCTCTATGTGAGGTTCTGGTAACATAAGTACAATCTCACTCTATGTTACGTTATATTTCGCAATATACGTCCTCTTCTGGCAAGTCTACTACGGTTTTTCATCTTTCGATTCCGGCAGACTAAATACAGTCAAAAATGTAATAAATTGTTTGCACATAAAAAACAGAGTTTAACTTTCATATTTAAAACAAAATGGTGAAACATAAAAAGTGCATTTTTGAAGCTGAATAGTTTGAATAAAATTAAAATGACGCCCTTTTCACTATCTTTCCATTTTTTAGATCAGTTGCATTCGTGTAACCGTTAACCTAAAAAAAAACGATGATTAACTCTGGTAGAAGAAGGAACCTCTAGTTTGTATCCAATAAAATCTGCCTAATCTTCCATAATCTTTTCAATATTCAAGTTTGACGTCAAACATTAGAAGTGCTGGAAACGATATGTTTTTGCTAATATACCAGAGTTAGTTACAAAACGAAGTCATTTACGCGCCAAACTATGTTCCATTAAATAATGTCAAATTGCTGTTAATTCAATTATAGATCTTTCATTGGCAAAATTCCATACTTTAAATAAAACTGACAATGATAAAATTAGTTATGTAAAATGTTTAGTCATAATATTTTTGATGAATACATAAACCGAAGATTTTCTTTGCATTTCTGTAAAGAGTATAATAGCACGCAGAAAAGGATTCATTTGTCACTACGTTTAGCTGCTAGGTCTGTATGTAAGTCGAAAATGCTTTATAATGATCGAAAAGTTATCTAATCAGAATTTCAGGTACTCGTGTTTCTTATCCAGGCTGAAATGATAAATCGGCAAATATTATTTATTCCATTCGCCAACATTGGCATTAAAAAGTTTTTCTGTACATTAGAAGCATCGCTTTTTTGGTAAAACTTTGCTTCATAATGAAAAAAACAAATTTAGCAATCGCTAATTTCAAAAGTCGTCTAATCTTCTGTAATCTGAATCGTCGTCCAGAGTAATCTTCAAACAGAAACAAAACATCCAACAATATGGTAAAAATGCCAACTGGCCGGAATACGGACGATAAGTCCAATATCTTTTAAAAACCTTCCTGAAAGAAGGGGAGATGTGCAGAAAAAACTAAAAAGAAATGACGAATCAAAAAGAGCATAGAAAATTTATTTCAGTAAACAATTTTTATTGCAAAATGTCGCCTTTTGTGATAGTAATAACGCATAATTGTACACGTCTCCT
The DNA here is from genome assembly GCA_963931845.1 of Maratus michaelseni. Taxonomy (NCBI): domain Eukaryota; kingdom Metazoa; phylum Arthropoda; class Arachnida; order Araneae; family Salticidae; genus Maratus; species Maratus michaelseni. The sequence goes on along the minus strand of OZ007588.1, from coordinate 101,619,688 downwards.
TAAGAATATGCTTTAGTTCCTAACTTTTGACGCAGTGAATATTTTTATAAGTGAAATTGGCGATATATTAAAAAAAAAAAAAGAAAAGAAAAGAAAATATTTGCTGATCTGTGTTCGAGGCTATAAAAATCATATGTTTGGTGAAAACAAACCAGCATGTTTCCATAGTAAATTTTTAAATGTCTAAAATTCAATTAATTTACAATATGTGTTTGAGTGGCAGACATTCACTAAAATTTAAATATTTGATCCCATATTTATAACAATAGCTGTTATTTATATAATTTGCATTTGAATATAAATATTTACTTCAAAAAGGATCTTGTATACACGAAAAAACACTATTATTGCTAATATCCCTCAAGCTGATGCATTTTTGGCTTAAAATCACATTGTTTGGCGACAAAAATAAAATCAAAATGGTAAATAAACAAATAACATGTAACTCATATAAATGCAGTCAATTTTAACCGACTTAAAAAAAAGGAGTAGGTTATCAGTTCGACCCGTATGTATGTATTATGTTGTTCACGCATAACTCTCGTAAATGTGCATCGATTTTGATAATTTTTATTTTGTTTAAAAGAGTAAGGCCCCAAGGTGGCCCCATTTCAATTTCGTCAAAATCTGATCGTTAGAACAAGTTATTTTATTCAAATTTCCATTATTACAATTACATCTGCTAGTTCCTCCTGTAAGTCAGATGATAGGGGAGTTATATAAAAATATTAACAGAAAGAAAAAAAATGTCACTCATATTTTATCTAATCAAATTATTAGTTGCATTTTTTTAACCTGACGCAAACGATAAATCGCCAAATATTGACTTAATTCTAATCTCATACATTTCAAAAATTTTTAAGCATTACAAACATTCCATTGGGGTTTAAGGTAAATAGTTTCGCTTTATAATATTATCCCTCATTAAAACAGATTTTTTTTGCGGGGGGGGGGGGGGATTTAAATAAAATTAATAACAGAATTTTTATTTTATTTTTCTATGTGTTTGCATTTATTTCTGATATAAGCGTTTCAGTTATTTCGCCAATGATAATGGTCGCCAAACAAATGACCTATGGTAACCTTATCGTCCAAAATAACAGAACTTTCCATCATAATTCTATAACTAAACTACGTAGAACTATATGTTACATACTAAAACCTTCCCTGAAAAATTATCTATCCAACAGTGCAAGTTCCATCAAATTCCATTCAGCAGAACTCGAGTTATAAAGGAACGGAACGAAATTTCCATTTGTGTTTTATATATATAGTAGATGACATATTTTCCAAGCGAAATCTTTTCTTAAAAATATAACTATTTTCCTTTTTCCCTTCAAATTATGATGCATTTTTCGACAGAAAACCTCTTTTCAATGTAATCGATCTTCATACCCTTCATGTATATAATAACAAATATTCCATATATTCGCTTCAAATAGCAAGTCATATTCATCGCCGTTTGAAATCTTTTGAATTTTCAATTTTCACGTGGAAATCGTTGAATTGAAAATGAATCGCTGTGAATAAATTATTATTCTTGGTTTTAAATTTTTTACAAACAGAAAGAAAAATGGTTAAATTTTATAAGAAAAATGTACATTTATTCTCTAGGAAAATGATGACATTTTGAATTATTAAGAAAAATATATGAATTAAATAAATAAAGATAACTTATGTTCACTTCTGGGTTATAATTCATCTATATGTAAATATACAGAGTCATTAAATCATCCGTTCTCACGTTACTTCATCCAAACACTCACACACACTTTCACATTTATAATATTATTAGAATGTTTGAAGCTGAATTTTTAAATACAGAACCAATTATTATGTGGGGGTATTATTAACCTAGAACAGCCATTGGGAGATAAAATGTCTGATTTAGATAACCAGTTATTTACAAATCCAATAGAAATAATCTTTTCTGGATTTACTTTAGTTCAGTTTAAACGACCCAACATATTAGGGAATGAAAAAGCAGACCAGCTTACATTTATATTCAAATTTTTCCATTAAAAAAAAAAATCATTTTTTGTGTAAAACATAACATTTTCATTATACGTGATACTGAATACTATATATATATATTTTTAGCCACCCACAGGGAGGCTTATTCTTTCAATCTCTATCATTTTTCATGTTTATGAAAAGTCACAGCAATCCATCGTTGCCACAGGTTAATCTGGGAAAATGAAACATTTGAAGTTACTGAAAAAATTAATAACTCAAAAAGTATTTATCACAAAATTGTTAGACAAACTGCGTTACAAAGGAAAAAAATTGTATTTTTCTTGATATAAATTTAAAATCGAATGATTATGCCGTTTTTCAAATAATGAATTTCAAAAATTACCAAATTTTACAATGAAGTACCATAACCAAACCTTCACGCGTAAAAAGATAATGATAACGGCTGTTGCTTTCGGTCGAGAATGGAACAAACGATGTCCGTATTTTACTATTTTTACCGTTTTTAACGAAATTCTGTAACTTTAGAAGAATTTTTCTTTGAATAGGCAATAGAATTGCATAAAATCGTTACAAAAATGTTAAAATTACAAAAAAGGATAGATGCAAATTATCAGATATGAAAAATAAAGAAGAATTTTGGTACTTTCGTTCTTTCGTGTTATAGCAGCCACCAAGCATGAAATATTTTTGTTTCTGTTTTTATTAATATACTAGCAGACTACGCCCGCTGCGCTGGTCGGTTTCTCCAAAAGAATCCTGAATCAAACGAAATATATCGTTGAATTTAACCTTGTATTTTAAAGTAATCTGTACCTTTACCTGGAATAGCCTAAAATAACATAAAAACGGATACTTATTTCACTAAGTTGTGTTTTTTTAATACGGTTTACTATTACGTTTACAATTTATTACTTACTGTTTTCCATTGATTTATATGTTTTATAACTACATTTTTTAATAACGTGAATTAACCTATATTATTCACAACTAAAAAGAAATGGATATTTGTCGAAAAATTAAATAAAAATCATGCATTCACGACATCATAATTCACTTTTATATTTTAACAAAATAATACGGCTACTATAATTTGTGACTCGTGCTGACACATTTCTGTTATTATTATTTTTTTACGCGTGAAGTTTAATGGTATTCCATTGTGAAATTTGGTAATTTTTGAAATTCAATATTTGAAAAAGTGCATAATCAGGGGATTTGAAATTTATATAAAGAAAAATACAATTTTTTACCTTTCTAACGCAGTTTGTCTAACAATTTTCTGACAAATACTTTTCGAGCAATTAATTTTCTCAGTAACTTCAAACGTTTCATTTTCCGATATTAATCTGTGGCAACGATTATCGAAAATCCCAGTCGTCAGCAACACGTACCTTTTTATTAAAGATGATTGTAAATTTGGTACTTTCGTGTTATAGCGGCTTCCAAGGATGAACTGCCAAGCGGTCAAGATTTATCGCCAAATTATAAAGCATGTATGGCATTATAATAATATATGATATATATATATATATAACATTTCTGTACGTATGTGGCCAAGTTATAGTCATATATGATGCATATATGATGTATATATATATGACATGTGTATATGATGTATATACGTCATATAAGACATAAATAATATGTGTATAATGACGTATATGGCACATACAGGAGTGTTTGGAATATATATATATATATGCATATATAGGATGCCTATATAAGCTTTGCGATGATCTTGGCGAAATCATAACTGCAACCTTGGCATAATCATAATTGTGGGAGCCGCTATAACACGAAAGTACGGTAATTTTTTTTTTTTTTATAGCCACACACAGGGCTAATTCTTTCAGATTACAGTAAAATTCATGTTTATGAAAAGTCACAGCCACTCCATATATAAAGGAGGACACCCTGTATGCATAGCTATACAAATGGTTGTTACTGACGATATTAAAAATAAAATTGTCTCTCTGTATTATGCCGATACTTCCGCTTGTATTTCCTTTCTCAGTACCTAATTGCCATACAGCGAGCGCAGAACCCATTTAAACAATAATATAAAGGATCCAACAAAGTTAAACCCGTCGTGGCGGACATTTCTAAGATGACCCGTGGCCCTATCTCCAATAGGAATGAAGTTACCTCTGGGGGGGGGGGTAAGTTCTTGTAAGTTCCTGGGGGGAAAGGTTCAGTAAGACCTTTTTGGTGCTCCTCCCTCATGTAAACCCCTTCATGTAACATATCAATAATTGATAGATCTCGTCAAGCACTATGGTCTGGTCCTACTCTCCGCCTCTCACTCCCCCCTCCCTTAAGAAGCATATTTCTCTGTTTCAACCCTTTCTAAATTTTAGTTTTTCCCATCTTTCTCAGCCCCTTTAAGCCCCACAGAGGGCGTAGGCTTCTTCTAAAAGATCCAACGAATTTGGTCCCGAGGCCCTATATCCCATAGGACCGGAGTTACCCCCCTTTCCCCTCACGGTGGAGACATTCAAGGTGCTCAAACCCCGCCATGTAACATATCAAAAGTGTGCATCAAGCACTTTTGTCTGGTTTTACTCTCCCCCTCCTTCTCTCCCGTCTCCTGTCAGGAGCACTTTTCTTATTTATTTTTTTCAATTTTTCATATTTATTTTAGTTTTTCCCATTTTTCTCTGTTCCTATGGACCGGACAGCTCCAAAATTTTACCAAAATTAGCTGTAAACTGCCTAAAGGTATTCCCCCCCCCCTTCTTTTGGTGCCCTCGGTTTTCACGTATCTCTCGAGAGGGCCCGTCAGAGGGGCGAAAAGGGGGATCCCTTTTAAAGTCCGATCTCTCAATTTCAAGTGAAGATTCATTTTAAAGGTCTCGTAGAGCACTTGTGTTTTGTATAGCTCCCCCTCCCTTCCCTCCACCGCGATCCCGTCAATTAATGCTAACTCATCATTTGTTAAACAACTTCTCTTAGCTTTATCCATCATAAAAGCTGCTATCATAGAACTTTTCATTATCTTTTTTAGGTTATCTATTAAGTGCTAAAATGCCTTGAATGATTAAAAATAATTTAAAGGGTGTCATTATGCCAGCACATTTGTAAACAACAACTACCTCGCCACGTCTCAGCCCATTGAAGCCACATCTTATTACTATTATAGTTATTAAAAATACTTCTAGTCACCAAATCCTTTTAAAACTTGGTGTGCTCGTGCCTAATATATTCCGCCAGCTCACAAAAAATCTTAGAGCGCTAACTAAATTCTAAAGTGGAGAAGCTGGCTTATGCTAACAAACACTTTTTTTGACGAGTTAAACTTGGCTGAAAAAATCTCAACAATAAAAGCCGTGGGTGGCCAATCTATATTCTGCCGTAAGGTAGAATTTTTCCCGCTTGTTCTTTTAAATCTGTTCTTAAATCCAAAGAAGCTACCTTCTAACAAATTTCTGAATTCATTTTTGTTCGGAAATGCATGAAATTGGCAGATCCTCTTAATCAGAAACTGTGTAAACGAATAGCGTTTTCCTTTTTTTGGTAAAGGCTGATCTTTTAGAAAATACTGTCAAAATAGCCGTCTTGAACTGAATTTCCGACGCGGCAGCGCGGTAAAGGGGGTCGTCACATGACAGTAATTAATAGCTAATAACTTGATAAGTAATTTATTTATCAAAAAATGGAAAACGCTATTCGATTCAAAATTCGCTTCAATAGTAGGGACTGCCATATGTATGCCAATTAAATACCCATTTTGATAATGGGTATTTAACAGTACCCAAAATGGATACACAGCGGTAACCACAACAGGCATGTCCCAATTTTGGTTCATATCTAAGAATCTTTCAACCCAAATTGGTTTTATTTTTCTGTTTGGGTGAATTAGTTTCGCCAGATTCGTCTAGGATAGCTCAGTTGGTAAACCTTTGGTAGCTGCAGCCAAAAGGTTCGTGGTTCGAATTCTGCCATGGACATTTTTCGCCGAATGAGAAATTTACAACCCTTATGCTGTAAAGAACACAGCCTCACATATAAATATAGACATCTTTCAGAATTCAAAATTTCTACTCCGCGTCTTTTAACACCGATGTCGCTTCTAACTTCACTGAGCAGCTATAACTGGAGAAGAAATTACCTAAGTATATTTTTGCTTTGCACAGCGAATACTGCTTTTGTAACGTGATAAACTAAAGTACCTAAAACTCTTTCTCAAATTCTATTACTACCAAAGGATATGTTAATTTAATTTTATAACAAGTTTTATTTATGATACTTCAAGCTATTGCTGGGCTATAATGGGTTAAACTTAACTTGCAAAGTTTTACATGAAATCTATATTACATAATTTCTGCAAATAAAGTAATAATAAAATACACCAATGCTCACGGAATATGTGGAATAAAATCACAAAGAAAATCTGAGGTTTCAGATAATTAATTACAATAACATTTAACTAATCAGACTCAAAAACACTCCAACATGATATATTTTATTATCCATGGATGCAAACGGAAGAGTGTAACATCTAAAATTAAACTTATTAAAACAAAATATTTGTTCATAAAAAAATTGCAAATTTTAAAACTATACTAAATTTATTTTTCTACAGAAAACAAACACGCTATCGTCGGACGAAATTGTGGAATTAAAAATTTTTCATCAAATCAATTTAACTGAAATCTTTAAAAATTTTAGCTATTTTCTTTTATATTCTTTAATTACCTTAAAGTTTTTAAAGATGCATTTTTGCTCACTTAAAATCGGTGGCAACAAAAAAGAAATACGCTTTACGAGACAAATAATTTTACTTAAATTAACAAAAATCAGTAACAGAGATTATTTTCAATTAAGAGGCATAGAAAAGTATTTTTTATTTGGTAGCATTAATTAAGTTTATTAACATTTTTATAAAGTTGGATACCTAAAAATTAAAAATTCATTAATTTTGATTTTTTAGGTTATTAGATGCTAAGATTTCGATAATTAATTATAATTCATGTGTGGTAAATATTGAAAAAAAATTAAAATAAACTGTTTCAGTGAATCGAATAAAAAGTTCGATTATGGAGATTGTTCTAATATAAACAAATTTAAAAAAGTTTCACATTTAAAAAATATTAATAAATGAAATAATTGTAAAATAAATACGCATTTCTAAATTCATGTATCACTTTAAAATATATAAAAACTTCATTAAAAACATGTCTACAAGTTTCAACCTTAATCTGAGGTCATCATCAGGATAAGAGTCAATCACAAGGTGTTTCTGACAGAACTGTCGTTGAGAATTTCAAGATCCGAACATTTGACTAATCGGCTTCAACTTAACGAAACTGTATACTGGACAGCCAACGTCATCTATTAATTTAACCACCGCCCCCTGAATACTAGGCCTGCGCGCTGACAAAAATGGCGGCGGTCGCAGGCCGATTTTTTTTTTTTAGCGTTTGAACGAAATTCCACACCAATAATTTTTTAAAGTTTTCTTTTAAGTTTTCTTTATTTTTAAAGTTCGCCTTGTTTTTCTGAGATCAAAAAAGTCAAAAATAATTTTTAGATATTATTGGTGTTGAAGTTCGAGGGACTTTATGAACGATTCTGCCTGCGACAGCCGCCATTTTTTCCAGCGCGCAGGCCTAGTATTCAGGGGGCGGTGAATTTAACCCAGAATTAAATGCCAGACTGATTGAATAATCTGAGAAAACCAATTGACCATAAACACCCGAAAAGAGCCAAACCGTTGAAAAAAAACAAAACTACTCCCACTTTTAAACTGGAAAAAAAAACTCACTACTTAAATCTTTAACAAATCTAACCAGATTCCTGAAATATTGTATGATACATTATCATTGCACACACCCCTCTACCTCTTTAAACTTTCAATGGATTCCATAATTAAACTTTTTTGCGCAAAATTACACGAAAACAGTAATTTTTCGTGCAGTAATTTTAGCGTTTTTAAAATCAACGTTACACACAGTGTTACTCAGTTAAAACCTTGAAAGAGCCATGGATTGCTTATGATTTTTGATGTCATTTCGATGTTCTTTTAGATGCTCCTCGAATTTTCTCTTTGTCATCCCAATGTAAAAATTCATACAACCACTTTCTAAATGAACAGAAATCTAATATATCCCTGCGCGATGACTAGAAGGTGTTAAATCCAAATGAACTTAGAGCCTTTCCAACAAATTCAGTGGAGGGAGACCGCAACTAAATGAATATCACATTTAATCAAGTATTTTCTAAGCCTTTCATATAAAACCGTTATATATTGGAACTTCTTAAACCTATGTTCAATTACCTCCAGGTTACAGGGGTGGATTATAGGATATTTCAACTTACTTATAATTTTATTTATATACTTACTTAATTGGGGAACCATGGTCTGATGCTATATTCTTAATCAAATTTAGTTCTTTTTCGAGTTGAATATCTGAGCATATTAAAAATTCTCTTTTAACAAAAGAATTAAACGCGGCAATCTTATAACAAAATAGAACTGAAGCCTTAAACGGGATAACGGTGTTTAATTTTACAGGTTTTCTGTACACAGACATGCGCGTAACCAGGGGGAGGTGATCATTAAACAAAAATTTTGTTTAAATATAGGTCAATGGAAATTTTGTTTGAAACAACAAAAAAATTTTTTTATTGCATTTCCAAAAAAAAAATTTTGTATCGTCAGCAAAAAATGTTTTGTTAATTGAAGTAAAATGGTTCAATTTTACTTGAATTTTGCTAAAACAACCAAAATGTACTCAACAAAACATGTTTTGTAGTTTTAATCAATTCCTTTTTCTGAGTGAATTAAATGATAGATTTTTCCGGGACGAATTACTTTTCGTAACCAGAACGAATTTTCCGGATAACCCAATATATGTACCAAACGATTATTTTCCTCTTGTCGTATTTGACCGTTCGTTCATTTGATATAGACATGTTATATATAGTAATTGATGTTCCCGTTTTCTAATAAAGCGTATATCCCATGCCCCAAAAGTCACATCATATACCATAATCGTAAAATCAATGAGTACTATAATGTCATTTTAGGTAGATTACGTAAGAAATACTACCTATTACATTTTCCCCTAAGTTGGAATTTTTGAAAAATTTTTATAGATCTACGCTGATCATGACTCCCAGAATCCAAAACCACCCCAGTTCAAAACTTAATCTATCTATGTCACTTTTTATGGACACGATAACTTAAATAATTCTGCACAAATCTCTTCCAAACTGATACATAAAATCAAGGGCATAAAGTCTCAGTCAAGTTCGTTAATGGGCAAAATCGAACCAAGGGGAGGGGGGGGGGGAATGAGGGAGCTTTTTGTGAAAACAGAAAAAAACCCATAACTTCTTAATTATGATACGTATCGAATCCGTTTAATGTTATTATTACTTCTAGGAAAAGGGCCGAACATTTATGTATGACAGATTTTTGATATCATTAAAAATGACCCTAAGGTGGGGGGAAGTGGGGTTTTAGAAGGAAAAAAATCCTTGTGTCAATTCACAAGATATCAAATCCACTTAAATTTATTATAATTCCTCTTAATATTATCTAAAAGTTTTATATTGACAAGTTTTTTATAGGACCAACCCTTATAGCAAAAAAAAAATAATAATAAAAACAAAAAAATCCCTGCCGGCCCCGACTGCAAACAAGTTAGATTTCGAAGTGGGCAGTCCCAACTGCGGTGTCATGGCAAAAGGTAATTTCTTCCGCAAATCCCAACAAATAGGCGCCCCACAGTCTGCGTCTTCGAAATCTACCTCTGCCTGTAGGCCGAGCCGTCAGGGATTTTTTATATACTGCGTATTACATCCTGTACGTAGTACATGTAGTCCAGCACGCGGTACATGTATCCACAGTACATGGATACTTGCCCATCAGAGACTATGCGTGTTTGTCAAGGGAAACCTGTGTTTTGCATAATTGCTATTATATTTCATAACTGACATGATTATAATTTATAACAAGAACGATAAATCATGCGTTAAGTATAGATTATGAAACACTTTCCAACACAACCGTATCAAAACTTCATAGATTAATAAGTTCAAATGTGATATCTAAGTAAACAATTTTCAAAAACGCATAGAAAACCCAGTTTCAGTAATTACCATTAATAATCAAAACTAGTTGCTGGAGCCACCGTAATACTTACCCATCATGGATATGCATAATATAAAATATGAAAATAAAACATGTGTAAACTATTTATAAAATGCATTGTAATTCGAATAAATAGTGGCTTGGTGACGTCATAAACTTTAAATGCTCTATTACTGAATTGCGTAAAAGAAACAACCTTATAACGCCGAAATTTATAATCATATTAACTAACGGTTTACTGCGTCGGATTAAGCGTCTCATTTCCAATTAAAATATATCTTTGAATTGAAATGTGAATGAAAGATAGGGTCATGAAAAATCGAAGAGTGTTAAAAATAGGATTACAAATATCTCGGCAACTCATTATCCGGTAGACTTCATTCTTTATACAAAATTTGTTTTTTTTTATTGTGTTTTATATTCACTCCTTAAAATAAACAATTTCGAAAATTTTTATGTACCTTTTATCAGAACGGTTATTTCGAGAGTCCGAAAAAAAGTAGTCCCGGATAATCGAGGTTACTGAAATTAAATAAGCTTCTTCCTATTATTACATACTAAGTACATACCAAATTTCAAGTTTCTATCACAATTTGTTCGGGAGATAGAGCGTTTTCAGACACACACAGACAGACGGACGGCAATTTTTTTTTTTCTAAAAATATGTCTTTCGGAATCTCCATGTCTGAAACGTGTAAATCCGTCAATTTTTTTTTCGATTTTCAAACGATTACAAGACTTACCCTATACTACCTATGATGGGTAAGTAAACTATCTGAATTTTTTTGTTCAGCTCTGTATATGATCAATAGATTTGTATATATGCTACATAACATGCTAAAATTAGTTCAGTTAGGAAACGCACAGCAAATTTCCATTCTTCAATTTCGGTCAACGAAACATAATGTACTCAACATCTTTTGTGCAGCCCTGTATATGATCTATAGCATTTAAACACACCAAGTAATATGTAAAAAGAAAAGTTAAATTTAAAAACGCGTGCCACAACGGAAAAATTGCTTCCAAAAACTATTGTTCACAGACAGTACTGTACCGAATTATTTTGTGTGTCCCTGTAAATATACGATGAATGCTATGCTTTCTACAATCTATGGTAAGTATTTTGTAATGCACCTCAGCGATATATATCAATTTCAACGTGTTTGAGATATAATAACATCACTAAAATACACCGCAAACGATTTTTCAACGTAGGCCGTAATGTAACGGAATACTTTTGAGTGTCTCCGTAAATGAACTTTAACCCTATGCACTCCATAACCTATAATAAGCATTTTGTAATGGACCTCAGGGATATTTATCAATTTCAATATCTTTAAAATATATTAACATCATTAAAATACACCGCAAACCATTTTTCACCATAGCCGTTATGCAAAAGAATTCGGTACTTTTCTATTATCCCGTCGACCACTTTTCATAAAAAAAATTATCGCCAAACTGTAAAAATAAACGGGAGAACGTTGCCATTGGAATATCAAAATAAATAAATAAATAAAATATAAGAATTTAAGGACACAATTGTTATTTTAATTAATGAAATAACTAATAAATCAGTAAAACATAATGAAAAATACACGCAAATGTCGAATTAAAAACCACTTGATGACATAACAAACATGTATAATGCTTCTGATATCTAGTAAATGGGAGTGCATTTTTGGCATTTAATCATACAGTTTGACGATAGTTTTTTGTTGTGAAAAGTAGTCGACGGGATAATAGAGAAGTACCAAGAATTCTTTTGAGTGGCCCTTTAAATGAACTGTTAGTGCTACAAACTTCATTTTCAATACCGAACATGCCATAGTTAACCTCAATGACATATATCAATTGCATGGAAATCCGAATATATTTACGCGAGTTAGAGCTCGGACAGGCAGACGGCAGACAGACAGACAAACCGAATTCATAAAAATTTTCAACTTTGTTGGAAATGGTTAAAATTTGAAATAATTTGTAAGCTAGTATTTGGGTATTATCATTTAATTAGAAACTAAAAAAATATTTCCAAAGTCAACAATTTGTGCTGTTAGAATCGAAACGCTGCAAATAAATAAAGCCACTTATTTATCGTTGATATGAGAAAAAGTCAACTTATTCATTTTCCAATTACACAGCTACTTTAAAGTAGTTTATAAATTAGCGCATAGTTAATTATTTTACAAAAGAACAGTAAAAGCTATTATGTAAGGGTGTTACGAGCTCTTTTAAATAACAAAAAATAATAATACAAAGCGAAAATAAATGAACAGAAAAAAGTTACTTACAGCATTTCTAGTGTAAAAATAAAATTAGGAAATTAATTTTTATAATCTCAGTTTAATTAAATATTGTTAAATTGGAATAGTTTTACTCGTAATTAAAAATGTAATCTAATATGCAATTATATATTTTTTAAAGACACGGCTAATTTTTATCTAAGATTTTCATTTTCTTTTTTTGTTTTCCGAGAATATTTTTTTTTAATTAAAGTTTGTATTTGGAGAATGTTTTTTTTTTTTCGAAATAACTTTTTTAAATGTTTAATTAGATTATCTGTGCTGATTAGAAGTATTTTTTACTAATAGGAAATAATTGACTTTAAGGAATTAATTCTTACATTATTGCACGGATAATTGTTTATTTCCCGCCAATAAACGTATGCTAATGAGAGCGGTTTGACACAAACCCTTTATTACTCGCATTCACTTTAAATCCCATTATTACAAATATTACTCATGTTGACGCACAATAAACAGTAGGATGGAGTAAAAAAAATGAAATTTACATATTCGAAATACAATAGTTATTAAAATTTGCCTTTACACGTACTATTTAACAAAACAATTTTTCAGGTCAATCTATTAATGTCTTGAGCCCTTTACCCTGCCCTGAAATTACGAAAATTGCTATCTATCATGTAAAAATAAATTTCGCAATTTCGAAATACAATAGTCAGCGTAATTTCAGGATTTGGTAGAAAACTCGAGACATTATTAATTGATTGTCCTGATTTTTTTTTTTTTTTTTTTTTTTTTTTTTTTTTTGCCTTTAAGTAGGAAGTAAAAAAACAAATTTTGAAGACTATTGTATTTCGAAATTATGAACTTTATTTTTACATAATACGTCACAATTTGCTGGCAATTTTCGTGATTTAAGGGCCTGGTAGAGAGCTCAAGACATTCATCGATTGACCTGAATTTTTTTTTGCCTTTACGTAGGAAGTAAAAAAAAACAAGTTTTGATGACTATTGTATTTCAAAATTATGAACTTTATTTCTACATAATACGTCACAATTTTTTGGCAATTTTCGTGATTTAAGGGCCTAGTAGAGCGCTCAAGACATTAATTGATTGACCTGATTATTATTATTATAATTTTTTTTTTTTTTTTTTTTTGCCTTTAAATAGAAAGTAAAAAAAATTATGACTATTGTATTTCAAAATATGAACTTTATTTTAACATAATACGTCACGGCATTTGTTGGCAATTTTCGTAATTTAAGGGCCTGGTAGACATCAGTTCAAGACATTAATCGATTGACATGAAATTTTTCGCCGTTAAGTAGGGAGTAAAAAAGCAAATTTTAATCACTATTGTATTTCGAAACTGTAAATTTTAGTTATTTTTTACTCAACCCTAATTATTGACAATTATATATTACAAGTCGGGACGTGTAACAGAAAATGGAATTGTTTACAGTCAGTCAAAAACAAAACAAAACATACGTTTCATATCCAAATTGTCATATAAAAAATCGGAAATACGTATTAAACAGGGAATTGTGCCTTTAAAAAAAATGTTAAAAATAGCTTAGGATTCCCTTTCATACAGAAATTGTACCAGACTCTGACATTTTCAATACGAACACCTAATTTTAACATTATATTTGGCATTTGCGACAAATGTTACTCTGATATGTCAAATAGTAATCAGGAAATTGTTTAAAAATCGATTAAAAAAAGTCCATCTTTACATAGAAAAACCAAATTGAGATATGTAAAAGAGTGTAATTAATAAATATAAAATGAAACAATGCATGAGTGCATTTAATTTCAACTTAAAACATTCTGGAATACATATATTATAAATGTATAAATACGAATAAAACCAAATAATCAAATAACAACTAAATTTATTTACTATAAAGAAAAAACTATTTTTTTAAATATTCTCCCGTCTACATGCAGAGTCGTGTTTTAATATACAGAACGAATTGGACGTGCGGACTTCAAATTTCAATAATTCTTTAACTATACTGAAAAGAATCATAAAATAAGAGACATGTATTGTAAGGTAAAATTTAATTATTTAATTATCGTAAATCTTGTATACTTAACTTAAAAAAATATTTAAAGTTGTAGCTCTAAATAAAACTCCGCTACATCATATATATACGAATACTCAAAAGGACAGCGAAACACCGATTGGCAAACTTAATTTCGTTTTACTTACCCATCATACGTAGTATAGGGAAGTCTTGTAATCGTTTTGAAAATCGAAAAATTTTTTTGACGGATTTACACGTTTCCGACACTGGATATCAGGGTTGATAAAAATCACTATTTTTTTTTTTAAAAATCAAAAAAATCGGATTTTTTTTATTTAAATCGGATTTTTTTTTTATTTAAATCAGATTTTTTTTATTTAAATAAGAATTTTTTTAATTAATATTATTTGTGCACTGTGCATGTATTTATTTATTTTCTCTGCATAGATTTAAACATTTCTATTAATTTTATTACAGTTCCTAGATAAAAATTCTAAATAAAAATAAAGATTCTTGCAAACAAATTCTGATTTACTATCATGTTAATAACATATAATATACCTATGTGTGCTGTGTGTATAAATTTCTATTTAATTTATCAAATTTTTCATTAAGGTATTACTCAAATAATATACATAATATGTAATCACATAATAAATGCAGCAAAGAATGGTAAATTTATATGCGTATTTCAACCAGAGTTGGCCAATTTTTGCCGTGGAAAAAAAACTGTCCCGGCAAAAATACTTTTTGCCATAAAATTTGCCACTGGCAAAAACTGCTAGTATTTTAAAACAGGATTTTAAAGATTTTATTTAAATTACATGATTTCAGTGTTTAAATCATAATTTTAACAGATTAAAATCAGTGATTTAAATTACAATCTTGATCAATTTCCGTTTTTGCCAATTTTTGTCAGTTTTTTTTTTCCACTTTTTGCCACTGTCCTGACAAAAATACATTTTGGAAAATACAAAAATATATTTCCAAAATACATTTTTGAAAGGCAAAAAACCAACCTCATTTCAACAGATTCATATTTACTAATGTCATCTTTATCACATAGACTGTAAGTTTCTTTGAGTTTTTTTTTTATTTTTTCCACAATCTCCACCATTTCTACACTACATGGTTTGCAATTTGCTTTCACACATTTTCCAGAAATAATTTTTTTGTTTGTTTTTTCACTAATGCCCTCTTTATCACATAAAGTGTAAGTTTCTTTCTTTCTTTTTTTTCTTTTGCCACAATTTTCACCATTTCTACACTACATGGTTTGCATATTGGTTTCACACATTTTCCAGATTTTTTTTTTCCTGTAAAATAAAGCCACATTGTATCTTTCTTTTTGCCAGCCTTTTTTTTTTTTATGTATCAATGTATCCGAAACCTCTCTGTACTGATATTCTTGTCTCAACTTGTGTTTCATACTATACTATATTAATGATTACAAAACAGTTACAAGACACAAGGAAATCGCATAACTGAAAGTACGAAGCTATCAATTGTCAGTGTTATCCAGCCCTCAGCCATTGACAATTTCAGCAATCAACCATGCTTACTTAACAGTAGAAATGAATATTTAGCTTAGAAATAAGGTATAATAACCTATCTTATATTTTCCATTGCAGTAAGCAATAAATTCTAGGAAAGGAAAGGGCAAAGGGAGCAGTCACAGGGATTAAATTATTTTCAGTTATAGAAGAAACATGAAACTGGAATTCTATAATTCTGCGTTAGACAAACAGTCTAAATATTTATTATTTTACAATTTAGTCCTTGTATTGATCATATTATATGATTAATACATCCCCCATCAACATATGGGATATTGAAATTTCCAGGTCTAAGCAACTAAACATAAAACAAACTTGTGAATTGTGTATAATCTACTTTACAGGAAGTAACTCCTCACTGAAAATGCTATGAAATAAAATACAATTATATTAAATACTTTTATATTGAATATATTTAACTTTAGCTTCAACATCTAACTTGCAAAAATGAAGTGATCATCTAGGAAAGACAAAAGTTTAAAAATGAGAGAGCATTTATATCTGTATTTGTTTTGGGATGCACCTTGGATAAATAATATTTTGAATGTAGTGTTGCATTTACTTTTATAAGTGGAAAATAATTATTTTATGAAAGTTTTATTTAACAATATTAAAAGGTAATTTTAATCTGACATGAATTATGACATTTATTTGAACATGAATGATTAATTTAATTCTTATTCAGCTTGTAAATATCAATGTTAAAAATACTGATTTTAATCAAAGATTTTTTTTTAAATCATTTGATTTAAATCATGATTTAAATCACGATTTAAACCAAGCTGATTTAAATCAAACAACCCTGCTGGATATATCGAAAAACATATTTTTAGAAAACAAAAATTGCCGTCCGTCTGTCTGTGTGTCTGTGTCTGTGTGTGTGTCTGTAAATGCTCTATTTCCCGAACATATTGAGATAGAGACTTGAAATTTCACATGCACTTAGTATGTAATAATGGGAAGAAGTTTATAGAATTTCAGTAACCTGGATTATCCGGAACTATTTTTTTCGGACTCCCGAAATACTCGTTCTGATATAAGGTATGTAAAAATTTTCGAAATTGTTTATTTTAAGGAGTGAATATAAAAGACAATAAAACAACATAAATTTTGCATAAAGAATGAAGTCGATCGGATAATGAATTGCCGAAATATTTATAATCCTATTTTCAACACTCTTCGATTTTTCATGACCCTGTATTTCATCCAAATTTTAATTAAAAGGGATATTTTAATTGTAAATGAGACGCTTAATCCGACGTTAATATGATTATATATTAAAAGTTAATATGATATAATATTAAAAGTTAATATGATTATCAATTTTGGAGTTACACTGTTAAAAATTTTCGTTTATTGACAGGTTGTCTTCCGTGAATTTTGATCAGAAAGTTTCCGTTTTGTTAGAAAAATGTAATCTATCCCGTATATCTGTTGCTACCCAGCTAGAAAAAGTTTGCAAAAAAAGTACACAAAATCCGAGCGTATTTGCACCTCAAGTTATGAATAAAAACTGCAAACTCAATTGTGCACAAAAAGTGCGTAAACTTTATCCCTAAATTGTACACTTTTTAGACTTTTAAGATTACAGAGTTTCAAATACGGAATTATTAATGTAAAAATCTATCATCCAATGGGATTGCAGTATTTTTGATCGCCAAACATGCACTTCAACTCCTCCGCGTCTGTATCGCGCCATTTATGGACTACAAAGACGGAACATTCCTCAAAAAACGGAAACATTCTGGCAACACTGCTGCCAGTCCTTTTTCCGTAAGTTGACTGATTTTTTTTTTTTTTTTTTTTTTTTTTTTTTACAGTATACTATTAAAAATAAACTGAAATTCACGGGTATTTTTTTCCTGAATTTCACAGAAAAAGTCCCTTTCCATGACAAAAGGGCATTTTCCGTTAAAAGCAGAAAATTTCATCATATTTCCTGAAAACAACGGAACGGACGGAGAAAAAAGCAGCCAACGGAGATATTCCGTTATCTGCTGCATGTTTATTTTCAATGTTTCAAAAACTGACATGTTGCTGCACAGAAAAACTAAAAATTCAATAAATTAAAATTTCAAGTTTATTTAAAACAACAACAAGAAAATAGTGCTTTCGAATTTAAAAAAGAAAAATTAATTTTTTCCATTCTTTTAATATTATTTGCAATTCATTTTTTTAAAGTTATAAAAAAGTATTCGCACTTAAAATATATTCTAAACAAACAGATTAATATATATATATAAAATAGCTAAATTAAATGAAAAAAAAAATCGATTCTATTTAAAAAAGCAACAAACAAAAATAATGCTTTCGAATTAAACTCATTCCTTTAAAATTATTCGCAAATTATTTTTTAAAGTTATAAAAAACACACACACTGAAAATATATTCTAAACGAACACATTTTAAAACACATAATAGTTGATTAAAAATCGATTGTCGCAAAAAAGCAGAAAAAAAATCGAGTTTAATTCAAAATATAATATTTATATTTTACATCTAACAATCAAATTAAGAATATAATATATAATTCATGTTTTTATCCTGTTTTAATACTATAGTTTTCAACCATCATCTCATTGCGAAATATCCCCGCAATTAACTTCAAAATTACCAGTTTTCTAAACCCCAAATTCTTTAAGTCCCAAGCTGCGATTTGAAGATATCTCGTAACATCGTTTCCTACTCCTACTCTAGCAAGGACCCGCTGGTCTCACTGTAAAAAAAAATTCCTGAAAAAAACAGAAATTGTACTGGCAATCGAGACGCAAGTACTATTTCCGTTTTTTAATTAAAAAAAAAATTTCCGTAAATTCCAGGAAATTTTCCGTGAATTCTGAAATATCCGTTTTTAAATTTCCGTTTTATAACAGGTACCTACCGTATTTTTTAGAATTTTTTATGTCATTAAAATAACATTTATAGGACCAAAAAAAAAAGTTACTTCGCCAGGACAACCTTTTAAGGGACAGATACAATAATGCTATTTTTTTTTTATTCCTGACTAAGTTTATAGAAATTAACCAACCCTGCCGCGAGCGGATTCGAACTCGCAACGTCCCGTGCACTAATCTAATGACTTAAATCACCGCGCTATGACCGGTCACGGTACTCGGTCAAATGCTGCTACTTATTTGAATCACTTTTTATGATGCAAAAACTTGAGGTTTTATGTGCAGATGGATTTTTCCAATGTTCTTAATATTTCTTTTTATAATTTTCAATAATTTGCTGTATTATTTGGTGCCTTATAACAGATAAATTTTAATGTATTATGTATTATATGCATAAAACACTGCATTAAGAGGAATAATTGCTTCTTTTTGTAACAGTACCAACCAGTGTGGAATTCAGATCTTTTTCTCCGGGAGAGATTTATGTGGGGGGCATCACAGAGTTCCGGGGGGGGGCATTTTAATGTTCGGATAATGTCCTCTCCGGGGCAACCCCTGAATTCAACACTGGTATCAACATTTTCTTTTTCCGAACATATACTTTTTTTAAATTATTTGCCTGATTATCTAATTTTCAATTCCAATAAAAACAACAATTATCTTAATCAGACTTGTTTATTACATGCTATTAATTTTTTTTAATCTGTTATTTAAAGAAACTTATGCAAACAAACAATTTTATAATAAATTAAATTTATAACAAAATAACTGCCTTTCCCTAAATGAAACAACGTATAGATGGCGCTATTGCCACTTTTGGCAGATATTTTGCCAAGTCCGAACTGAACTGAAGAGAGCGAATAACTTTTCGCGGGTCTGTAACTCTGTAGAAGTAGTTGAGTTGTGACATGTAGTTAGTTGTGAAAATGGATCTCGTCCCGAGACCAAATGTTGTTTTTTTTCTATTGTGTTTTGTGTGTACGCGCCTTCTGCGAAGTATATGTATTTGTTTTTGTCGTTTTGTGCTGACTATTAAAATTGTGATGTCTTAAAATGTGTGAGTCCTTGACAAAACCCACACCAGACCAGCACAAACATTACAATGGCGCCCAACGTAAAAGAAGAGAAAATCGTTTGGATTTTCAATGTTTACAGTGAAAGAACCACCATGGTTCAATTTTTCTGTGAAAAAGGAAACCACCCCGGTTTCAAAGTTTCTAAAAATCGTCCTAAATCGTGAACCATCCTGGTTTCGAGTTTTTTAAAGTGAAGGAATCGTATGCATTCTACATTTTACCCGCCCATCCTAGTTTCGTTTTGAAAGATGTTTTAAAACGATTTATCATCACGATAATTTGTGAATCGTCTACGTAATCCAACGTGTATATTCAACAAATATTCCATATGTGTTGTGAAATTATTTAGAACCATCCTATTTCTTATTTATGCTGTGAAATTTTGTGAAGCATCCGCCCGATAGCTAATTTTGTGGAAATTCACGTGACTTTTTTTTTTCATTCACCAGAAAAAAAAAATCATTCTGATTTTGAAACTATACTGTGAAAAATCACCGCAACCTGCCTTCTTTGTTTTTTCAGCATTAAAAGTTTAGTGTTTTCAAGTGTGATGTAGTTTGACCTCGAAAAGAAAAAGAAAAGATCTTGTGAAAATAATCTATTTGCTGCTGTTTTAGTGACTGAAAGTTACGCGTTTCGTTTTTTTTTTCCTTTCTCTGTTTATTTTATGAGATGATCATCTATTTCTAATTTATTTATTCTTTTTATAAAAGTTTGGAAGAATTTTTTTTTGCTGGATCCAGAGCTTAGCAGTTTTGTTTTTATTTTATTTCTTTCTTTAAACGGTGTATATATATTTTTTGTTTTGTTCATTAGTTTTGGTAAGTTACGAAAGATTAATGACATAAAAGATTTATATTATTCCTTTGATAATATATACATTTTTTAATGAAATGTTCTTTAAGTAAAATACATTTTATCTTTATTTATTTAGCTGTATAAAATACGTTATTTCAATAACTTTCTATAATTATTTCTCATATTATTTTTTAAGATGTAAAGTAAGTATTTTATTTATAAATTATATTGCTTTTATCTTTATTGGTGATAAAGTCAG
This sequence comes from Maratus michaelseni, assembly GCA_963931845.1. Lineage (NCBI taxonomy): Eukaryota > Metazoa > Arthropoda > Arachnida > Araneae > Salticidae > Maratus > Maratus michaelseni. The sequence continues at coordinate 101,598,756 of OZ007588.1, read as the reverse complement.
ATTATCTATAATACTTGTGTTTGAATTGAAAGTTTCATACGGTAAGTTGAATTGGTAAATGGCTGAATAGTAATATTTCATATAGAGATTTAAATGAGCTCATGGTTAATTGGTAGTAAATTTTAGAATGTTATTAAATTATTTCCTATATGTTTTATCAAGTGGTTATAAAAGTTTGATATATTTATCTGTTTATATTTACCTGCTTATATTTACCTGTAAAGGGAAGGTAGTTGTTTTGTTAGTGATTTTAGGTCAAGAATTACATATAATTTTGTAATTTAAGCATTCTGGATATAGATAATTGAAATAACTGCTTTGAGAAAAATGACGTTTCTGGCAAAGGGAAAAAAATTGATTTGTATAATTTAGCTATCGAATTAGACATTGCTCCGGATACAGGTGATACAATTGCGGTCTTACGTGATAAAATTATAAAGTGCGCTTTTTTTATAGATGATGAGCAATTTGTGAAAGAGGCATTCCTTACTATAGTGGATGATAGAAAGAAACAGGAAAGCGCAGATGAACGAAGGTTAGATGAGACGCGTGTCGCGGAAGGACGAAAGTGGAGGAGAAGCCAGGGCATAAAATAACATATAAAGTAGGCGACACTAGTGTCGCCCAGTGGGAAATTATTGTCGCCCAGTGACAGGAAATGGTGCCGGCAATTTTTGAAATAAAAAATTTTGAATAACAAAAGCTGTCTTTGTGCTTCGGATATTATAACTGTCGACATTTGTTATAGCAGATACCGAGTGTAGGCAGGGGCAGTACGATACAATATGAGGCAGGCTGGGATGGCGGGAAGTGCCGTGTGACCTATGGCCTATGGGAAACATGTCGTTGTTGTGATCTTTGTGTTTCTGCTTAAAAGATTTATTTTCCGACAATCCATCTAGTGATGGGATTCAAATAATATAACAACCGGTTCGCTTCACGAATGATTTTTGATGCATTAACAATAAGGGAAAAGTAAGCATCACACATTTATTATGAAACACTTTACATTAAAATAACAACATAAACTTAGAATTTTAAGTATAATGGGGAAAAAAATATCCTGAAACATGCTTTCTTATAAGGACGTAATTTGTTTAATAAATATTAGGCAATCATGAAATCCTGATCAAAATTTCTAACAGAAAATGAATCAAAACCTAATAATACAATAACGATAATGCAAGAATAGCAGAAATTTAAGAAATGTTGAATAAGCATGCTATATAACCAGGGAGTTATCCTAGATTGCCGATTTAGATACCCAAATTCATCAAATCTTCAATATTTTAATGTTTTTTGTTAAGTTAAATTGGATTCTCACAGGAATGAAGAATTTTTTTTTTCAAACTAAACATTATTTTATTAAATGAATCAATTTACAAAATGTCACAGTGTTATATTTTTAAAATGCTGTTGTGCAGATGCACATTAAGAAAAAGTAAATTAATGTAAATACGATTTTCGCATTTGAAGTATTTTAAGAACCAGTTCGCCGAACTCCACACAAATTAACAACTGGTGCAAAACAGCTGAATACCACCACTGAATCCATCCACCTTCATCCAGTGCATCCTGGCCTCAAGAAGAACTTAGAGTTGGAGCCCCACTGTCTTCGGCAGCGTATTAAAAAAATGGATGGCACAATCTCATTAGCATTCTTGGATAAAAACTTTAAAATCACACAATGCAGAAAAAATAAAATTGCTAATAGAGCTTGCACTGGATGTTTATAATGATAGCCGACAGTTGACTCTTTCTGCTCATTTTTGGCTTTCGCGGTTTTTAACGAAAATTCACATTGACTCACAAATTGCCTCTTACATGGACAATGGTTTAGAGTGTGACTTTTCTTCTTTTAATCCATCTCCAGCACTGTTGCGGTATAGAAATCCAGTAATGTATCGCGAGATGCTTGATATTGTTGGTGACCAAGTAAAAGAAAATACAGACACGCAGTTGCAAAAGGCTGATTGTTTTTCTATCCAGATAGATGGTTCCGTTGATACATATGCAGTTGATAATAAATTTGTTACAGCACGATTTATTACAGAAGAATAAGAAATGAAATCAGTTTTTCTAGGAGAATGTAAATTGAGTAAGCGAGTAGCAGAAGGCCTCATGGATTCTGTCAAAATCGTATTTGAGAACTTGGGCATCTCCAACAGGATAGATGCTTTCTTAAAAGCAAGAAGACCAACAGAGGTTGTTAGTGCAGCCCGCCTTGATGTTGGGAACCTTCTTGGTAAAGACAAAATTGCCGATTTTACCGATGATGTGGTTGCTTTTTACGCGGCTGAAAAACTGCCTCCTCCATCAGATATGACCTCATCAACAGCAAGACTCTATCATTACTTTAAAGCGTCTCAACCCCACTTAGGTTTTAACAAATTGGTACAATCATATGTTTCTTTAACACCTCACAGCGCTGGACCATACATACAACACTTAAATCTAACAAACAGTCGGGACTATCAAAAGAAGCATTAAACTCAAGAACATTTATTGCTCTTAATGGAATTGGAACAGCTTTTTATGAGACAAAGAATTCTGACAAACACAAGAGTTTGTCAACAAATTCTTTGCAATTGATAATAACTTGTAAGAAAAAAATTAAAGATTTTAACTATTATTGTAACATTTTAAAACCATTATAAAAATATTAAAAATTTTAACTCATTAAAATATAAATAACGAATCGATCTCTTGTTTAATTCCATTATTTCAATAAGAAAGTCCTTTGTATAAAAAATTTAAACTATTGTAAATATTTCTGTAGTATTTTGGAAATATTTTACAGTTAGAATTTGATTCTTTTAAACATGAAGAGTAAAATCGATTTCCTTGTTTAGTTCTACTCTTTTCAAAATACAGTAATTTCTGAAAGGCTAAAGATGTTTAAACACTTTAATTATTGTTCATTTGGCATTTTGGAAACATGTTATAAAATTTAACATGGTATTTTTTTATTTAATATTTTTAAACAGCAAGAGGAAAATCTTTTTGATTAGTTCCACTTTGAGTCTAAAACTATAGTTACGAGAAATTAAAAACAAATATTTAATGATTCAGATCAAATTTGCTTTTCAATTTAATAATTTATTCCAGGCTCCAAATACCAAATTGGTAGATGTAATACTGTTATGTACAAAAGTCAAGTGTAGAAACAGTAAAAGGTAAGCAGCATTTTAACATAATTTTAGCGATAAATTTCATACATAAATTTTTAATTAGATACAGAAATTTGGTAGGTTGAATGTTATGTTTGACTATATATATGACTAACATAACAATGGTTAACAATTAGTATGAACTGTGAATGTAGAATTTCTTTAATGCTACCTAGCTATAAATGAACGGGTTTACATGATTCAATGAAAACATCATTATTTACTTACCAGGTACAGAAGAAGTAAAATAGACAGAATTAATAAAACAGAATTATAAAAATCGATATTCTAATTATTTGGTTTGCAGTTATCAGGGGGGGCGGTCTGAATTTATAGATATAAGCTTGGGACAACAGATCAAACCTATTGTCGCCCAGTGAAAATTCCTTAAAATATGCTCTGGGAGAAGCGTGTCACGGATGAGAGAGCGTATGCACTAGAAAAACTTAAACTACGAGATCAAACCCATAACCCATACCACAGAATCAACTGGATTTCAATCAAATGCGCATAGATATTAAAAATATCCTACCAATATTTATTCCCGAAAAAGATGATATGTCGTTGTTTTTGACAATGTTTGAACGTCAGATGAAATTGCTAAGTGTCCCTAAAGACTTCTGGGTTTCACAATTACTTGGCGTTCTTCCAAACGATATTGCTAAACTTATAGCAAGAGAGCCTGAAACAATGTTTAAAAATTATGAAAATATTCGCGACATACTGTTAAATAGATTTAGGTTAACAGCAGAGAGGTTTAGGGTATTGTTCACCAGTAATCAGAAAAGAGAAAATTCTACATGGAAAGATTTTTACTTTGAAATTCGAAATTATTTTGAGGGTTGGTTATCGGAATTAGAAATTGATTCATTTGAAAAGTTAAAAGAACTTATAATTGCTGATGAGATTAAAAGAAAGTGCCCACAAGAATATAAGAATCATTATTTAGATGGTTGGGACAAACTAAATGATCCTGTCGTGTTGGCAGAAAAGCTTGACATATACGAAAATATCAAACCACATTCTCAAAAATCAGCAAGTAATTCAAAAACGCGTGAAACACAGAAATATGTTTTCCCGAAAACTTCAAATGTTCAGGATATCTCTAAAAATCAAATAACCAAAACAGACGCTAACAAACATTTTGGAAATTATAAAAATACTACCCCTTCCCCAAAATATATAAACTCGCGATATGTAAACAATGACAAACATGCAACTGTAACTTGTTATGGATGTGGGAATCCCGGGGTTATTCGTTCGAAATGTCCTAAGTGTAATCCCTGTCTTAAAACAAAATCTAAAGAGTTTAGTAGCGTAGATCTGTATACCTGTGTAGCAGACTCTGCCCACCTTCCCATCTTGGATGTCCATATAAATGAATTTTACGGTACAAAGGCCAAGGAGTTTCTTTTAAGTCCAAAGTGATAACAATGACTCTAGCTAATGGAGGTAAACTTGATGGTGAAGTTCTATACACTGAAGTAACTATCCAAGTTAAAGGAAAATCTTTTCAAACTGAATTAATTGTTTTGCCCAAAGCAAAAGTAAATCGCACTTTGTGGGGTATAGATTTTTTACAAAAAGCAGGAATTGTCCTTGATATAAAGAACCGGAAATGGTATTTTAATGATTTTCCTCATCAAGTATATGACTTTTCTTCTGATGATGACCCAGTGCTTCTGCAGAAAATACCAAACGAGTTTAATTCATGCGTGTTACGTAAAGAAGAGGGGAATCAGCTACCTGAAAACCAAAGAGAAGAATTAAGCGAATTGTTACGAGAATATGAAGATGTGTTCAAACCAGGGGGAGAGCCCACTCCTTTTATAGAACACCATATTCCTACAGGGGACCATGCACCAGTAGCTGGTCCACCCTATCGAATGTCACCTATGAAGAAAGAATTATTAAAGAAAGAATTGGAAGTTTTACTAGAAAACGGTATTATTGAAGAATGTGAATCCCCATACGCAGCTCCTGTTATTCTTATACCAAAACCTAATGGTGAAATGCGTCTATGCATAGATTACCGAAAGCTGAATGCAATTACGACTCCGGATACTTATCCACTCCCCAGATTGGATGATTTATTACAGGATGCTACTTCTACAGCTTACATGTCAACCATTGACCTGAAATCTGGTTACCACCAACTTAATGGGACTGCCGCTGATAGAGATAAAACAGCTTTCATTTGTCCATTTGGAACATTTCGCTTTGTTAGAATGCCTTTTGGATTACGCAATGCTCCTGCAACGTTTCAGAGACTAATGGATAAATTCTGGTATGGATTTAACAACGTTAAAATTTTGACATACTTGGATGATATCATTGTTCTGTCATCGACTTTTGAGCAACATCTTTCCGAATTAAGATTAGTGTTTGAGAGACTATCCAAGTTTAAACTTCATGCTAACCGTGACAAATGTTACTTTGCTCGTTCGCGAGTCAAGTATCTCGGACATTGGATTACAAGCAGAGGCATTGAAGTTGACCAAGAGAAAGTTGCAGCCATTATGAAAATACCCTCTCCAAAGACTGTAAAACAGGTACAATCATTCTTACAAACTTGTTCATGGTACCGTAGATTTATCGAACATTTTTCTGATATTTCACGTCCATAGAGTAATCTTACTAAAAAGAAAGTTCAGTGGAAATGGGGAACTGAAGAAGAAAAAGCTTTTGCCACTCTAAAGCAATGCCTCGTCACCACTCATATATTGCATCAAGCTGATATGACAAAGCCACTCATTCTTCGAACAGATGCCAGTGCATATGCTCTTGGAGTAGTTCTACTCCAGGGCCAAGGATCTGAGGAACATCCTGTCGAGTATGCCAGCAGACTTCTTAATCCTGCTGACCGAAACTATTCTACCACAGAGCGTGAAGCCTTAGCCGTTGTATGGGCTCTAAATAAATTTCGAGGCTATATTGAAGGTTCTGAAATCACCGTAGCCTCGGACCATCAACCTCTCCAATGGTTGATGAGCCTAAAATCTCCATTAGGGAGATTGGCCAGATGGGCGTTGCAGATACAAGCCTACAATCTAAAAATAGAGTATATCCCAGGAAAAGCAAATGTAGTTGCCGATATGCTATCCCGCCCAAATTGTACAGAAGATTCATGTGAAATGAATACTGTCATAGTGGACTTTCCCATTAAAAGTTCTAAAGACATTCGAGAAGAACAGTTGAAAGATCCAGAACTGAAGAAAATTATAGATAGTTTTGAGACTAACCCCCCTATTACGGATTTAGTTAATTGGACTGAAAGAGGCTATCTAATGATTCAGGGTGTACTGTATCGATATGCCCCTGACTCTGAAGTCGAAGAAGCTCAGTTGGTAGTTCCAACTCATAACCGTGAAAGAATCCTAAAAGAATACCATGATGCTCCGACCGCTGGACACTATGGCGCCGAAGGAACTTTCCGTCGAATTGTGAAAAGATATTACTGGACCGGCATGAGAGAATTCATATCAGATTATGTTAAAGCTTGTCCTGATTGCAACCGGTATAAAGCCTCCAATCAAAAACCAGCTGGACTGCTGAAAACTCCAATTTATGCTCAAAGGCTAGAAACTCTCTCTATAGATTTGTTTGGGCCTCTTACAGAAACTAAAACTGGAAAACGATTTTTATTGTTGAGGATTGTGCAACAAGGTGGGTGGAGCTGTTTGCATTATTACAGGCTACTGCTAGGGAATGTGCATTAACTCTCCTTAATGAAATATTTTTACGTTATGGCTTACCCAGAAGAATAGTTAATGATAATGGACCCCAATTTGTGAGCGATGTCATGCAACAATTATGTCATCTGTTGGACATTAAACAAAGTGTAACACCTGTTTACCACCCTCAAGCGAACCCTGTTGAGCGTAAAAATCGCGATTTAAAACCTCGACTTGCCATTTTAGTAGGAGACGACCATAGCTCCTGGGAAGAGCGCTTACCAGCTGTTAGGTTTGCAATGAATTCCGCAAAATATGAAACTACTGGTCAAACTGCCGCATATTTGCAATTTGCGCGTGAGATGCGTACACTCGACGATGTTACGCATGATTTAAGAACTGTGATTAATAACGATAATTTCGTCCCTGAAATTACCCCATACCTTAAAAATTTCGCAAAATTTTCATCTAGAGTACATGATCTAGTTGAAGAAAAGCAAGATAAACGTAAATTCTATGCGGATAGGAAGCGTAGATCAGGTCCAAATTACAATCCTGGAGATCAGGTGTGGGTGACTTTACATCCACTTAGTAACGCTAAACAAAAACGGAGTGCTAAATTCATGCTGCGCCATGATGGTCCGTATACCATCTTAACTCAAAAATCATTAACAACGTATGAAATTGCTCATCCAAATAATCCTAACATTTCGGTAGGCACTTACCACACATCCGCACTCAGTCCATATCGAGGTGCTGATGAATTGCCCGTGCAACCGCTACAGAAGCGTGGTCGCACGCCTAAATTTTCTGATTCCTCGTCGGGACGACTTCGGAACCAGAGAGGGAGGCTATAACAAAATAACTGCCTTTCCCTAAATGAAACAACGTATAGATGGCGCTATTGCCACTTTTGGCAGATATTTTGCCAAGTCCGAACTGAACTGAAGAGAGCGAATAACTTTTCGCGGGTCTGTAACTCTGTAGAAGTAGTTGAGTTGTGACATGTAGTTAGTTGTGAAAATGGATCTCGTCCCGAGACCAAATGTTGTTTTTTTTCTATTGTGTTTTGTGTGTACGCGCCTTCTGCGAAGTATATGTATTTGTTTTTGTCGTTTTGTGCTGACTATTAAAATTGTGATGTCTTAAGATGTGTGAGTCCTTGACAAAACCCACACCAGACCAGCACTAACATTACAATGGCGCCCAACGTAAAAGAAGAGAAAATCGTTTGGATTTTCAATGTTTACCGTGAAAGAACCACCATGGTTCAATTTTTCTGTGAAAAAGGAAACCACCCCGGTTTCAAAGTTTCTAAAAATCGTCCTAAATCGTGAACCATCCTGGTTTCGAGTTTTTTAAAGTGAAGGAATCGTATGCATTCTACATTTTACCCGCCCATCCTAGTTTCGTTTTGAAAGATGTTTTAAAACGATTTATCATCACGATAATTTGTGAATCGTCTACGTAATCCAACGTGTATATTCAACAAATATTCCATATGTGTTGTGAAATTATTTAGAACCATCCTATTTCTTATTTATGCTGTGAAATTTTGTGAAGCATCCGCCCGATAGCTAATTTTGTGGAAATTCACGTGACTTTTTTTTTCATTCACCAGAAAAAAAAAATCATTCTGATTTTGAAACTATACTGTGAAAAATCACCGCAACCTGCCTTCTTTGTTTTTTCAGCATTAAAAGTTTAATGTTTTCAAGTGTGATGTAGTTTGACCTCGAAAAGAAAAAGAAAAGATCTTGTGAAAATAATCTATTTGCTGCTGTTTTAGTGACTGAAAGTTACGCGTTTCGTTTTTTTTTCCCTTTCTCTGTTTATTTCATGAGACGATCATCTATTTCTAATTTATTTATTCTTTTTATAAAAGTTTGGAAGAATTTTTTTTTGCTGGATCCAGAGCTTAGCAGTTTTGTTTTTATTTTATTTCTTTCTTTAAACGGTGTATATATATTTTTTGTTTTGTTCATTAGTTTTGGTAAGTTACGAAAGATTAATGACATAAAAGATTTATATTATTCCTTTGATAATATATACATTTTTTAATGAAATGTTCTTTAAGTAAAATACATTTTATCTTTATTTATTTAGCTGTATAAAATACGTTATTTCAATAACTTTCTATAATTATTTCTCATATTATTTTTTAAGATGTAAAGTAAGTATTTTATTTATAAATTATATTGCTTTTATCTTTATTGGTGATAAAGTCAGATTATCTATAATACTTGTGTTTGAATTGAAAGTTTCATACGGTAAGTTGAATTGGTAAATGGCTGAATATTAATATTTCATATAGAGATTTAAATGAGCTCATGGTTAATTGGTAGTAAATTTTAGAATGTTATTAAATTATTTCCTATATGTTTTATCAAGTGGTTATAAAAGTTTGATATATTTATCTGTTTATATTTACCTGCTTATATTTACCTGTAAAGGGAAGGTAGTTGTTTTGTTAGTGATTTTAGGTCAAGCATTACATATAATTTTGTAATTTAAGCATTCTGGATATAGATAATTGAAATAACTGCTTTGAGAAAAATGACGTTTCTTGCAAAGGGAAAAAAATTGATTTGTATAATTTAGCTATCGAATTAGACATTGCTCCGGATACAGGTGATACAATTGACGTCTTACGTGATAAAATTATAAAGTGCGCTTTTTTTAAAGATGATGAGCAATTTGTGAAAGAGGCATTCCTTACTATAGTGGATGATAGAAAGAAACAGGAAAGCGCAGATGAACGAAGGTTAGATGAGACGCGTGTCGCGGAAGAACGAAAGTGGAGGAGAAGCCAGGGCATAAAATAACATATAAAGTAGGCGACACTAGTGTCGCCCAGTGGGAAATTATTGTCGCCCAGTGACAGGAAATGGTGCCGGCAATTTTGAAATAAAAAATTTTGAATAACAAAAGCTGTCTTTGTGCTTCGGATATTATAACTGTCGACATTTGTTATAGCAGATACCGAGTGTAGGCAGGGGCAGTACGATACAATATGAGGCAGGATGGGATGACGGGAAGTGCCGTGTGACCTATGGCCTATGGGAAACATGTCGTTGTTGTGATCTTTGTGTTTCTGCTTAAAAGATTTATTTTCCGACAATCCATCTAGTGATGGGATTCAAATAATATAACAACCGGTTCGCTTCACGAATGATTTTTCATGCATTAACAATAAGGGAAAATTAAGCATCACACATTTATTATGAAACACTTTACATTAAAATAACAACAAACTTTGAATTTTAAGTATAATGGGGAAAAAAAATATCCTGAAACATGCTTTCCTATAAGGACGTAATTTGTTTAATAAATATTAGGCAATCATGAAATCCTGATCAAAATTTCTAACAGAAAATGAATCAAAACCTGATAATACAATAACGATAATGCAAGAATAGCAGAAATTTAAGAAATGTTGAATAAGCATGCTATATAACCAGGGAGTTATCCTAGATTGCCGATTTAGATACCCAAATTCATCAAATTTTCAATATTTTAATGTTTTTTGTTAAGTTAAATTGGATTCTCACAGGAATGAAGAATTTTTTTTTTTCAAACTAAACATTATTTTATTAAATGAATCAATTTACAAAATGTCACAGTGTTATATTTTTAAAATGCTGTTGTGCAGATGCACATTAAGAAAAAGTAAATTAATGTAAATACGATTTTCGTATTTGAAGTATTTTAAGAACCAGTTCGCCGAACTCCACACAAATTAACAACTGGTGCAAAACAGCTGAATCCCACCACTGAATCCATCCACCTTCATCCAGTGCATCCTGACCTCAAGAAGAACTTAGAGTTGGAGCCCCACTGTCTTCGGCAGCGTATTAAAAAAATGGATGGCACAATCTCATTAGCATTCTTGGATAAAAACTTTAAAATCACACAATGCAGAAAAAATAAAATTGCTAATAGAGCTTGCACTGGATGTTTATAATGATAGCCGACAGTTGACTCTTTCTGCTCATTTTTGGCTTTCGCGGTTTTTAACGAAAATTCACATTGACTCACAAATTGCCTCTTACATGGACAATGGTTTAGAGTGTGACTTTTCTTCTTTTAATTCATCTCCAGCACTGTTGCGGTATAGAAATCCAGTAATGTATCGCGAGATGCTTGATATTGTTGGTGACCAAGTAAAAGAAAATACAGACACGCAGTTGCAAAAGGCTGATTGTTTTTCTATCCAGATAGATGGTTCCGTTGATACATATGCAGTTGATAATAAATTTGTTACAGCACGATTTATTACAGAAGAATAAGAAATGAAATCAGTTTTTCTAGGAGAATGTAAATTGAGTAAGCGAGTAGCAGAAGGCCTCATGGATTCTGTCAAAATCGTATTTGAGAACTTGGGCATCTCCAACAGGATAGATGCTTTCTTAAAAGCAAGAAGACCAACAGAGGTTGTTAGTGCAGCCCGCCTTGATGTTGGGAACCTTCTTGGTAAAGACAAAATTGCCGATTTTACCGATGATGTGGTTGCTTTTTACGCGGCTGAAAAACTGCCTCCTCCATCAGATATGACCTCATCAACAGCAAGACTCTATCATTACTTTAAAGCGTCTCAACCCCACTTAGGTTTTAACAAATTGGTACAATCATATGTTTCTTTAACACCTCACAGCGCTGGACCATACATACAACACTTAAATCTAACAAACAGTCGGGACTATCAAAAGAAGCATTAAACTCAAGAACATTTATTGCTCTTAATGGAATTGGAACAGCTTTTTATGAGACAAAGAATTCTCACAAACACAAGAGTTTGTCAACAAATTCTTTGCAATTGATAATAACTTGTAAGAAAAAAATTAAAGATTTTAACTATTATTGTAACATTTTAAAACCATTATAAAAATATTAAAAATTTTAACTCATTAAAATATAAATAACGAATCGATCTCTTGTTTAATTCCATTATTTCAATAAGAAAGTCCTTTGTATAAAAAATTTAAACTATTGTAAATATTTCTGTAGTATTTTGGAAATATTTTACAGTTAGAATTTGATTCTTTTAAACATGAAGAGTAAAATCGATTTCCTTGTTTAGTTCTACTCTTTTCAAAATACAGTAATTTCTGAAAGGCTAAAGATGTTTAAACACTTTAATTATTGTTCATTTGGCATTTTGGAAACATGTTATAAAATTTAACATGGTATTTTTTTATTTAATATTTTTAAACAGCAAGAGGAAAATCTTTTTGATTAGTTCCACTTTGAGTCTAAAACTATAGTTACGAGAAATTAAAAACAAATATTTAATGATTCAGATCAAATTTGCTTTTCAATTTAATAATTTATTCCAGGCTCCAAATACCAAATTGGTAGATGTAATACTGTTATGTACAAAAGTCAAGTGTAGAAACAGTAAAAGGTAAGCAGCATTTTAACATAATTTTAGCGATAAATTTCATACATAAATTTTTAATTAGATACAGAAATTTGGTAGGTTGAATGTTATGTTTGACTATATATATGACTAACATAACAATGGTTAACAATTAGTATGAACTGTGAATGTAGACTTTCTTTAATGCTACCTAGCTATAAATGAACGGGTTTACATGATTCAATGAAAACATCATTATTTACTTACCAGGTACAGAAGAAGTAAAATAGACAGAATTAATAAAACAGAATTATAAAAATCGATATTCTAATTATTTGGTTTGCAGTTATCAGGGGGGGGGGGCGGTCTGAATTTATAGATATATGCTTGGGACAACAGATCAAACCTATTGTCGCCCAGTGAAAATTCCTTAAAATATGCTCTGGGAGAAGCGTGTCACGGATGAGAGAGCGTATGAACTAGAAAAACTTAAACTACGAGATCAAACCCATAACCCATACCACAGAATCAACTGGATTTCAATCAAATGCGCATAGATATTAAAAATATCCTACCAATATTTATTCCCGAAAAAGATGATATGTCGTTGTTTTTGACAATGTTTGAACGTCAGATGAAATTGCTAAGTGTCCCTAAAGACTTCTGGGTTTCACAATTACTTGGCGTTCTTCCAAACGATATTGCTAAACTTATAGCAAGAGAGCCTGAAACAATGTTTAAAAATTATGAAAATATTCGCGACATACTGTTAAATAGATTTAGGTTAACAGCAGAGAGGTTTAGGGTATTGTTCACCAGTAATCAGAAAAGAGAAAATTCTACATGGAAAGATTTTTACTTTGAAATTCGAAATTATTTTGAGGGTTGGTTATCGGAATTAGAAATTGATTCATTTGAAAAGTTAAAAGAACTTATAATTGCTGATGAGATTAAAAGAAAGTGCCCACAAGAATATAAGAATCATTATTTAGATGGTTGGGACAAACTAAATGATCCTGTCGTGTTGGCAGAAAAGCTTGACATATACGAAAATATCAAACCACATTCTCAAAAATCAGCAAGTAATTCAAAAACGCGTGAAACACAGAAATATGTTTTCCCGAAAACTTCAAATGTTCAGGATATCTCTAAAAATCAAATAACCAAAACAGACGCTAACAAACATTTTGGAAATTATAAAAATACTACCCCTTCCCCAAAATATATAAACTCGCGATATGTAAACAATGACAAACATGCAACTGTAACTTGTTATGGATGTGGGAATCCCGGGGTTATTCGTTCGAAATGTCCTAAGTGTAATCCCTGTCTTAAAACAAAATCTAAAGAGTTTAGTAGCGTAGATCTGTATACCTGTGTAGCAGACTCTGCCCACCTTCCCATCTTGGATGTCCATATAAATGAATTTTACGGTACAGCGTGTACCAATACAGGTGCAACTAATTCTGTTGCTGGAGAAACTTTGTATAATTTATTAAAAGGCCAAGGAGTTTCTTTTAAGTCCAAAGTGATAACAATGACTCTAGCTAATGGAGGTAAACTTGATGGTGAAGTTCTATACACTGAAGTAACTATCCAAGTTAAAGGAAAATCTTTTCAAACTGAATTAATTGTTTTGCCCAAAGCAAAAGTAAATCGCACTTTGTGGGGTATAGATTTTTTACAAAAAGCAGGAATTGTCCTTGATATAAAGAACCGGAAATGGTATTTTAATGATTTTCCTCATCAAGTATATGACTTTTCTTCTGATGATGACCCAGTGCTTCTGCAGAAAATACCAAACGAGTTTAATTCATGCGTGTTACGTAAAGAAGAGGGGAATCAGCTACCTGAAAACCAAAGAGAAGAATTAAGCGAATTGTTACGAGAATATGAAGATGTGTTCAAACCAGGGGGAGAGCCCACTCCTTTTATAGAACACCATATTCCTACAGGGGACCATGCACCAGTAGCTGGTCCACCCTATCGAATGTCACCTATGAAGAAAGAATTATTAAAGAAAGAATTGGAAGTTTTACAAGAAAACGGTATTATTGAAGAATGTGAATCCCCATACGCAGCTCCTGTTATTCTTATACCAAAACCTAATGGTGAAATGCGTCTATGCATAGATTACCGAAAGCTGAATGCAATTACGACTCCGGATACTTATCCACTCCCCAGATTGGATGATTTATTACAGGATGCTACTTCTACAGCTTACATGTCAACCATTGACCTGAAATCTGGTTACCACCAACTTAATGGGACTGCCGCTGATAGAGATAAAACAGCTTTCATTTGTCCATTTGGAACATTTCGCTTTGTTAGAATGTCTTTTGGATTACGCAATGCTCCTGCAACGTTTCAGAGACTAATGGATAAATTCTGGTATGGATTTAACAACGTTAAAATTTTGACATACTTGGATGATATCATTGTTCTGTCATCGACTTTTGAGCAACATCTTTCCGATTTAAGATTAGTGTTTGAGAGACTATCCAAGTTTAAACTTCATGCTAACCGTGACAAATGTTACTTTGCTCGTTCGCGAGTCAAGTATCTCGGACATTGGATTACAAGCAGAGGCATTGAAGTTGACCAAGAGAAAGTTGCAGCCATTATGAAAATACCCTCTCCAAAGACTGTAAAACAGGTACAATCATTCTTACAAACTTGTTCATGGTACCGTAGATTTATCGAACATTTTTCTGATATTTCACGTCCACAGAGTAATCTTACTAAAAAGAAAGTTCAGTGGAAATGGGGAACTGAAGAAGAAAAAGCTTTTGCCACTCTAAAGCAATGCCTCGTCACCACTCATATATTGCATCAAGGTGATATGACAAAGCCACTCATTCTTCGAACAGATGCCAGTGCATATGCTCTTGGAGTAGTTCTACTCCAGGGCCAAGGATCTGAGGAACATCCTGTCGAGTATGCCAGCAGACTTCTTAATCCTGCTGACCGAAACTATTCTACCACAGAGCGTGAAGCCTTAGCCGTTGTATGGGCTCTAAATAAATTTCGAGGCTATATTGAAGGTTCTGAAATCACCGTAGCCTCGGACCATCAACCTCTCCAATGGTTGATGAGCCTAAAATCTCCATTAGGTAGATTGGCCAGATGGGCGTTGCAGATACAAGCCTACAATCTAAAAATAGAGTATATCCCAGGAAAAGCAAATGTAGTTGCCGATATGCTATCCCGCCTAAATTGTACAGAAGATTCATGTGAAATGAATACTGTCATAGTGGACTTTCCCATTAAAAGTTCTAAAGACATTCGAGAAGAACAGTTGAAAGATCCAGAACTCAAGAAAATTATAGATAGTTTTGAGACTAACCCCCCTACTACGGATTTAGTTAATTGGACTGAAAGAGGCTATCTAATGAATCAGGGTGTACTGTATCGATATGCCCCTGACTCTGAAGTCGAAGAAGCTCAGTTGGTAGTTCCAACTCATGACCGTGAAAGAATCCTAAAAGAATACCATGATGCTCCGACCGCTGGACACTATGGCGCCGAAGGAACTTTCCGTCGAATTGTTAAAAGATATTACTGGACCGGCATGAGAGAATTCATATCAGATTATGTTAAAGCTTGTCCTGATTGCAACCGGTATAAAGCCTCCAATCAAAAACCAGCTGGACTGCTGAAAACTCCAATTTATGCTCAAAGGCTAGAAACTCTCTCTATAGATTTGTTTGGGCCTCTCCCAGAAACTAAAACTGGAAAACGATTTTTATTGTTGAGGATTGTGCAACAAGGTGGGTGGAGCTGTTTGCATTATTACAGGCTACTGCTAGGGAATGTGCATTAACTCTCCTTTATGAAATATTTTTACGTTATGGCTTACCCAGAAGAATAGTTAATGATAATGGACCCCAATTTGTGAGCGATGTCATGCAACAATTATGTCATCTGTTGGACATTAAACAAAGTGTAACACCTGTTTACCACCCTCAAGCGAACCCTGTTGAGCGTAAAAATCGCGATTTAAAACCTCGACTTGCCATTTTAGTAGGAGACGACCATAGCTCCTGGGAAGAGCGCTTACCAGCTGTTAGGTTTGCAATGAATTCCGCAAAATATGAAACTACTGGTCAAACTGCCGCATATTTGCAATTTGCGCGTGAGATGCGTACACTCGACGATGTTACGCATGATTTAAGAACTGTGATTAATAACGATAAATTCGTCCCTGAAATTACCCCATACCTTAAAAATTTCGCAAAATTTTCATCTAGAGTACATGATCTAGTTGAAGAAAAGCAAGATAAACGTAAATTCTATGCGGATAGGAAGCGTAGATCAGGTCCAAATTACAATCCTGGAGATCAGGTGTGGGTGACTTTACATCCACTTAGTAACGCTAAACAAAAACGGAGTGCTAAATTCATGCTGCGCCGTGATGGTCCGTATACCATCTTAACTCAAAAATCATTAACAACGTATGAAATTGCTCATCCAAATAATCCTAACATTTCGGTAGGCACTTACCACACATCCGCACTCAGTCCATATCGAGGTGCTGATGAATTGCCCGTGCAACCGCTACAGAAGCGTGGTCGCACGCCTAAATTTTCTGATTCCTCGTCGGGACGACTTTGGAACCAGAGAGGGAGGCTATAACAAAATAACTGCCTTTCCCTAAATGAAACAACGTATAGATGGCGCTATTGCCACTTTTGGCAGATATTTTGCCAAGTCCGAACTGAACTGAAGAGAGCGAATAACTTTTCGCGGGTCTGTAACTCTGTAAAAGTAGTTGAGTTGTGACATGTAATTAGTTTTGAGAATGGATCTCGTCCCGAGACCAAATGTTGTTTTTTTTCTATTGTGTTTTGTGTGTACGCACCTTCTGCGAAGTATATTATTTGTTTTTGTCGTTTTGTGCAGACTATTAAAATTGTGATGTCTTAAGATGTGTGAGTCCTTGACAAAACCCACACCAGACCAGCACAAACATTACAAATTATTATATTTCAGCTATGCTGAGAGCTTTTGCGAACGGTTCTGTTAAACTAAATAATTTTAAAAATATTTAAAAAAAAAAGACAGAAAAATTTGAAATTATTGACCTTGGGATAGGTAAGTTTAAATATGGACTAACTGATTTAATTTAAATTAAATTAGTTTAATTTATAAAAATATAAACTAAAGAAATAAATTAAAAACATTATAAAATTAAAAACTTGATTTTTATAAAAGTAAAGAAAAAATATTAACTAATTTTATAAATTTAAGGAAAAAATTGTAAACTTTGTAAAATTATAATTTATAAAATAATAAATTTTAGCGTAATTCATAAATTTATAAGCCAAATCAGTTTAGTTTAATACCAATTTGCATAGCTATAATTTGCAGAGATATTAAAATTATGAAACCTTTAAATAACACAATATTGCCTCACATTAAAAAAGATAAATTAAAAAAGAAATAGTGAAAAAAAATCATAATTTTGAAATACTATCAAGAAAAAAATAAGTAGATTTAAAAAATAATAATAATTCTGTAATTTATAAAAATAAAATAAATTTCAAAATATTTCATTAAAAAATATAAATATTACTATTATTTTCACAATAAATTGACATGGCCTCGGTTAGAATAAGCCAGCGGGTCGAGCCGGGCCAGGCCTGTATCCTAGAACTCTAGTAAATACAACAATCTTAATTCGCATTTCAAAAAAGGCGAATTCTGTACTCAACCTTTAAACGTCATTTACGGAAATTGCACTGTTTTGGAAGAAATAAGGACATTGTACTGTTTTGAAAGAAATACGGAAAAAATTCATTAAATTTACGGAAAACTTTCTGCATATTTACGGAATGAAATCTCTTTAACGGAACTAATGTCATTTACGGAAATTGTACAGAAATTTTGGAAAAATGAAACTTCTGTGTGAAATTTTACGGAAAATCTCTTTTATTTTCACGGATTTTTTTTAGAGTGTACAGTAAAGCACTTTGCTCAAGCCACTAACGTCCCCAGTTCAATCCTCAGGTCTGGCAGAAAATGTTCTTGCATTATATCAAATATTAAATACTCCCGTGGTAATCAATAGATGGCAGCACAAATAGAGATGACATTTTTTAAAACCCAGTTTATTTATAACGGAAACTTACCGATTCTTCAAACGGAGTTTTCCCTTCCTTTATCTTTCAAAACGGAAAATGTACTAACGGAACGGAAAAAATCTGGCAATTTTGCTGCCAGTAGTTTTACCGTGAATTAACGGATTTTTTTTTAACAGTGTATAAGGATGTTTCTTTAACGCAATTCAGTAATTACTGTACACAAAATACATAAACTCAACTACAAATTATATCGCTTATTTAATCTTTATATATACTAAAGTTATTAAATTATTGAATTTTAAAGCTCTTGTGTTTTTTTTTGTACTCCTGCAAAACCCCCTTTATTACTAATAGTTAGAAGCACACAATCTTTAATCACTACTCATCAAAATTCATTCTACTTCAAGCAAAATTCAAATAAACCTTTTTTTTATTTCATAAGTACTTAAAAAGTGCTAACGTCAAATAAGATTTTTTATACTGCTTTTTAAACCTTATGTCTCCAGGGGTTATTATCAGCAAATTACAAAACAGTATGCTAAAAAAGGTTTCTTTTGAAGATAATTTGAGTACTGCTGAGTAAACTAATGTATTTTTACATAATGTCTCTTTCTTATCGAATAAATAGTTTACATGAAAAACACATATCCACAGCATGGAAAACTCATATACATAATGATATTTTCAAGTTTTCTTTTAGTGTTTTACTTTCATATTTAGTGTTTCATTTTTTCTTTAAGTACTTCATCACTACATAGTATAAAACAAAGTCGCTTTTTCTGTCCCTATATCCCTATGTACGCTTAAATCTTTAAAACTACGCAACGGATTTTGATGCGGTTTTTTTAATAGATAGAGTGATTCAAGAGGAAGGTTTATATGTATAATAACATCCATTAAACAGTGGAGAAATACTGTTATTTTTGAGGTTTTTAATGTGATGTCGTAAATAATTTCATTTTTTACATTTGTTATTTTGGCCGAAAAGGTTACCATTGCTATTTTTTTGGCGATCATTATTGTTGCAGAAAGAAATGAAAAGGCTATACATCTCCAAAAATAAAAGAAAAACTGTGTTAAATTAATTAAAAAAAAAAAAAAGAAAAAGAAAGAAAAAAGAGTTTTGATGAGAGAATATTATAAAACGAAAATATTTAATTTAAACATGATTGGGAATGTTCGCAATGCTTAAAAAATTATTCAAGGGGCAAGATTGCTATCGAAACAATATTTCGCGATTTATCTTTTGTTTTTGGCGATTTTGATTTTACTTTTGATCCTAAACAATTTGATTTTAAGCCAAAAGGTGTCTTTTTTTTTTTTTTTTTTTTTTTTTTTTGATGCAGAAAGAATTGAAATGGCTATACAGCTGGAAAAATAAAAGAAAAAGCTGTTATTAATTTTATTTAAAAAAAAGAAAGAAAAGAAAAACAGTTTTGATGAGAGATTTTAAGCCAAAAGGTGCTTTTTTTTTCAAGTGTACGATCACTGGCGCCCGGCTAACCGAAAAGTACCTTTTTTCAAATTCAAATGCAAACTATATTAATGGCAATATACTTCTATTTACTTCTACATATATGAAATTTCGTTCCGGCTGCTTATAACTCGAGTTCTGCTGAATGGATTTTCGTAGAGCTTAAACTGTATAAGATAATTTTTCAAGGAAGGTTTTATTGTATAACATACCGTTCTGCGTAGCTTAGTCATAGAATTATTCTGGGAAGTTCTATAATCAGATCAATCCGTTTATGAAATATTAGCCTTTTTTAAAGATTTTGCCGAATGGATTTCGATGAAACCTACACTGTTAGATAACTTTCTAGGGAAATTTTTTTTATATAACATATCATTCTACGTTGCTTAGTTCTAGAATTATAGGGGGAAATTCGAAAATCAGGTGATATTTTTTTTATCAAATATTAGCTTTTTCAGTATTTGATTCGGATTATGAAAGATTAGCCTTCTGAAAAAGTTCTACTGGACGGATTTTGATGAGAATTGTATTGTTAGTCAGATGCTATTTCAGGAATGGTTTTAATGTACTACATATTGTTCTACGCTGCCTAGTCAAACAGTTGTGTGAAGGTTATACAGTCAGGAGAACCCGATTCCGAAAGATTAGCCTTTTTGAAAGTTTTTACTGGGCGTATTTTTTGCGACTTGCATTGTTAAGTAGATAATTTGTAAGGATGGTTTTAGTATATTTTATATTGTTCTGTTTTAGAATTACGTGGAAAAGTTCTATAATCAGATGAACCCGATTATAAAAGATTAGCCTTTATAAAAACTTCTACTGAATGGATTTTGTTAATTAGTTTGCATTGTTAGTTCGATAATTTTTAGTGATGGTTTTAGTATATTGCATATAGTTTTATCATTCTTTAGCAAACCTTAACTGTAAATGACCAAATAAAAGAGTTGGTCCTTAACAGCTAAAATTTTGACTGCACATTAGAAAATATAATAGCGCAATCACGTCATTTTTCAGTAATGTGGAAGGATATTCCACGTAAATATACAGATTGCTTTCAAATACAAGGTCAAATTAAACGATATATTTTGTTTGCTTCAAGATTCATTTGTAATAGAAACTGACCAGCGCAGCGGGCGTAGCTTGCTAGTAGAAGTATATAATGATTCTTTTTAAAAAAATTCGATTGATATGGAATTTTAAAGAGAGAGATAGATTGATTAAAACATCTTAATATTAACACTTTGTTTTCAGTTCTTTTATATATCAAGTCAGGTAAATATCTAAACAAGTCACAACACACCTTTCTTATACAAATCGACCTGTATTATCTTTATTGTGAAAGGAAATAACATATAGACACATAATCACATATCCTTATTTTACATAACTAGTAAATCTGCAGATCAGGAGCCGCAACGTCAGATCTCAAAGTCATTGTTTTTTAATCTCAATTTTCATATTATTTAGCATCTTACAATCCGCAATTTAATTTTTTTATATTACATACATATTTATAGGTATATAAAATACTTTCAGAAATTAGAAGCGTTAAATTAAACATGGTTTATGCAATGATATTCTATTCTGAAATTCTTATGAACGTCTTATTCATGTAACATTTTAGATAAAAAAATAAACTTGTATTAAAGTAAATTCTTCATTTATGTCAATAGAATACCAAAATAATTTATTTTGATAATAAAATATTGCAGCAAAATAGTGCGAGTTACTTGAATTTTATTATTTTGGTATTCTTTGAAACAGGGTTGCTAAGCAAGTAATAAATAACAGAGCAAAGTAAAAAGAAATGTATTTTAAAGTTTGTAAAAAATATGAAAGTAAAATGTCTTATATTTCCCGAATAGATGCAACAAATTTTCCAATAATTTAAACAAGTAATTTCTTATTTCTAATGAATGTATCAGCAAATTTTTAAAGCTATTGGATATATTTAAAACCTCCATATCGAACATTTAGCATTAGTAATTTTACGTTTAAATCCATTATTCAAATATACGATTTTATTTCAGTTAAAAATGAAAGTTGAAAATCGTCTGCATTCCCATAGGAAAGCATTAAGATCTAAAAAGAAATGTTCTATATTTTTTCGAACGAATGAACCAAATGTAACTAAAATCTATACAGCTAATTCTGGGTACTTCACCAACATACCCACCAGAAATCAACCTAATAGGACGATTTTTAAGGCAGATATCGCGAAACAGACAGACAAACAGACAGAAACCAAAAACTTTTCGTGTCTCCACAGTGAGCCGCAACTGACTGCTTGCAACTAATTCTGACAGCTGACTCTGTTATGTTCCGAGACAAATAAACTTAAGACATGTATGAAGAAGAATGCCTGCTAAACTATGTATAAAGATTTGATGAAAAATATATGTTTTACTGGTGAATACTTATTATTTACTTATTATCATTAATGAAAATACTACACTATAAAAAAGCGCAAAAATTATAGCAACAATTAGTATAAATTTACGCACCATAATTGCCAATATTATTTACACATTTTACTGCACAGATGACTGCATTTATGCGGAATTTTACAGAAGAAAATGCTGACAATTTGAACTTATACGCTGAAAAAAAAAAGTGTTGATATTACAGTATAATACTGGCACCTCAGCTGCCTGTATTATACCGTAAAATTAACAGTAATAAACAGTAAAATAAGCAGTAATACGCTACCGCGCATAACTGCTTATTGTACTGTTTATTACTGCTAATTTTACAGTAATATCAACACTTTTTTTTTTGCAGTGTAAAATTACATAAAACTGTGTCCTAATGCTTGCCGTTCTTTCTCACAGTCCCGAGAATGCACTTTAATTTGGAAACTTCTTAATTAATGACGATTGCACATAGCAAGACGAAGAATGTTTGACTAGCATTTAAGATGAAATACAGTTATTTGGTAAAATAAACACAGGACATATCAGTTCAATCTGAGTCTGAAATTTTGATCATAACTTTAACAATAAAGATAGTTAAACAAGAAAGAAATATAATGCGTCAAGTATAGATTATCAAAAACTTTGCAACACATTTAGAATACTCTAACAAAATTTCAAAGTTGAATAAGGTGATAGACGATATCTAATTAAACAAGGGGAGCTATGACCACCCCGGGAACAGTCTAAGTAAACAAGGTCAAACCGGGCGGGGCGGCCTACCTTTAGGCTTAAGCTTAACTGGCACCGCCCAGTAGGTTTGTTTACTTAATTATACTGAGCTTTACTAAATTATACTTTGTGCTATTGAGCAATAGTTATATTATGTAATTTTGAAGTACAAATTCTGAAAATACAAGATTCTCCAAATACAAATTCTGAAAATACAATTTGCCAATCTTACTGAGCAATACTAAATTTTACTATGTGATACTGAGCAATAATAGTACCATGTAATGATGCTGTAATCTAAGTAAACAATTTAGAAAATGTTTTACACATTTGAAAAAACAAGTTCAGAATTTAACATCTATATTCAGAAAATTATCCAAATTTTTGTGTGCAGCCCTGTATATAATCTATAGACTTGTATGTATGCTACATAGTATGGAAAAATTAATTCAGTTAGGAAATGAAACTAAAGTTGAAAATTCTCTTTAAGCAATCTCCGTCAATAAGCGAAACTTTACTCGAATTGTTTTGAGCAGTCCTGTGTATGATCTATAAAGTCCATACGCACCAAGTAATACAAAAAAAGTAGTTAAATTTAAAAAGGTACACTAGAATTGAAAACGCTCTTTCATCAATTATCGCTGATAGATAGTACTGTAACTGAATTCTTTTGTGCGTCCCTGTACATGAACGATAAATGCTATACACACCATATTTTACACTAAACCTCTTGTAGTGCACCACATTTACGTATATCAATTTCATCATGTTTAAAACAGTGTAACATCATTAAAATACATCGAAAACAATTTTTCCTCATTGACCATATTGTAAAGGAATTCTTTTGAGTGTCTCTGTAAACGAGCTATAAATGCTACACATCCCATTTTCAATAGCAAACATACCACAGTAAACCGTAATAACATATATCAATTACATGCCCATCGGAGTTTATTCACCGACAAACCGAATTCATAAACCCTTTTCAACTATGTGGAAAGTGTTAATAAGACATTTCTTGTTTATGAAATGAGATGCTATCATGACAAGTTTTAGAGTTTATTGATTCGGCCACTGTCAACGTATATCTGGGAGTTATACTCCGGAATATGCATTTCCTATAATGCAGTGTTATTTGGACGCGGGCGAGGTTGGTCACTTACAGCTTTTTTCGTGATGTTTTTTTCATTTCACGCAAAAACAAGGTATTTGCGTGATTATTTTTCAATGTTTATATAGACATCTCATTTCATTTTATGAACAAGTTGGAAATTGTACGTTAAACGTGACAAATAAGGTGTGTTCGTTTCGTGCTATATCTAGTTTCACAATGTAAAAAAATCATCGTTATTATTTCAGTGAAATAAATTATATCGTCTGCTATGAACGAAGTGAAGATGTAAGTTTTTTTTTCTTATTACGTATGCCATGTTTACAGATTCTATTTCTTTTCCGAATCCAGACAGCTCTGTAAATTTACCTTTTTAAGTTCATCTTTTAAGTTTTCACCTTTTTAAGTTCACCTTTTTATTCATCTTTTTAAGTTTTGATTCAATTTTCATAAAATTTGAAATGACTCGGCAAAAGTCTGCAATAGTTACATATACTTAATTTCAAACCATTCGGTTGGATAGTTTTTTCGCTGTCATATGCGGACATATGGACGGACCAAACGACATAGGTGCTACGTATTTATATAAATACGAACGTACCTAAAAGTTACATTTCTTAACGATATTCCGATAGTGTTGGAAAGTGTTTCATAATCCGGGTATATACACTCATAATACGATAATTCTCAACTAACTCATATATCTTGTATATTAATTTTCACAACAGCAATAAATCAGTGCAAAAATTGATTATTATCGTAATATAACAAATGATAATAAATATGCACTGAATGTTAAAATAAAAGCTGGGAGAAAATATGAGAAAACATGATCAAATTTATAAGCTATATATTTTACCGTTCTTATAACTTATAGATATATTAATAATAGTATAAATAAACTATAACTAAGATCTCTAAGTACGCTATAACGTTTGGAAATGTGTCTGAGTAGAATTTATAGTGCATAAGCAAGTTTTCTCAAACCAGAATATCGTTCGTACAATATTATCAATTCTTAACTAAACAATTGCAGCTGCGTAACTGAATTTATACTTGCAAGAGAACACAATAATATTAATTTTAATAAAGTGGTTATGCTGCTAAATTTATTATGTTTATCTTTAGAATGTTGATAAAATATTTTCGTTAATTCTGAATAGAAATTCTGTTAGCAGTTGCTAACAGCACATACAGTGTCGCAGTCTGAATTACAATGTACTTCTACCTATTCTTTTAATGTCATAAAATTTAACACAAATCATAATAAATTTGCTGAAAATATCATTACAGTATATTTACTATTATAAACATTATTAAGGTATATCCGAGTCGAATTTGGCATGACACACACAGTATTACTTACCCATCATACGTAGTATAGGGTAAGTCTTGTAATCGTTTTGAAAATCGAAAAAAAAAATTGACGGATTTACACATTTCATACATTGGAGATTCCGAAAAATATATTTTTAGAAAAAAAAATTCGCCGTCCGTCTGTCTGTGTGTGTATCTGTGTGTGTCTGTGTGTCCGTGTGTCTGTAAACGTTCTATCTCCAAAACAAATTGAGATAGAGACTTGAAATTTGGTATGTACTTAGTATGTAATAAGGAGAAGAAGCTTATTGAATTTCAGTAACCTCGATTATCCGGAACTGTATTTATGACTCTCGAAATATTTGTTCTGATAAAAGATATATAAAAAATTTCGAAATTGTTTATTTTAAGGAGTGAATATAAAAGACAATAAAAAAACATAAATTTTGCATAAGCAATGAAGTCGATCGAATAATCAGTTGCCGAGATATTTGGAATCCTATTTACCACACTCTTCGATTTTTCATGACCCTGTATTTCATCCAAATTTCACTTCAAAGATGTATTTTAATTGGGAATTTTACGCTTAATCAGATGCAATAAACCGCTAGTTAATAAGATTATTATATTTGGAGTTATAAGGATGTTTCTCTTACGCAATTCAGTAATAGAGCAATTAAAGTTTATGACGTCATCAAGCCACGATTTTATTCGAATTGCAACGCATTTTATAAATAGTTTACACATGTTTTATTTTCATATTTTATATTATGCATATCCATGAGGGGTAAGTATTACGATGGCCCCCAACGACTAGTTTTTGACCGAATAAGTGAAACCTGCCTTACGTTTTTGATAAATATTAATCGTCTTACTGTGTTATATAATGCCTTTCTTTTATTGCTGTAAGAGTTCTAAGAGTTATTATATATTGTTGAAATAAACATCTAAGCAAAATTGCTCTTAAAATAAACAGTAAATAATAAATGTATATTTAGGCTCATAAACATTTGGAAAAATCAGTTTAAAATTAAAGTGGATGCTTAAAATGATAAAATAAATTTTAATTATAATTCAAAATTTAAGCACAGAAATTTCCATTTTGTATTATGTCTGAGACGAACAGAAAACCCCTCTTAAATAGCTAAAACTTAAATTAAATTGAAAAATGAATTTAAAAAATGATGAAATATAATTTTTATAAATAAAAAGAAAATAGTTTAATTCAAAATTGAGAAATTCATGGGTTGTTATTTATTTCAATTATATTTGAAACTTCAATTTAATTTTTGGTATATTCAAAAAATGGTAATGAGTTAGTGTTTTTTTTTTTTTTCCAACTATTATAATTTAAAATATTGTAAAATTTAGATCAGGTAATATTAAATGATAGTATTTACAAAATAAACTTTCTTTAACAGCTTACAAAACTCATAATTGTTTCGCATATTTTTATCCCGGAATTTATTTTAACATTTAGTACATATTTATTATCATTTATAATATTACGATAATAATCAATTGTTGCACTGATTTATTGCTGTTGTATAAGCGTCATTCTATTGGGCGAATTTTCTTTAAATTCCATCAAGCAATCGTGATTCAAAGAATATATTTTCTTCATCATTTCATTAATTTATTTTTTGAATATTTTAAACTGTCGTCGATTTTTTAAAAACAGATTTGAAGGACAGTACGCTATAAATAAAAGGACAAATGTTTCTTAAACTACAAAAATATAGTACAACCACGAACGAAAATATACAATAGCCTCTTCCGAGTTACTCACGATTCCAAAAACCGTTCTTTATCGTCAAAAACTTTAAAAACCAATATGTTTTCGAGATTTAAAGAAGCATTTATAAATAGAAATTTTGTTTTGCTGCCACCGATTTTTTTAAATGTGTCCAAGACGTTTTTATAGTGCATAAACAATTTTTCTCAAACCGGAATATTGTCCTTAGAATGTTATCAATTCTTAACTAAACAATTGCCGCTGCGTAGGTGAATTTATACATGCAAGGGTAACACATTAATATTAATTTGAATGGTAAGGGTAATGATGTTAATTTATTATCTTTATCTGTAAAACATCTTTTTCATAATTTCCAGCATAGTTGAAAAGTGTTTATGAATTCGGTTTGTCTGTCCGTCTGTTTGACTGTCCGCGCTTTAATTCGTGTAAATACAGCCAGATTGCCGTGTAATTGATATATGTTATTGATGTTGATCATAGCGTGTTCGGTATTGAAAATGAAGGTGTGGCATTTATGGTTAGATTTCAGGAGCAATCAAAGGTATTGCGATACTTTACGGTCAATGGGGAAAAATCGTTTTCAGTGCATTTTAATAATGTTGTAGTATTTCAATCATAACAAAATAAAAAGGCGTCAAAGAGGAAGATGACAACATGTTTTCTATACAATATTAGAGTAAGTAGCATTTATAGTTCACTGTAAAACATTTGGTGTAAAGTTCCTGAGAAAACCTGTGGCACCTTTCTGTCACAGGTTTTCCCATGAATTTCACCAAAGAAATGCCAGGAAACTTATACAAGTCAGTTACACACAAAACATATGGAACTTTACACAGATCACTGATCACTCTTTTATAATAATTCCGAAAAGTTACACAAAAGTTCAAAAGTATACCTGAGAAAACAAAAAATGTTACACACAAAACATATGGAACGTTTCACAGTTGATCAGTAAATTCCACTTTCTCAAGTATTCGGAAAAGTTACACAACATTGTGGAAGATGTTACACCAGATTTCTCGATATTCTCGGATCAGCAGAAATAATCCAAGAAAACCCAGGAATGTTACACAGTAAACGTCAGGAACATTACACAGATTTTTTTAGTGTTCGTTCCATAGTATTCCATTGCATTAATATATGTGGGGAAATACCTTTTACACTGTATTTAATGAAATTGATATACATTACTGAGGTGCCTTAGAGCATGTTTTCTGTAGATTTGTTGAGTGCATAGAATATTTCGTTTGTTTAGAGAGACTCTCAAAATATTTCTGTTACAGAACTGACTATGAGCCACAACTGCTGGATTTAAGTTTTAAGCTGTGATATGCATTTAAAGTGTTTATATTTAGAATATTATGAGGTGTGTATTTCATAGACAGGGTTGCACAATGTAGAATTTGCACACATTACCGGCTACGGACATCAATTCTTGAAAAGGAATTTTTATTGCACTGTGGTTATTTTTTAATGTTTATATAGGTATCTCATTTCATCGTATGAACAAAAATGAGATATCGATATTCCGATAGTGTTGGAAAGTGTTTCATAATCTATGCCATAGTACATGATTTTTCGTTCTTGTTTGAACATGAAAATGTTTTAACTTAAAATGGAAGCATCGTAAAAACCGATATTCTAGTTTGTCAAGCCTGATTAATAAATACACTATTAAAAACTACTGAGAGACGTTTCTTAAAATCAGTGGCAGTAAAAGAAATTTTGCTTTCATAAATGCTTCTTTAAATCTCGAAAATACATTAGTTTATGAAGTTTCTAAAGATAAAGAACACTTTTCGGAATCGTGAGTGACTCGCACGATGTTATTAACCATTGGGAAAATGGTTGTTGCTTTCGGTCTAGAATGGACCAAAGGATGTTCGCATTTTACTATTTTAACCGTTTTTAACGAAATTCTGTAACTTTAGAAGAATTTTTCTTTGAATAGGCAATAGAAATGCATAAAATCGTTACAAAAATGTTAAAGTTAAAAAAAAGGATAGATGCAAACTATCAGATATGAAAAATAAAGTACAAATTTGGTACTTTCATGTTATAGCGGTCCCCAAAGATGTAATACTTTTGTTTCTGTTTTCATTAGTATATTGTAAATTTGGTACTTTCGTTTTATAGCGGCCCCCGAAGGATGAATCGCCAAGTGACCAACATTTATTGCTAAATTATAAAGCATGTATGACATTATAATAATATATGATATATATGTATATATATATATATATATATATATAACATTTCTTGACGTATGTGGCCAGGTTATAGTCATATATGATGAATATATATGACATGTGTATATGATGTATATACGACATATAAGACGCAAATAATATGTGTATAATGACGTATATGGCACATATAGGAGCGTTTGGAATATATATATGCGTATATAGAATGTATATAAGCTTTGCGATGTTCTTGGCGAAATCATAACTGCAACCTTGGCATAATCATAATTGTGAGGGCCGGTATAACACGAAAGTGCAGTATTTTTTTAAGCTTTCGGAACATTTTCCCAATCGTTATTGTAATTTGTTAAATTATATATATTTTTTTTTCGTTCGTGGTTATGTTGATTTGATTGCCTAAGAGGGACTGCTCAGACAAGGAAACCAAGTCTGTAGAGCATATTATCCCTCCCGGTCCCTTTATTAAGGTCTTAAAAAAACTCAAATTTTACTTAGGGAGCCCGTGTGTTGGATCACAATTCTTCAATTCTTTGCCCCCTATAGTTTCCACCACCTACTGATGCCCCTCGTGGTTATGTTACATTTTCCTAGACAAAGAAACATTTGTCTTTTGTTTTACAGTCTACAACATATATTATCCCCAAACATAAAGTTAGATATGATGCTGACAGATAAATCATTGAAATTGTAATGGATCAGTTTAGTTAACTGATGAATTCTCCCTGATGAATTCAGAAGATTGCCAAAGAAGAAAATTTCCCATCTCCGCACCCCGTTATATTTTTCATTTTCTGCTTATTAATGACCTGTAAATGCAGATTTTCCCTCACTTGAAGATGTATAATTCCCTCTCAGGGAGAATGTGTTTGAATTGAGTACTGGATTCCTGAATACACCTATGTGCATTTCATAAATTATGCTGAAAGATTATTCAACTCAGGAATATAACATATTACTGCCTTTAAACTAAACAATACTAGTCGGATGTGCCAATACCAAAACTTTCTTCTACCTTATACATATTAATAATTAAAACTTCGACATCACAGTACCAATAAAATCAATATATTTTTTTAAATTCTGCTGTACGTCAGCAGCTTGCTAATTGGCCGGTTACCTGGATGCGAAGAACCCCTTCGCTGCACGAGCAGCCGATGTACCGTACAACTACGAAAAATCGAGAAAGTTCCACAAAAATCATTATCACAGCACCTGCTTCCGGCGAAATAAACCCAAATTCAACAAGGTCCGTTTTTGGCCCATGAAATAAGACTAAAGCTCGATTTTGTTAAACTGACTTAATTATTTCACTTTTTAGGTGCGTTCGTAATTATATAAATACGTAGCGCCTATTGTCGTCGTCTGGTCCGTCCGTCTGTCTATCCGTCCGTCCTTCCGTCCGTCCGTCTGTCTGTGCGTCCGTCCGCATATAACAATGCAAAAACTACCCAACCGAATGGTTTGAAATTTAAGATCTATTATCTTTGCAGAATTTTGTCGAGACATTTCAAATTTTATAAAAATCGAATCAAAACTTTAGAAAATATTAATAAAAACATTTATTAAGAAATTTGAATTATTTTTTTTAAATTGGTGCTTTCTTGCTATAGGAGCTTCCGAGGTTTAATCGTCAAGCGACCGAGATACTTATTTTATTACAGGAATTAATCTGCAGACGATATAATTCATGTCACAGAATTAAAAATCATCAAGATCTGAATATTTATATAACTAGCTATAGTACAAACGCACCTCGTTTGTCACGTTTGACGTACAATTTCAAACTTGTTAATATTAGAACGTTTATCCTGTGCGATTTCAACAATAGTTTTTGCATTTTGTTCGGATTTATATGACTTGCAATAGCTCAAAATTCTTATTATTCGTAGTTTTTGATGAAAAATACGCAATTTCTCCTAATTTTACCTCAATTATTTATATGAGCGCAATCGTACAACACTTTCTTCTTTACATATATTATAAAATACATCAAAATGTACAATATATGTAAAAATAAAAATGTTCAAAGCTACGCTCATAGTAAAATATTCAAAAATATATTTAAAATTGAAGTAAAATTAGAGAAATTGCGTATTTTTCACCAAAATATACGAATAATACGAAATTTGAGCTTGTGTAAGTTATATAAATCCGAACAAAATGCGAAAAATATTGTTGAAATCATACAGGATAAGCCTTCTAATATTACAAAGTGAAATAATTAAGTCAGTATAACAAAATCGAATTTTAGTCTTATTTCATGGGCCAAAAACACGGCTTATGGACCCTGATCCTTTGGTTAAATTCTCTGCATAACTTCATACACTTTTCCATGATACGAATAATTAAAATAATAATGAAAATTTAAAAAAAAATCATTATCACAACGCCCCCTTCCGACGGAATATCCCCAAAATCAACTAGGACCTGCTGGCCATTGCCAAAAACATATAAATGAAATTTGGTTCAGATCCATGCATAACTTCATACAATTTTCAATGATACAACAAGGACACACGCACAGACAGACAGACATTTTGTAAAAACATGTTTTTCGGGGTCTCTGACCTCTAAAATGTATAAATCCGTCGAAAACGGAAGTCGAAAAAAAATTCGATTACAAGGCGTTCGTCAATCATCGATAGGAGAAAGTAAAAATAAATGTTTAACTCTTTATACTCCTACGGTACTTTTAGGTACCATTAAAAAAAATTTACGCAAAATTAATTTATTCCATTTATTAAAGTAGATATTATTTTTATACAAAATACTTTGCTCGATAACATTTAGAAAGCACAGCGAATCAGTCGAGGTTAAAAAAATTTAAAGCGATTATTTTCTTAATCATTTACATAGGTCTAACACTTCTCTTATTAAAAAGTGTAAACTTATTATTTCTCTTGTATTTCTCTTATTAAAAAGTGAAACTACAAAAATCTTTCCATTTAAACATAGGATCACAAGACATTCATTTACGCTGTTTTTTTTTTATAAGAATTGCGATCTATCCATTACAGTATTTTTTGTTAATTAATCTATTTAAACTTGTAAATCTATATATAGTTCATATTGCTGTGGAATATTTATGTTTAGACTTTAAATTCTCAGGCTGGTTTTAAATGCAAGATACAATTCATTTTACGCTATTTTATTAAACTCAACTTGGTTTTTGTATGTAAAGATAAATTTTTATGATCAATTTTTACACACTTTCT
Source organism: Maratus michaelseni (assembly GCA_963931845.1). Taxonomy (NCBI): domain Eukaryota; kingdom Metazoa; phylum Arthropoda; class Arachnida; order Araneae; family Salticidae; genus Maratus; species Maratus michaelseni. Next base: position 101,566,247 of record OZ007588.1, on the reverse strand, counting down.
GATATGCTAGAATGATAAAAATTATGTTCGCAGGTGTGTTTCCGATGACAATACAACATTTAATTATTTAGAAGTTAATTATAAATTAATAAAATAGTTTTAAGCCTTTTTGCTGTTAACCCCGTACAGGTGATAATCGCAAAATATCCTTTATGGCTACAATTCTATACGAGTTACAGCAACAATGGAATAACTTATGCGCTAAAATAGGCTAATTGACTGTGAAACTGCAACAACCAAACATTTTAAACTTTGAAAAGTAGAAAATAAGAATAAATAAAAAGAAAAGTGCCCAGTTACACTTATGGCATTAAGCTCACAGGCAATTCACACTAATTGCACATTATACTCTTATTTCAAAGAATAATTTCCCTCGAAAAATAAAGAAATCGACAATAAACCTGTATACCAAATTTGAAGCAAATCGGATAATTCTGTATGAAAAACCCATTTATCTAAATTAAGAGGATCCCCCGTATCCCCCTTTATACTTAATTAATGAACCCCAAAACTAATCAGGTAAGCTCCTTACCACAATGAACCTATATACAAAATTTGAAGCAAATCGGATAAATCTGCAAGAAAAACCTATTTATCTAATTTAAGGGGGGATTAGTCCCCTGTTCCCCCCTTTATACTTAACCAAAGAACCCCCAAAACCAATCAGGGAAGCGCCTTATCAGAATGAACCTATATACAAAATTTGAAGCAAATTGGATAATTCTGCATGAAAAACCCATTTATTTAAATTAAGAGGTGTGGAATTAGCCCCCTATTCCCCCCCCCTTTATACTTTACAAAAGAACCCCCAAAACTAATCAGGGAAGCGCCTTATCATAATGAACCTATATACAAAATTTGAAGCAAATCGGATATTTCTATCAAGAGGTATCGCGTTACGTACATACGTACGTACATACAGAACCTGAGGGAACATTAGTTCTCAGGTTTTGATAGCCTGTGAGCTAAAAATAAAATCTGTAATATATTTTTTAAAAATACGCTTTAATCAATTAATATTTTGTTATTATACGTTGACAAATCAATTTATAAATGCTAAAATGATAGTTTAAATAATGTTTTTTTTTTTCTTTTTACCTGTTGGCCATATCTTAAGAATGAAACAGAGACAAAATATATTATTTTGATTAATTCCTATTCCACACTTTCTATCATATACGTGATTTTTCTATAATCGGTTTCGATGACCACACAAAGTTAGTTAATGTATTGTAACGAAAAATCTTTGGAAAAATCATTAACTGCAGTCACAAGTCCGGTGGGATTTCAAGATACACATTAAATACTTTTAAAAGAGTGTTTTTAGGTGCGTTCGTAATTATATAAATACGTAGCACCTATAGTCGTCGTTTGGTCCGCCCGTCTGTCCGTCCGTCTGTCTGTCTGTCTGTCCGTCTGTCTGTCCGTCCGTCTGTCTGTCTGTCCGCATATAACAACGCAAAAACTACCCAACCAAATGGTTTGCAATTTAAAATATATTATCTTTGCAGAATTTTGTCGAGACATTTCAAATTTTATTAAAATCGAATCAAAACTTTAGGAGATATTAATAAAAATATTTATTAAGAAATTTGAATTTTTTTTTAAATCGGTGCTTTTTTATTATAGGAGCTTCCGAAGTGTAATCGCGTCAAGCGACCGAGATACTTATTTTATGACAGAAATGAATCTGCAGACGATATAATTCATTTCACAGAATTAAAAATCATCAAGATCTGAATATTTATATAACTAGCTGATACATACGTATATATCTGAATATTTATATAACTAGTTAAGATATTTTTATGAACAGTGTCATAAAATATATACTTAACTAGCTGTTTAACCCGTTCTACGCACGGGATATCATGAATTTAATTCTAAAACGTGCGTACGAACGCACCTCGCGTGTAACGTTTGACGTACAATTTCCAACTTGTTTTTAAAGCTATTTTTACTTTTACATTTCTTTCTTCCTTGTTATACATTGAGAAAACAATTTATAAATGCTAACAATATAGTTAAAATAATGTTTGCTTTATTTCTTTTCTTTTCTTTTCTTTTATTTTTTTGTCTGTTGGCCATATCTTAAAAATGACATTGAGAAAAAATTATATATTCTTTTGATTAATTCATACCCCACGTTTTCTATCATATACGTGAACTTTCCATAATCGGTTTCGATGACCGCACATAGTTAATGTATTGTAACGGAAAATCATTTACTGCAGTCATGAAGTCATCAGGAGAGATTTCAAGATAAACATTAAATACTTATAAAAGAGTTTTTTTAAAGCTATTTTTACCTTTATATTTCTTTCTTCTCTATCAAAAATAGGATGAGCATTACTGACGTATGCTTATTATAGAATACGCATAAATACGATAACTTTGCTCGAAAGTTGCAGTTAAACACAAATATGCATAAAACAAATTGATTTTATTAAAAATAACTGAGTGAGCTTAATTTAAAATAAAATTCTAAATTTGAACATTAAATGAAATTCAATATTGAGTTTTCGTTGAATTTCAATTCTCTTGAATTTTTAATAGTGAAGACAATTGTTTTTAATTTTACTTTTATTTGTATAAATTGGTATATGTTCTTTGTAAAATATAAGTTGCAATCTAGAACTAAATACAATGACGTTCTAAAAAGACATTTCTTGTCTCTTGATGAAACAAAAAATGCTTTTTTTCGCCGATATGAAAAGCGACATTTAATAATATTCTTATAGAATTATTTATATGTATATGAATCTTTAAGTATTTATAAATGCAATAGAAGTTTGAATTTTTTTTAGCAATTTTAGAAAAGAAATTATATGAATATATTTTTTTCATAATCTGTGCAATAATAACTTGAATTAAATAAATCTGCGATAAGTCAACATTTATAATGTAATCCTTCTCTTACATGTAAAGGTACTATAGTCCGTGGCGGCGAATTTCGATTTTTATAGCTCATTCAATTCGCTTCATCGAACTAAGTAATTTGCTACTTCGCATATCGGCTATTGAGTTTTGATAATGACAGGGAGCCGGGTCAAAGTTTCAAATTTCGTTCATTGAAAACCAGTTGCCGTCAAAGAAATGATTAAGATTTAAATTTATTTATGGTTCTTACACTGACATACATTAATGATAGTCAAATTTTGACACATTGTTCATTCCGAAGAAGTGAGTAAAACAAAAATATTTCTCACACAACATTCAACGAGCAAAGGTTTCTTTAGCTGACTCGACGACGCATTTAATACATGCATCATAACTTGCGAAAACCTGCCTGTCAAGTAGCATACGAATATTTTATTTGCAATCACAAATTCTTATAATAACAGCAATAATATAACCTTATAGTAATTATTGGCAATGTACGGCACTGTAAAAACAATTAGTAAACTTAAATCGCACTTATTTCTTTGAAGGCATATGTTTTTCACTGAACGAAATTTTGAACTTTGACCCGGTCCCCTGTCATTATAAAAACTCAATAGCAGGTATGCGAGGTATAAAATTACTATGCTCGATGAGACGAATCGAATGAGCTAGACAAATCGAAATTCGCCGCCACAGACTATACTACCTTTACTTGTTAGTCGGAGACGGATTCGTCCTTAAAGTGGTTATTATACTCTTTTATTTAACCCAACTTGGTTTTTGTATATAAAGATCGAATTTTGTAATGCAGGGTGGTCATTAATTCTTTCCTTGATTACAATAATTTATTGCAGAAAAACTAATATAATTAGGCATATGCTTGTTTCAATATATTGTAAAGACATTTATGAAGTTTTGAATGCAAGTAACATACATCAGAAAGTTTCGATGTGGGCACCCTTGGTAGCTCGAAGAATGTCAAGGCGGTATTCCATTTCTTGTCACGTATTGCCCAGCATTTGGGCTGTCACACTAGATACAGCATATGTGATCGTGACCTTGAGTGTTTCAATATATTTTACTGCTGTTGCAAACACTCTGTCCTTTATATACCCCAAAAAGAAAAATATTCTAGAGAAATTGGTCCAACCCGTCCGATCCATCTTCCAGAAAATTTGTCATCAAGGAACTCACGAACGACGGTAGAGACTGGACTAAAAAAAACTTATGGACATGACTTTTCCATAATAAAAATATTACAGTATTACATTCAATGGTTATTTCGATTTTTTTTTTTTGTAATCGGGGAAAGATTTTATGATCACCCTGTATATTTTTAATGGTCTCTTGATCCGCTAGAATTATACGAAAATATGTTCACAGGAGTTTTTTCGATGACAATACAACATTTTTATCCTTTTAAAATTTAATCATAAGTTAATAAATTACTATTAAGACATTTTATCAATTAGAAGGCCACAGGTGGTAAATCGCCAATTGTTCTTTACGGTTGCAATTGTATACGTGTTATAACCACAACAATGAATTTAATTATGGCGTCAAACCACGCTCGCTAAAAAGATGCCCTGAAAAGTGCAACAATGAAATATTTTAAACAATAAAAAGTAAAAAATATATAAATAAGAAATATAGTGTGTAATTTATTTAAATATATATATATATGCTTTAATCAATTAATCGTTTCATAGAAATTAAAAAATTATGATTATACATTGAAAGAATCAATTCAGAGAATCTAATAAGATACTTTTAGTAACGTTTAATTTTTTTTTTACTTTTCTGTTGCCCTATCATAAACTAGCCGGGTGTGCCAATCCCAAAACTTTCTTCTATCTCATACAGGTTTCACATACACCCAAAAAGAATCTGCGCCAATTTATATAACGGTCTAACTAAATCTAAAATTTTATTAAATTCCATAAATTAGTTATTGAGATATGACTTTCGCTAAAATCGTGTAAATCCTGCAAAATGCAGCATAGCAGCGCTATCTGTTGGAAGATTTACACAAAAACCTAATGAACACCTTCTTACATCAACGTCTAAAACTGAATATAAAGTTTGCTGAATTTCTGTGCATTAGTTCTTGAGATATAGCTATCGTGAAAATCATGAAAAAAGCGCAACCCGTTGGGCTATTTACACCAAAACGTAGTCCGCATCTTTTTATTTTAAAATTAACAAAATCTGAAGTTTGATAAAATTCGATGCATTAGTTCTTGAGATGTAAAAATCATAAAAAGTAGTATAGTAGCGCCACCTATTGGGATATCTACACCAAACATAATCAGAGTCTATTTATGTGAAGGTCTAGCAGAATCTGAAGTTTGATGAAAATCAGTACATTAGTTCTGGAGATAGAGCTATTGCGGAAATCGCAAAAAAAATTCACCATAGCAGCAACATTTGTTGGACGATTTTCACCAAAAACTAATCGCCACCAATTTATATCAGCGACTACCTGAATATAAAGTTTTATTAAATTCCGTGCATTAGGTCTTGAGCTAGTGCTCTCACAAACTTTTTGTCACATACCAGACAGACTCATAGAACCACAGACTCACGGACAGACATTTTCTAAAAACAGTCAAATCGTGTTCAGGATCTTCTAAAACGTATAAATCCGTTGAAAACCCGAAGTCGAAAAATTTCATGAATCCAATACCTTCTTCTTGTAAAGATAGAAGAATAACAGGCAAAATTTTTGAAAAACTATTGCTGCGGAGAATTAATCATATACTAACGCAAAACAATAGATTAACAAATAAACAACACGGTTTCACACAGTTAAAATCAACAGAAACTGCTCTTCAAAATGCACTATCATATATCGACATCGATAAAGAAAACAACAACTACACGACTTTTATATCGCTGGATTTCATGGGGGCATTTGACAACCTTCCATGAGACCTGGCGATTTCATCACTAACTGACTTAGACACCCCGCAGCAATATATTAATACAATTATCTCCTTCCTTTCGAGTAGGCGGGCTCAGGTTGATTGGCACAACCCTAATATCTTGCATTATTTCACAAAAGGCTGCTCACAGGGCTCCTGCTTTGGTCCTTTTCTCTGGTTGTCACTCTTGGAGGGATTACTGCGTTACTTTGTCTTTGAGCACTGTGCGATTGTGGCATACGCGGACGATGTCCTGTTAATTATTTGGGGTCCATCACGCGCTGCGCTAGAGCATAATGTTGGGAATGCCCTGAATTATGTTCAAAATTGGGCAACGCGCAACCATATTGAATTATCATTGAATAAATCAAAAACAATTACATTTGGCAAACCTAATATCTTAAAAAGGGACCCAACTTTCAAACTAAAAGGACAAAACCTAAAATCAGTCAAAACCTTAAAATACTTAGGAATTACAATAGACCAACATCTTTCATTCCTACCTCACCTAGTAATAAAAAGGGAAGAAATTACTAAAACTACTCAAAATTTATATACATTTTCATCAATTGCGGGTAGGTTGCCAACTCATTTCTTTAAAATATGGTATTCGGCAATCCTACAGCGTCAAATCGCTTATGCCTGTGGGGTTTGGTTCACACGTATGAGACGGTCGCATGGAGTGCGTCACCTCTTAGCGGCGCAGAGAAAAGTACTCCTACTCATCTCAAGAGCGTATAACAATACGTCAACAGCGGCATTGCAGGTACTCACGGGTATCCCGCCCCTGGACTTGCAACTAGAAGCGGAAGCTGAATTTGCTAGAGCCACTAGATTAGGGATTTCATCAACGCGTATTAATGCACAAACAATAGCCACAAAGATCTCAAAATATAAAACTTCACCAACTCTAGATCAAATAAAAACCTGTCCGGGTTCAAAATTCAATGGGAATTCCATATTTTTACAGATGGCTCAAAAACTGCCGAAGGCACAGCATCGGCTTTCTGTGCTTATAACAATAATATAATTCATCACACGTGGAGTGCAAAACTTGACTCGGGCAATTCAGTTTTCCAGGCCGAACTACTTGCGATTGGAGAAGCTGTGCGCTGGGCTATGGAAGAGGATTCGGTCAACTTTCTAATCTCTTCGGATAGCTTATCAAGTTTAATGGCTCTTTCAAAATTTGACATAGATAATTATTTAGTTCAGGAAATTTTAGAACGTTTAAATTTATCCTCCAAAAACTTCTTTTTTAATTGGGTCAAGGGTCATTCGGGTGTAGCTGGAAATGAACTGGCGGATCAATTGGCGCGGTCAGCAACAAACGACCAAACACTGGAAACAACTTTTCTTCCTGTACCACCGTCCACACTCAAAAGAGAATTAAAAAAACAAATCATAGACAGTTGGCAACAACGCTGGTCTACAGCACAGGTGGGTCATTACACAAGAGACTTCCTTCCGGAACTCTCGCAACAACTAGAAATACACAACAGATATCTATACCTATTTTTAACAAATCATGGACCATTTCAACAACACCTATTCCAAATTAACAGAAGTGACTCACCACTATGTGTCTGTGGATTAGAAGCAACATCGTTACACTACATATTAAACTGCACTCTAACTTCACATTTCCATGTCAAAAAATCACCACAAATGTCACTTAAAAACTGGATGCTATATCTCCGGGACCGTCCGGTTCTTCTCCAGCGCATTATCAACTGCATGAAATATATTGAAAAAAAATGAATTTCTATTTTCAAATCCTCTTCCTCTGTAGTCGGGCACCCGCTTGTCCAATCTAGCAGGGGCCCTGTTTTCTCTGTACATGTGTATATAAATAATTGTATTTGTATTTGAATATAATAACTGTTGTAATGAGAGTTAACACAACACTATCTGTATATTATTACTAACTGCATATTACTTGTAAATTTCAGTGTATTCGCATCTGTATACACATATTAGTATATTATTAATTGTATTAGAAGTATTTAACCAAGACTCTGCATCGTATTGCATCGCATTTAACCAAAAATCCTAAATATGAAGTCTGCACAGTACTTGTATATAGTCATATTCTGGAAATGGTCTAAACTGTATAATTGTATAATCGAATTAATTATAATAACTGTATGTGTGCATCATATTTTTCCATATACATCAATTGTAGCAAAGTATTTGTATAAAATATGCTAGCCAATAATAACCCATCATATTTAACCAATAATAATTTTAGACATGGTGCCTGCACCGTATTTGTAAATAGCTTATCTGGAAATTGTATATTCTGTATACATTGAAATAATAATAATAATCGTATGTATGAAAGTAATAACTGTATTATCAGACAAAATTCAATTACTTTCACTACAAAGAAAATCACATGTAAAAGTAAAACTTCTGAGTAGAAGAAAAATATTATATTGTATATTCTATTGTATTTATTGTATTTATTGTATATTCTATTGTATCTATATTGTATTGTAATATTATATTGTAAAATTCTGTAACTGTGGTCTCGCTGGTGATAGAGGCGTGTCAGCCCCTCAGGATTGCACACAAACTCTAAGGCTTAAGCCGGGTTTCCTGAGGTGGTCATCCATGTAAAGATAGAAGAAAGTAAAAATGATAAATTTAGCTTCAAGGAAAGAAAGTCCTTCCGGCCTGTACCGGAAGAAAAGGTAGCTTTCATAGTCCATGTTTTTAAAAATTCAACTCAATTTACTCAAACACCCGAAGCTTAAATGCTTGGAACCCGATTATAAAGGATTCAATCCCGGTTTTCGTTAAAACTAAATTTGAATGCAAATTTTAGCATGAGAGTTACAGCATAACAAAAATCAGATTGTTTCAAAATGTCAGCCACCCTAGAAATTCAAACTGCCATATCTCAGCCTTTTTTTAAGATAAATATAAAACAAAAACATTTTCTGGAATCTTTGTGTCACGATCTAACATTTAACGGAAACAACTTTTTGAATTTATAATTTTTCATACATCTTTTTGAATTTTTACAAAAACTAAAAAACTATATTTGCCGCCATTTTGAAACAAGATGGCGCATGAAGCTGTCCAACGAACTCTGTCGAGACTTTGGTATGTTCTATACACATGATCAGTCACATTCATATCGGTTCATAAATACAAGAGTTACAGAATAACAAATATCAGATTTTTTTCAAAATCTCAGCCACCTTAGAATTTCAAACAGCCATTTTGTAAGATACAGAGAAAACAAAAAAATTTCCATTATCCTTGTAACACGTTCTAACACTTAAAAGAAACAAATTTTTCAATTTATATATTTTTTTTTACATCATTTTGAATTTTTAAAAATTTTAATTTTTTTAACTAGCCGCCATTTTGAAAGAAGATGGCGGATGAAGCTGCCCACGAACTCGGTCGAGACCTTGGTATGTTCTATACACATACTTAGACACATCCGAATCGGTTCATAAATAAGAGAATTACAGCATGACATACGTCAGTTATATATATATATATATATATATATATATATATATATATATAACCATAAATGAAACATTATCATAACACCAACTTAAGCAATGAAATAATAATTAAGTATGAAATAATTAGTTGACAATGAAAGATTCCCCAACACACTTAATATGGAAACAAAAACATATTAAAAGAATAAGAAATTAAATAAAAATTGAATAAAAATTGAATAAATGGAATTAAATGAATGAAATGAAATGAAATTTGTGGAATTTAGACAGAATTATCAAGTCCCAAATGCCTAAATACCACAAATAAAATGAAATGATACGTTTCATCATCATATTAGCCATACATTGCTAAAAAATATGAGTTTGGGACTACATCTCATAAACAATGAAGCAAACCAGTGATAAAATGAAAAATAAAATACAATATTAAAACGGAAAGAAGTCATATTTATAATTTACAGAGAAAACATTTAAAAGGGTCAGTAAGTATAAAATCCATAAAGATTAAAAAAGATACCTTACACCTCAAGAACCAGCATGAAACTCAACCATGACTAGGGAATGAATTGCAAAAAAAAAATCATCACATGTTGCCAATTTTAGAAATATAAATTGCTTTACAATGATGCCAGAAATAATGTTAGAATATTATGGATTGTAAAGTAAACAGGAACATTAGTGCTGCCATCTATTGGTAAAAGTGAATATAATCTGAATCGAAAGTATTGGATGGAAATTAATGTTTAATAATTAAACCAAATTACTATCTTAAATTATACCAATTAGTTAAATAATAAATATAAGAAATTAATTAATAAATAGAATATCGAATTATATTAAAGTAATGGGTGTATTAATGAATAATTCTATGTTATAAATAAGTATTAAGATGGAAAAATTAATTATAAAAGCAACTTAAAATAGTGCTGCCAACTATTGGTAAAAGTGAATATAATCTGAATAGAAAGTAATGGATGGAAATTATTGTTTAATAATTAAACCAAATTACTATCTTAATGATAGACAATAGTGAATATATATATATATATATATATATATATATGGATATATATAAATCAACATTTGAACGGAGGATGGTTTGGGGGTCTGAGGGTCATAATCGGTGAAAATATACCAAAATTTTTTGTAACTGCTTTCCTCCGAACGGCTGCAATAGGTAGCTTTTTGTAATGAAAGCTACCTAAAAGAAACATAGCAAAAAGTATAATTTTTTTAACAAATTCATTAGCTTGCTATTTCTAACAAGTGTAAGGAAAAGCATCGAAAGTTCCATAATCAAGTTCGGTACTCACGTCAAATTAATACATTGTAACGGAATTTTTTAGGAGGAAAACATGAATTGCAGTCATGAAATTTGGTATGATTTTCAAGATAATTATTGAATGCTTATAAAATAGTGTTCTTTTTAAAAACTATTATTACATTTTAGCTCACAGACTATCAAAGTCTGGAAGCTAATGTGCCCGCAGATTCTGAATGTACATACGTATGTATGTACGTAACGCGATAACTCTTGATAGAAATATCCGATTTGCTTCAAATATTGTATATAGGTCCATTCTGATAAGGCGCTTTCCTGATTAGATTTGGTGGTTCATTGGTTAAGTTTAAAGGGGGGAACGGGGCTAACCTCCCCCATCCCTTAATTTAGATAAATGGGTTTATCATGCAGAATTATCCGATTTGCTTCAAATTGTGTATACAGGCTCACTGTGATAAGGTGCTTCCCTGATTAGTTTAGGGTGTTCATTGGTTAAGTATAAAGGGAGGGATGGGGGCTAATACCCCTGAATTTAGATAAATTGGTTTTTCATGCATAATTATCCGATTTGCTTCAAATTTGGTATACAGGTTCATTGTGATAAGGCGCTTCCCTGATTTGTTTGGGTGGTTCATTGGTTGAGTATAAAGGTGGAACGGGGGCTAATCCCCCCGTATTGTCGATTTCTTTATTTTTCGAGGGGCATTATTCTTTGAAATAAGAGCATAATATACAATTATTGTGAGTATCCTGTGAGCTCAATGCCATCAATTTAACTGGGCACTTTTCTTTTTATTTGCATATTTTTAAATTATGATTAGCTAATTTCGTTGCAAAAAAATAATAGAAAAAGAACAATTATATCTAGGCTATTTGATTAAATATCCTGAAATGGAAAAAATATATGTATAGTTAAATAATTACAAAATTTAGGACAAAAAAAATATGCTTCTTCTCAGTAGGCTATTATGAAATCCTTGATTTACACTCTTGCTTTTTACTTACTCATCATACGTAGTATAGGGTAAGTCTTGTAATCGTTTTGAAAATCGAAAAAAAAATTTTTGACGGATTTACACGTTTCAGACACTGGAGATTACGAAAAACTTATTTTTAGAAAAAAAAATTGCCGTCCCTCTGTGTGTGTGTATGTGTGTCTGTAAACGCTCTATCTCCCGAAAAAATTGAGATAGAGACTTTGCAATTTGGTATGTACTTAGTATTTAATAATGGGAAGAAGACTGTTTCATTTCAATAACCTCGATTAACCGGAACTATTTTTTTCGGACTCTCGAAATATTCGTTCTGATAAAAGGTATATAAAAATTTTCGAAATTGGTTATTTTAAGAACTGAATATAAAAGACAATAAAAAAACAAATTTTGCATACAGCATGAAGTTGATCGGATAATGAGTTGCCGAGATATTTGGAATCCTATTTCCCACACTCTTCGATTTTTCATGACCCTGTATTTCATCCGAATTTCACTTCAAAGATATATTTTAATTGGAAATTTGACGCTTAATCAGATGCAATAAATCGCTAGTTAATAGGATTATTATTTTTGGAGTTATAAGGATGTTTCTTTCAAGCAATTCAGTAATCGAGCCTTTAAAGTTTGTGACGTCATCAAGGCACGATTTTATTTGAATTGCAATGCACTTTATAAGTAGTTTACACATTTTTATTTTAATATTTTACATTATGCATATCCATGATGGGTAAGTATTACGGTGGTCCCCAACGACTAGTTGGTTATATTGTAACAATTAAATACTTGAATTCTTAAAGCATACTTATTCCAATTTATTTTAAAACATACTTATTCCAATTTTTCGTTGTTCAATTTTTAGCTTTCCATTCCTAAAATTAAAGCTAATTGCACATGTTAGAAAAAAGAAAACTGGGAAAATTAAAACAGAAAGGAGGTTGAAAGAGAGAATAAAAAAAATTAAATGGAATACTTGTGGACTTTAATGGAATATTAAGTTTTCGATAAAGAAAGAAAATTGTATTATTAAAGAGGAAGTTTCGTTTAAATGCACTGACAATTTGTATCTCGCACTCTTCATTTAACTCAACCTGGGGTTTTTTTTTATGTCAAGATGAAAATTTTTAATCGATTTTTAATGCACTTTCTGATATGCTAGAATTATAAAAATTACGTTCACAGGTGTGTCCGATGTCAGTACAAAATTTTAATATATTTAGAACTTAATTATAAATTATTACATTAATTTTAAGGCATTTTTCCGTTATCCCGCCACAGGTCATAAATCGCCAAATATTCTCTGTAGTTGGTACAATTTTTACACGAATCGAAACAACAATGCATTTAAGTATGCGCCAATAAACGCTTGCCAAAATATATCAAATGGCTGCGAAACTGGAAAGATGAATCATTTTAAATACTAAAAAGTAGAAAAAAAATACAAATACAAAATAAAGTGTGCATTTTAAAAAAATACTTTTTTTTATCAATTAATAGTTTAATATTAGTTAATTTACCGTTATACGTTGATAAATCGATTTAGAAATCTTAAAAAATAGTTTAAATAATGTTTTACTTTCCTCTAACTTAAAATCAAACAGAAAAAATATTATATATTTTTTAATAAATTCACTTGCTTACGCTTTCTATTAAGCAATGAATTATTCGTAATCGAGTTCGGTGCTTACGCCAAATTAATGTACTAAAACGGGAATTTTTGGAGAAAAACATGAATTGCAGTCAAAAAATGCGCGTGATTTTCCAGATGAACATCGATTGTTTATAAATGACTGTTTTTTAAAAAACAATTTTTCTTTTATGCATATTTTTACTTCAATTGGTAAATTCTCGAAAAAAGATAATTCGACTAGCTAGAGATATTTATCGAATCTTTGTCTAATAACTACATTTTCGAATTGAAACTTTATCGACAGTAAACAAATCCCCATTTTTTTTATTAATATATCATCTTTGATATAAACGGCCATATAATCTTCTAATGTCTACACTGAATTCAAAGATTTATTCGTCAGTCAATAGCAGTTTATCGTTTTTAAAGAAAATATCTTGGAATATACTTGTAGATCCTTTTCAAGATGTATAATCATGCACAATTTACTTTTATAGGTTACATGATACATTTCTTTTATAATCATCTAAACAGGTGATCGTCTTAGCCATTTTAGATTTGTGATATCTGTGACAATAAATCTAACCCTTATGAGAAAAGTGAACTCACGAGCTATAGTTATAGTTTAATGTACCATCGAAGTAATAACGAAAAATGTAATTATTCTTGATGAAAAGCTTTTTCGTGGTAGAGATTATCAAGATCTATTTGTAAATAAATCACTATCAAAGCGAAAACGTGATACATTCATTGCTTTTGCGTATATATATATTTTATATATTTCCAATCTGATTGAAACTCAACCATTCTTTGATAAACATGTCCAGGCAATAAAGGAAATTGGATGCATTAATCTTATTAAATTATTAATTTAATAAGATTAATATTAAATTAATAATTTCATTAAATTGATAATATTTTTTGAAAGAAAATCTTTTAAAGAGACTATTTTATAAAACTATTAAGAAAATTAATCTTATCGATTGAAATATGTTTTTCTTAATTTTATAAGTGCTAATCAAAATAACTGTTAATACTGAAATTTGAAAACACTTATTGAATACTACCAGTACCACACGGCTTTTTTTTCTTGAGATAATATAGAGAGAAATTTAAACAAGTGACTACTCTTTTTTTTATATATACAGCTAACCAGGCCCCTACCTGCCTGGCATGAATGCCTAGCTTGACGGGTTAGTACCTGGGTGCTGGGCGGAAATCGCCTGATCACAGCATGGCTGTGATCCACTTGACTATAGATTTGTTGGCATCGCTGCAGTGCTTGCTCTCTAGTGGTTTGCTACAGTTCTCTTTGTTTGCCGGTTCAAGGTTTCTATTTAACTTTGTTGAATTGGTTTATTTAAAAAAAAAGCAAAAATTAAGGAAGTGAAAGTAATTGGTCTCGTAATTTAGAACCTTGATGAGGTGACAGACAGACAGACAGCCAGCGCCCACCCTAGGGACCAGCTTTTGGCTAATGGCCAGGACGAACCCCTAAGCCTAGGGAGGGAAAAATATTACTATCCGGCGCTAGCTACAATAATTACAAGTTAAACTACAATTTTTACAAAGTATAAACGTTACCCAATTTTGCCACAAGGCTGGGCGAACGTTAAAATTATTACAATAATTGATATTTTACATAAACTTTAATTTTAGTTATTTATATAGCATTTTGAGATTAACATTATGATGACAATTATTTGTAGTCGTACATTTTGAATGCATTAGTACGTATACAATAACCTTTAGAGGTATAATATATTTTTAAATATGATTACAATATATAATTACAATATAAAATTCAAACAATTTTATTTACACGCAATAACATTTTGAAATACACTATATACAGTGGCCCCTCACCCACACGCGATACACGGCAAACAAACCTCATCACCAGAAACCCCCCCAAAAAAGTAACACCCGTACTCAAATGTAAAAATAAAAACTTATCCTTTTTTTCCCCCCTAAAATCCTCTATACTGTTTAAAACAGTGGTACGAAAAAGCAACCACCGAACATCGCGCATAAGTGAGAAGCCACTGTATTTACAATTTGGTACTGATACAATACATAAAACAAACTTTTATTTATTTATTTATTTATTTATTTATTTATTTATTTACTTACTTATTTATACTATAAGAGGAATTTGTATTTAATAAATGAATATTTTTGATTTAAGATATTATAATTTTCGTAAAGTTGAAATAGTTGCTTCTTATCAGATAGTATATCTAGAATATTGTCAAGAGTTGTTTTAGTTTCATTATATGTGAATTTATACTTCATAAATTTACATTTGTCAAATAAATAATGTAGTGGGTCACCTCTCTGACCACACTGACATAAGTCATCATCTCTCTTGCCAATTCTATGTAAGAATGTAGGAAACCTTCCACATCCACTGAGGAAGTAGAGTGAGACTTTATCTTTACATATAAGTGAGCATTGAACCTTTGGAATAATACTATGAGTAAACCTGCCGCACCCTGAGGAGTCCCAGTTGTGCTGCCACCTGTCCAGCAATTGCAATTTAATAAGCTTATTAAGTAAAGAGCATGGAAGTTTAACTTCCTTGCTTACTGGCAAGTTGCAGTACTGTGCGGCCTGTTACGCCAGCTTGTCCGCCAGTTCGTTGCCCACAATACCCACGTGTCCTTTCACCCACGTGATATAGAAAATTTTATTTTTATTTTCTTTTAGTAATTTATGAAGGTCAAATATTTGTTTATATTTAGGGAACGTATTGTTTAATGCTAATACTGTTGATTTGCTGTCTGAAAAAATTTTGGTTATTTTTTTATTTGTTGAAATAGCCCATTTTATCGAGTTAATAACTGCTGTAAGTTCAGCTTGAAATACTGTGTTGTTATTTTGAATTTTGCAAGATTGTTCTTTAATTTTAATTTGATCTTTAAAGGCCACATAAGCATATGCTGTTTTGTTATCTGTTTTAGAACCATCAGTATAGATCTGTGTTATGTTAGGTTTGTTTATGTTTACATCCGTCAAAATTAAATTGTTAATATATATTTCAGGATTTGTTTGAAATTTATAGACTTGTTTTTCAATTTTGTTACATTCTAATATTTGATTATTAAATATTAAGATGTCTTTATTATTTTTAATTTTGTATTTAAGATTTTTTGCTTCTAATGTAAATAATAACGGTGGAATGCCCAGGAGCACCTGAAGTGTGTGCGTCGATACATTCTTATAACATTTTGTTATTGATGTTAAGCAAATTCTTTGTATTGATTGTAAGTTTCTTTTATCAATTATTCTCAGATTATTGTACCAAACCTCCGAGCCGTAATCGATAATTTTCTCGAGGACAGTAAGGTACCATTCTCGAAGAAAATCTCGTCTTACCCCCCATGTCGTTGAAAAAACTCTTTTAATGGATGATGTTAATGATAAAATTTTACTTTTGATATTTAATATATGTGTATGCCAAGTTAGATTACTTTCATAGTGGATACCTAATAATTTAAGTGTTTCAATACGTTTAATTTTAATGTTATTTAGTTTAATTTGAGGTTCTCTGTTCCTTAAAATGTTTTTACCCAGCATTATATATACCGTTTTGTCTGTCGATATTTTAAGTTTTAGTTTTGTACAGATATTACTAAACAGCGATATCATTTTATTTGATTTATCTTCAAGTGCTCGTCGGCTATTTGCCGCTATGATCATATTAAAATCATCACAAAAAGCTTTTAAGTTATGGAATTTTTCAGAATATGTGATTAATATTATGTTCGCTATAAGCAGCCAGAGCAGGGGACCAAGACATGAACCCTGCGGGCAACCTTGTTATGTTTCTCTTTGTGTGTTAATACTCTGATAGTCTATTATAATTTTTCTATTAGTTAAAAATGTTAGTAATATATTTTTCAGGTATTGTGGAATGGGTAGTTTTTGTATTGTTTTGCCGAGGATAGTCCACTTTATATTGTCAAATGCACCCTGTATATCAAAAGATACCAAGATGCAATATTTGTTATACTGTAATTTTTTATGAATTTCATCGTTTACGGCTTGTAATAATTGAATAGTGTTTCGTCCCTCTCTGAAGCCAAATTGTTGTTCATGGAAGTGATTGTTAATTTCAAGTTAATGTATAATTCTGTGTTTAATTAATCTCTCCATAAATTCATATTAATACTTGGAAATTTTTCCAGAGAAAATTTCTCACGCCTTGCATTCATAATATTCAAATTTTTTTATTTGCTTAATAGGCGTATAGCCAACATAGTGAAAAAGTACCCAAGCCGGGACTCGAACCCGGGTCATCAGATTAGCGCACTGATGTTCTACCAACTGAACCACTTGGGAACGATACCCAGCTCGGAACTTTTTCGTCCCCAAGTGGTTCAGTTGGTAGAACATCAGTGCGCTAATCTGATGACCCGGGTTCGAGTCCCGGCTTGGGTACTTTTTCACTATGTTGGCTATACGCCTATTAAGCAAATAAAAAAATTTGAATATTATGAATGCAAGGCGTGAGAAATTTTCTCTGGAAAAATTTCCAAGTATTAATATGAATTTATTCAATTGTCGATGCTGGATTCTCTTTGATTTCGTGCTTGCCCCAGGGTTGGTGGCTCACTGAAAATATTCCATCTTGTGCTGCGTTTGTAGCCTTGCCAACATGTTATGGTGGAAAAAGTTCCGAGCTGGGTATCGTTCCCAAGTGGTTCAGTTGGTAGAACATCAGTGCGCTAATCTGATGACCCGGGTTCGAGTCCCGGCTTGGGTACTTTTTCACTATGTTGGCTATACGCCTATTAAGCAAATAAAAAAATTTGAATATTAATCTCTCCATTATCTTTCCCAGCATCGGGAGAAGGCAAATTGGACGATAGGATGAATGGAACTTTGGGTCTTTATTGTTTTTTGCAAAGAAGATAACCTGGGCAATTTTTCAATTTGCTGCGAAATAATTTAAAGATAGACATTTATTAAAAAGATCGCGAATAAGACTTTTGTAGTTTTTGAATAAGTTTTTGATTAAAAATGCATCAATTTTGTCATAGCCCGGAGCTTTCAGATTATTCTGTTCTGATAGTGCATAATTTATTTCTTTAGTTGAGAAAAGTGGTGGGGTGGGAGAATTTTGTGTTTCCCTTACAAAGTTAGATAAAGGAGGATCAGGATTTTCTTGTGTGGGAAAATGGTGATTTAGCAAGTTTGTAAATGTATCTGAGATTGTGGAATATATATTAGAGCCAGTAAGTGTCGTATGTAAAAAATGTTGGTTTGTTGTATTTTTTGCTGTTACAATTTGGAATGTTTTTCCAAATTTATCAATAGTCTGTGTACAAAATTTTTGCCAAGATTTGGCCTTTTCTGATTTGATATGTTTTTTATATAGTGCTCTTTCTTTCTTTAGTAGTATTTTCCATTTAGTATCACCTGTTTGTTTAAATCTCCTATTTAATGTGGCTATTTTGTTTCTGTGGGACTTCAGAGAGGCGTTCCACCATGTAAATGTTGGATATAGTTTTAATTGTTTCTTTTTGAGAGTGGAATTACATGTTTCTAAAATATTATTGTTAAAGGTATCTAGCCAGTTGTCTAATTCTTGCGTTGTTGTTATAATGTCAAGTTCATTTTGTAAGTCAGATACATATTTCTTAAAATTTTTGTTAAATTTTTTAAAAGTTGTATATTTGGTTTTAAATCTACCTAATTTTATGTAGTTAATTGAAAGTGCTATAGAAAATCGAATGTACCTGTGGTCTGACTTACTCATATTTTCTACGTCCACATACCACGTCTGGATTCTTTCAGAAATGTCCTGAGAGCACAACGTCACATCCGGATTAGTGGCACAGGGATTGTCAATTTGTCCAATGAATGATGCTGGTGCTTCAGAATCATTTATAAGAATCAGTTCTCTTGCCAATAGCAGGTATGTCAATATTGATCCCCTCTCATCCTCTTTTTGATAACCCAGGAGTGCCAAGTAGGCGTTAAGGTCTGCACCCAGTATCAGGTTTGTCATTGGGTTAAACTGATCTAACCATTTCATATCCTCAAGCAGGTTACTTTTTGGTTTAGAGTACAATGATCCCACTGTGAGTCTTCCTGTTGTTGTAGTAATATTGACGAACACTACATTTTCATCTGAGTAAGTGTGGATGGCTGGAACATCCGGTCTAGTTATCACAACTGCAGCTGTTTGATTTGTGGATGTAAAGACTTTCCATGCTGTTGATGGAATACCCCAAACTTTGTTTTTGATGTGGTAATAGTCTTGGATGAGTAATATTGTAATTTTATTTTCATTGGCAAAGCCCCAGAGATGGTGTGTAGCTGCTCGACTGTTTTGTAGATTAATTTGTAGACATTCTAAATTTTCACTAAAAGGTGCTATTGTTGGTGTATGTTGAGATTGTATATCTTCTTTATTTAAAATATTGAATTGGAAATGCTATTTTTAACGAAGTTATTTCTATTGTAGAGATGATATTGATATATGGAACATTGACTTGTGTTTGCTGCATGATGAAAGTCATTTTCTGTATCTTTACAGTTTACACATATGTGTTCTGTTGGATTGTGTTTTACTTTACACTTGTCAGAATTGTGAGACTTCGTGCAGTACGTACATGCTCTTGGATATTGACATCTATTTGATACATGGCCGTATCTCTGACAGTATCCACAACGTATTACTGGGCGATATTGTTCAATCCTACACGAGTTGAAACCAATAAGGAGTTTTCCTTTATTCAGTAGGTAATTGGCTATGTTGGCTTCCACACTTAGAACAAGTTGATATGTTTTAGATGTTTTTCTTTGAATGACTTTAAAAATAGTTATTGGTGTATCCATGTTTAGATCTTCTATTATTGCTTGTGTTATTTCTTCTTGTTCTGTAATGTTAGGAATGCCAAGTATTATAATTTTCTTCGTGTTATATGGAGTATATTGAGTTTCTATAACATCTTTCAATGCTTCAACTTTGTCAATGAAGGTCCAAAGGGCTTTTGTTTCTTCTGGGCTGTCAGATTGTATTATCAGAAGATTTTTATCACGTGCTGGACTGCATACAATATGTGGAAGATCTTTAGTTTCTTTAACTTTTCTATTCAAAATATCTTTTATTGTTGCCATTGACATTGTCGTGTTTGGCTTCTTGTGTAATAATACTGCAGCTTTAGAGATGCCTATTTTATTCTTTTTTGGGATATTTTCCTTCATTGACTGCTGCAATACTTCTGAGTAACTAGTTTGGGATATATCTATTTTTGCTTGTTCTATAAGTGAGTACTCTCCCGTCTGGTCCATTTTTTCCAATATTTTGTTCGTCTTTGTTTCTATGTTTTGTTTACGTTGTGTTTCTTTGTTTCGAGTTTTTTGAAGTTCTTCTATTGATGCAATGCCCGTACTTATTGATAACCTCTGTGGTTTTGGTTTTTCTGATTTTAATTCCTGAATTTCGCAGAGTAGTTGCTGTATCGTTTGATCTCTTTCTTTTACTAACTTTTGAAGATCTTTCCCTACCTGCTCAAGGAGTTTTACATCTGTTAAGAGATTGTTTATTTTCGTATTTTCTTGGATGAGTTTAGCTATTTGTTCATCTTTTGAGATCAATGATTCTTTTAATTTTTTATTTTCTTCTTGTGTCTTTCTGATTCCTTCTAATTGTTGATTTATTAGTTGAGCCTCGTTTTCGGTTTTATCCTGTTGATTCTGTCTTTGTGTTGTAGTGTCCTGTTTTAATTTTTCTAGTTTTTCTTCTAGTTCTTTCTTCTCTTTTTCTAAGCTTAAGATCTTTTCTTTCTGGAATGTCCTTTCCTTTGCTGTTTTTTCTGTGAAGTTGAATCTTTCTTCATATTTTTCCAGTCTTTTGTTAATTTCTTCTTTGTATTTACTCGCCTCGTCTGCGTCACCTTTTTTCATTCTTCGTAGGAAGTCGTTGTATTGGTTCATCAATGCTGTTAAGTCCATTCTTATTGTGTTTTTCTGTGTGAATTTTTGATACTTTATACTTGGGTTTTGGGTGTTATAGCGTCTGGATCTTCGTTTTAATACTGTTCGTGAAGTATTAAAAGCCGTAGTTGCTTCTGGACTTAAATGTGCAATTTTGTATTCAGACTCCGTTGTTTTCGAATCATCTGAGTCATGTGAGTCCTGAGGTTGAATTGGCGAACTTTTTAGTTCGTCTTCCATGATGTTTTATTTTTGTCCAGTACTATAATTTGTTATCAAATGCGTATTTATAAGTATTTAACGTAACTAAATGATATAGATTACAACTTATTTTTGTTAACTTTTCCAACTATAAATTGACGAATTTGATTAATTTGAGGTAATGTTTTTTGCCATTTAACAATATATCTTTATGTATCTGAATAATTACTATATTTTGTTACTTTTACACTTATATTAAACTTTTCATTTATTAAACTAGGCATCACTGGAGTCTAATCATGTTTAATGAAGGAAAGGGTAAATAGGAAAGGTCATAGCAAAAATCAGTGATCTAAATCACTGGAAATGACTAAGATAAAAACTTAATGTTATATGTGGGGCAAATTTGGAGATTATAATAATAATAAAAGAATAAAAATAAAATAAAATAAAAATGATAGAATGAAAAAAAATATTAGAAATATTAACCTCATCCGACTAATTTATCACCAGAAAAACCACTTTCATTTCCTTTTTGCAAAGTGGAAAGAAGGAACGACCTTGAAAAAAAATAGCTTTCAAAGTGATCAACATTTCTTTCGACTCGTAATAAATTGCTTAGTGAGATTTATGACCCTACTCAACTCTAGATAAATGTTTCAAGAGATCTACTAAATTAATAAACTGTTATTATGTGAAACAGACTAAAAAACATTTGTACAATAATTATAAACATTGTTATACTGATTACACTCTTACGTTCAGACCCTGCAATATGTGTTTTTTCTTCTGACGTATGAGTAATTCCAATGTTGCAATCATGAACTATGAACTCATTCTTTTTTTACTTTAATTTTCTCAGTCCTCTCCAAAATGTAAGCGCGTAAACAACTAGAGCGAATAAGCTCTAAAATGTCATATGAATATAATCTAAACCTAATTGTTAAATGTTAACGTTATTGTAATGTCCATCTGTTCTAATTTAGTGAATTAAATAATCAAGAATGTGTTTTAAAAGAAGTTTAATTATTTGCAGTCAAAGCCTAATTAAATACTTAGTTTTTCAGTGAAGTGTTCCATATGATCGATTTACCAATCCCTTGAATTTACGTGGATTATCTTACACTTTAATGGATACACAATTGGAGATTAAATCATGAGATGCACCTTCAGAAAAGGTAAGAAAATTTATCTTATCCTTTTTAATCTTCTTGAGATAACATCAGCGCTCGATCAGTGATATCGAACTCCTCCTTCAATGATTATTGAGACTGAAAAATTGTCTCAGAAGGAAGGTGTGAATTAAAAACTGAAAAACTGAAAAACATTTTAAAACTCATTTAGAAAGCACATAGAACTAATTTCAAAAGAAAGAAAATAAATATAAGAATCTTTAAAGAAATAATTAAATAAAACTTAATAAAAACAATAAAGAAAAATTAATCGAAGAAATGGCTTTCTCAAAAGAAACACAGATAATTGAAAAGTTAAACAAAAATAACTATTCTATATGGAAGTTTAAGGTCCAAATGTTATTAATCAAAGAGGATTTATCTGAATTAATAACAGAAGAACCACCAAACCCAATAACACCTGAATGGCAAAAAAGGGACAAGAAAGCAAGGGCAATAATTAACTTAAGTCTTGAGGACTCACATATCGTTCATATAAGAAATTTAACCACATCAAAGGAAACATGGGACAAATTAAAAAATATTCACGAAAGAGGCAATCTGTCAAGCAAACTTTATTTGCTTAGAAAATTATATGGAGCTAAATTACAAGAACATGGCAATATGCAACGTCACATAACAAACATTCTTGAAACCATCGACAAACTCTCCGCAATTGGAGAAAATATAAGTGAATCGCACATATCAGCACTATTACTGTGTTCACTTCCACCTAGTTACAACACACTCATAACGGCTCTGGAAGCCCGGCCGGAAAATGAATTAACACCAGATTATATTAAAAATAAACTTGTCGACGAATATACTAAACGAGTAGAAAACTCGGAACCAACCGAAAATTCGGCAAAAGCGTTTAAAACACAGAAAAAGTACGTAAATAATGATTACAAAAATCATAATAAATATTGCACGTATTGCAAACAAAATAATCATAACTATAAAGAATGCTGGCACTTAAAAAACAGAAATTCACAAAAATCTACACCGAATAAACAATCATTTAAACCAAAGAAGTTTACATCGTCGCTCTGCTTCGAAAACACAATCGGTGATAGTGAAAATGATAGGTACGAAACGAAAGAAAAAATAAATAAAAACGTACAAATAAATCATAACAAAAATCAAGATGCAGCATTTATAATCGAAAAGCCTGGAAAACCAACCTGGATTATTGATTCCGGAGCATCCTCTCATATTGCGAACAGCAAAGAAATATTTACTGAAATAAACAACACCGAACAAACATCCGTAATAATCGCGAACGGAAACACACTCAATTCCTATGGATCCGGTGAAGTTATGATTACAACAAAAACATCAAACGGGGACTCAAATAAAATAAAATTAAAAAACGTGTTATATGTTCCAGATTTGGAAACAAACTTAATTTCTGTGAGTAAAGCAACTCAACACGGTTACAAATTAATATTTGAAGACGAAAAATGCATGCTATCCTGTAACGGCAAAACGTATCTGGAAGCGAAAAAGAAAAATAACTTATATGAGGTAATTCTCTCAGATACAGATATCCCAAACACAGCAAATATCGCAAACGACTGCAAAAATAAAGAATGTCTAGAACTTTGGCACAAACGCCTAGGTCATAGAAATTACGAAAGTATAAAACAAATGATGAAAAACAACTTGGCCAATGGCATAAAATTAAATAACTGCAGTCATAGTACACACTGTGAAATATGCATAAAGACAAAAACTACTGATGCACCATATCCAAAATTATCTGAACATAAAACGACACAGGTACTCGACCTGATACATACAGATGTCTGTGGACCGATAAGAACAACCTCTTTAGGGGGGAAAAGGTATTTCGTCACATTTATTGACGACCACTCAAGATTTACTGTTATATATTTACTATCTCACAAAGATGAGGTCTCAGACAAAATAAAGGACTATACTCAAATGGTTCACACACAATTCGGGAGATATCCCAAAGCATTCAGATCGGATAACGGGGGCGAATATATCGGTAAAAATACGGAGGACTTTCTTAGAAAAAGAGGTATAAAACACCAATTTACTATTCCACACTGCCCGAGCCAGAACGGGATTGCTGAAAGGAAGAATAGGAGCCTGATAGAAATGACCCGAGCTATGCTCTCAGAAGCTGGGTCACCCCACAGGTTCTGGGGTGAAGCAATAAATACAGCAACACATCTCCAAAACAGACTACCAACAAAGGCTACAAATAAAACTCCGTACGAAATTTGGTTCGAGAGAAAACCAAACTTACATTACCTTCGAGTATTTGGCTGTAAAGCTTATATATACATAAACAAGATACATAGAGGAAAATTAGATAACACACTCAGGGAAGGAATATTTATGGGATATGATAAACACTCAAAAGGTTATAGAGTATACACTAAAAATAATGAAATCATAATCGGGAGAACTGTAAAATTCTTAGAGAATAACACACACATTCTGAATGAAGAAAATAATGAACCAGAATGCCTGCTTGATAACAAAAATTATATTGAAACGGAAATAAACAATACAGAACAAACACAAGCAGAACCCGATCAAAACATTCCTACATTAAGAAGGTCAGAAAGGACAAACAGGGGAGTTCCACCCAATAGATATACATCCGATAGTTACATCTGTATAGTAAAAAACGATGAAACAATAGAACCGAAAAATTGGAAAGAAATCAACGAAATAAAAAATCCTAGAGAAAAAGAAAATTGGCTCAAAGCCACAGATGCGGAAATAGACGCGCTAATGAAAAAAAAAACATGGGAACTGGTAGAACCACCACCAAACAGAAAAATAATAGGATCAAAATTGATCTTTAAAAGAAAAGTCGATAGCTCAGGAAAATCACCCATATATAAAGCAAGACTTGTTGCACAAGGATTTAGCCAAAAATTCGGTGAAGATTATGACGAAACATTTGCACCAGTAGTGCAACATACCACCATTCGTGCATTTTTAACCGCAGCCGCTTATAAAAATCTAGATGTACACCATATTGATATAAACGCGGCATTCCTTCACGGAAATTTACAAGAAGAAATTTACATGCAACAACCAGAGGGTTACATAGATAAAAACTCTAATTATAAAGTTTGTAAACTAAACAAGACCATATACGGTCTCAAACAGGCAGCAAGAGCCTGGCACATGAAAATAGAAACTTCATTAAAAGCACTTAATTTCACGCAAAGCACAGCCGATACATGCTTATTCATAAGAAAAGAAAAAGAAAATTTCACATACGTAATAATCTATGTAGATGACATACTTATAGCAAGTAAACCGGAAATAATAAAAGAAATCGTGAAAACATTAAACGAAGAGTATGAATTGAAAAATTTAGGACAAATAAAGAGATACTTAGGAACCGAAATAGAAAAATTACCGAACGGTTACGCACTAAACCAAAAATAATTGAAGAATTAGCTAAGAAATTTAACCTTGAAAATGCGAAACCATACAGTACACCAATGGAACCCGGTTTTAATAAAATAGAAGATGAGGAAAATTTGTTACCAAACAACACAGAATATCGAAAAGCGATAGGATCACTTCTTTACATCGCGACAGTTACTAGACCAGACATATCAGCACCAGTCAACATCCTTAGTAGACGTAATGAAGCACCGCGAAACAAGGACTGGAATGCAGTAAAGAGAATTATCAAATATTTAAACTGTACAAAAAATTTAAATTTGGTTTTAAATACAAAAAAGTTACCAAAATTGGAAATATATACCGACTCAGATTGGGCCGGAGATATAACAACGAGAAAATCAACTTCAGGCAGTATTTACATGTTGGGAGACAATCCAATACAGTGGATCACAAAAAGGCAGACATGTATTGCCTTATCATCTGCTGAAGCAGAATATATATCTGCAGCAAATGCTTGTCAAGAAACTTTATGGTTAATTAAATTACTGGAAGATTTAGGATTAACTCAAGAAAAACCAATAATAATGCATGAAGTCAATCAAAGTTGCATAAAAATGATACACAACGAAAAGTTTGGTAAGCGTACCAAACACATTGATGTAAAATTTCACGCCATAAAACAGCTTAGAGAAGAAGGAATCATAGAATTAAAATATTGTCCTACAGATCGGATGATAGCAGACGCGTTAACCAAGCCCATACCCAAGCCTGCACTGGAAAGACATAGAAATTCAATGAAACTTTTTATGATCAATTCCTCGGAAGAGCTTAAGGGGGAATATTAGAAATATTAACCTCATCCGACTAATTTATCACCAGAAAAACCACTTTCATTTCCTTTTTGCAAAGTGGAAAGAAGGAACGACCTTGAAAGAAAATAGCTTTCAAAGTGATCAACATTTCTTTCGACTCGTAATAAATTGCTTAGTGAGATTTATGACCCTACTCAACTCTAGATAAATGTTTCAAGAGATCTACTAAATTAATAAACTGTTATTATGTGAAACAGACTAAAAAACATTTGTACAATAATTATAAACATTGTTATACTGATTACACTCTTACGTTCAGACCCTGCAATATGTGTTTTTTCTTCTGACGTATGAGTAATTCCAATGTTGCAATCATGAACTATGAACTCATTCTTTTTTTACTTTAATTTTCTCAGTCCTCTCCAAAATGTAAGCGCGTAAACAACTAGAGCGAATAAGCTCTAAAATGTCATATGAATATAATCTAAACCTAATTGTTAAATGTTAACGTTATTGTAATGTCCATCTGTTCTAATTTAGTGAATTAAATAATCAAGAATGTGTTTTAAAAGAAGTTTAATTATTTGCAGTCAAAGCCTAATTAAATACTTAGTTTTTCAGTGAAGTGTTCCATATGATCGATTTACCGATCCCTTGAATTTACGTGGATTATCTTACACTTTAATGGATACACAATTGGAGATTAAATCATGAGATGCACCTTCAGAAAAGGTAAGAAAATTTATCTTATCCTTTTTAATCTTCTTGAGATAACATCAGCGCTCGATCAGTGATATCGAACTCCTCCTTCAAAAAAAGGGGGTGAGAGGGGAAATTTTGTGAAGAATCCTGATCAGAAAAATATTAGTGACCAATGCTTATGAGCGTCGCTGCACCCGGAGTAAAAAAAAAAAAAAAAAAAAAAAAAAAAAAAAGAGAGAGATTTTATTAATTATACAAAACCTAATATTATAGTTTAAATTTAAGATTAGGCCATTTGGATTACTATTGCTATGCAAAGACATTCACAAGATAAGACATATTATGGAGAGTCTATATTCTAAAAACCTTTTATTTACAATATCTATATTATTTCCCCGCCATGTGGAAAGAGAGAGAAAAAAAAAAAAAAATAAACTTAAATTGATGAATTTAACGAATTTGTTGAAAATTCTGACTCTGTAACAGGTAAATAGACAACAACTCGAGAAGTTTAGTATTAAAAGTGTGCCAGAGAAGGGAGAAAAAAAAAAAAAAAAAAAAGTTTTCACTCGCCTGTAAACTCTGTTTTCACTCGCCGAACGAGATCGACGCTGCACTTGAAAATGTATAAACCCTTGAACATTTGTAAATGTGGAGGGAGGGGGAGGGGGGGGGGGGAGAGGGTGGTAAAAAATAAATTAGCGAATGAAAATAAGTTAATATATTGAGAAGCATAAGAGATAGTAATAGAGACGGGAATTATAAAACGCCCTCTAGCGACACTAAATAAGTGTAGATGAAAATGCTTATTCAAAAATAATATGTCACATCAAAACCTTCAAAATGATATGCAACACGGAATGAAAAGAATAAAATTGAAAGACAATGAAAATATTTAATAAGACGCCCTCTAGTGGCACCCGTAATAAAACTAACACAATATTTAATAAAAAGTGACCCTAAAAATAATAAAGAAGCAAAATGCTACAACTTAGCTTTAAAAAAAAAAAAAAAAAAAAACATTAAGAATTTTGAAAAAGCGCCCTCTACCGGACACAAAAAGGTATAGAAAAACATAAAAGAAATGAAAACTGGAAGTGTGTAAAAATACCTAAAAGTACACACCAAACACGACTAACATGGAAAAAAAAAAAAAAAAAGCACGATTGGTATAAAAAAGCTGAGGAAAAAACAATTGTGGTTAACTCCTTACATATGAAAATTACACCCACTGTGAACTTATCGAAAGGTCAAGGGAAAAAAAACAGTCAAGAAAAAGGGGGGGGGGACCAAATCCGTGCCATGACAAAACTATATCCCCTCCCTCCAACGGCCAAATGATGTTTCATTAATTTGCTATATTGCAGTACTAAATTGCAAAAAAAAAAAAAAAGTGTTAAAGTGTCTCTGATATACCATACCCACAAACATTAATTGAAAAAAAAAAAAAAAAAAAAAAAAAAAAAAAAAAAAAAATTCTTTCTTCACCTGACTAGGCATCCCCAGAGGTAAAATGGCGATTGTTTCTGTGCAACAAAATTGGGTAAAACTAGGTTGCGCCGCCAGCCGCCTGAGTTGAGCCCGGCGAATGGGAACACCAGATTTGTCTATCCAGGTGCGCTTCGGTCGGACTGGAAGACCGCTACCTGCGGATCCTCCAACCCATTACCCAAGTGAGCGACGACAGAGGTCGTTGCGATTACGCGGAGGAACCCACATCTCAGAGGAAACCTCCCCGTAGACACTCGATGAACCCTCCGAGACAACCCAGTGACTTCGTCGCTGAAACCCCATAAGGAGAATCTGTCCCTAGGTCATATGCCAGGCTTCTCGACGGCCCTTGCTTTCCCACGGCGTCCGATCATTGAGCTCATGGAAAGGCGAACGACTGGTTCATATTCCGTGGGTAACAAAATTGGGTAAAGTTAATTCCTCCCAAATGCTTGATTCTGAATGAATTCGGGGTGCAGAACAAGAATATGACCATAAGAAATATGAATTGACTACGGCATTGTATGTAATATATCAGTTAAGATTTAAACTTTGAATAAAAATCTTTTATAATGTTTAACTTTTTACGTATTGGAGGAAAACTAAAATAATAGTTTGTAGGAATTTCGCATGAAGTACAATGAATTTTGATGCTGAGATTTGAGAAAAGGGCGATTGTTACTAACTACACTGTGAAACAAAAATGGGTAAAGTTAATTCTTCCGAAATGCTCGATTATGAATGAATTTTGTATGCTGAACAAAAATATGACCATAGGAAATATGAAGTGACTACTGTATTGTATGTAATATGCCACTTAAGTTTTAAACTTTGAATTAAAAAACTTTTCTGGCGTTGACTTTTTAAGTATTGAAGTAAAACTAAAATAATGGTTTGTAGATATTTCTCATGAAGTATAATGAATTTTGATGCTCCGATTAGAGAAATGGGCGATTGTTTCTAACTACCTTGTGTAACAATATTGGGTTAAGTTAATTACTCCCAAATGCTTGATTCTGAATGAATTCGGTGTAATGAACAAGAATATGACCATAATAAAGATGAATTGACTACGGTATTGTATGTAATATACAGTTAAGATTTAAACTTTGAATTAAAAAAAACTTTTCTGACGTTGGACTTTTTACGTATTGTGAAGGAAAATTAAATAATGGTTTGTAGGAATTTCGCATGAAGACAATGGATTTTGATGATGAGAATAGAGAAAAGGGCGATTGTGTCTAACTTAACTGTGCAACAAAAATAGGTAAAGTTAATTTATCCCAAATACTTGATTCTGAATGAATTCGCTGAGCATAACAAGAATATGACCATAAGAAAAATGAATTGGCTAAATGTATTGCATGTGACATACAGTTAAGATTTAAACTTTGAATAAAAAAAAACTTTTCTGAGTTTTGACTTTTTAAATATTAAAGGAAAATTAAATAATGTTTTGTAAGAATTTCGCACAAAGCACGATGCATTTTAGTAAGAAAACTTAATAAAAGTATGAGTGTTTCTAACTATAAATAAATAGTTTGAAATACAAATTTACACGTAAAAGAGAGAAGCTTGAAAAAATATTCTTTTGGCATTAAATAATTTATCTGGTAGTTTTTTGTCACTAAACAGTTTAATAAATTACATTTATATAAAAAAGTATGCATTAAAATGTACAAACATTACGTCTGATTAGTATAAATTTAAAAATAGGATTACTTTTAATACAGACACTTTTTCTAATTAAAATAGACAATATAATAAATTATAACACCTTGTAATAATATATTCCTTTTAAATGCTAAAAGGTTTAAATTAACAACATAAAACAACTTTTATTAGGTGGTTTGACATGTTTCGGCTCACTCCATGCCATTTTTAAAAACAAATGAGAATATTCCATAATTGCACGGTCTTGGAAGTTATTATTGAAAATGTTACCATTTAATTTTCATGTACTTTTTAAAAAATATGCACGTTATCTTTTATTTTCACTTGGTTGTTTATTTTCATAACTTTAACCATGGAGTAACGATGCAGTATCTTTTAACTTACCGAAATTGTGGCTCGAGTTACTCCATGGTTACAGATATGAAACAAAACAACCAAGTAAAAATAAAAGATAACGTGCGTAAATTTTAAAAAGTACATGAAAATTAAATGATAGCATTTTAAATAATAACTTCAAAGACCGTGCAATTATGGAATATTCTCATTTGTTTTTGAAAATGGCAAGGAATGAGCCGGAACATGTCAAACAACCTAATAAAAGTTATTTTATGTTGCTAATTTACACCTTTTAGCATTTAAAAGGGATTTAAAGTAGACATATAAAAAAACAGTAAAAACAATTGTAAACATTTAAGGTGCAAACTCCACCTTTCTTTTCAGTACAATTTGCACGCAATCAAAAAATATGTCAAAAGCCAACTAACTCATGTGGAACCTGCATCAAACCAACTATTACAGTTAAATTTAAAGTTAACATTTTTAAAGAAGAGATTATTCATTTGGAATATTTCTAGCTTCATTTATTGGATTAGCTGCTCAATTCGTGTTCCGGGATTTAAAAAAAATTCGACCTATGTAAACATTACAATTCCGTTCAACAATCGTAGTTTTCGCAAAGTCAGGCAAATGGTCTTTTTCTATTGCATGTGAAATTAATTTAGAGTTTGGATTCTTAGATTTGAATGAATGTTTATGCTCTTTGATTTGTGTTTGTAGGGTACGACTAATTTCACAAATGTATACTGCGTCATAGTTTTTACATGGAATTCTGTAAACAAGGTCTTTCTGTTGTTCAAACGGATAGCTGTAGTTGAATTTACATAGAATATTTTGCAGTTGTCTCTGTGGGACAAAAGCTGTTTCTATATTGAATTACTTGAGGCGTGCTGAGATTTTTCTGATAGGCTTCTGTAATAAGGGATAGATACGAAAAATTTATTTACCTGACGTTAGTATAGAGGAAGTATCACAGAGTTCCATTACACTATAAAAACTATTCAGAAAAAGTTCTTTTTATAAATTTCTTATTTAAGACTCAGAAATATTTTGGTTTCTGGGGTTTCTAAACATAAAAAACGCTTTTCGGAATTGTGGGTGAACAGGATATTGTATATTTCCGTTCGTAGTTGTATTATATTTTCAAAAATTATGAATTGTTTGTCATTTTTAGCAATGAAATAGTTATAAATTACTCAATTTTTAACATTTAACAATAAAATGCGTTGATTTAAGGCGTTTTATGTAAATCATTGATTTAGATGATACTGAAATGTGTTGATATTTACCAAATAAAGGAATTTTTATAAACGAACTTTTATTTTAGCAGTTTTGGGTTTAAGGTTTATATTGAAGTTTAAATATTGAGTATTTTTGATTTCTCCACAAATATCAACTAATAACATTTTAATAAATTGTAATTGTTTCCAAAATCTATATTATAAGGTCGCTGCTATGCTCTGTTTTTTTAGGTTTCCATGAAAGCTGTATCTAAAAACGTATATAATATCATTTAATTTTTGGTTTGTGGACGATTTGATAATTTGTGTGGATGATTTGATTTATACAGAAAAAAGTTTTGTGATGACCACATCATACTAATTGCGTGCTGTTATCATTTTATTGTTTTAAACGCACGGAAACACCCTGTCTTCTTTAATGAGGTATAAAAATTTCCTAGAAATATATTTATATATTTTTACCAAAATGATGATATGTTTGATAATTAGTGAACGCGTTAGCAAGCTAAAACTTTCGCAATTATTAAAAACACTGGCGATTATTTTTAAACTTTTTCTCGCCACTATTTTAAAAAAATAAATTTTGTAGTACATTTCTCTTGGACATGTTATCAAATTATATGTAAAATATTTTTGTTTTGAGAAAGTGGTGCGAGATAGAATTAGAAATTATTCGCAAATGGCAGCCCTGTAACAAGTGATCATGTCTTTTTAGATGCTAGTAGTGGGGAAACGACAGTTCTGGGTCAGCCGGTGGCACTGTGGCACCGTGCCACCGGCCGGAGGCACCGACCCTCCGCTCCTCCAGCTGCACCGAGCCTCCGGCGGGGAAAAATAATTTTCTACTGTAACACGAGGGGTGAAAATAAGAAATCTAAGAAGAGGTTAAATGAACAAGATTATCATACTATAAGATGAATATTGATTTTATATACTAATTTTGAAAGACAAACACCTTAATGAGTATCACTAATTAAGCGAAACAATGGAAAAATATGAATTTTAACGAAAAAAAGCTGATTTCTTAAGAATTTTTTAACTATAAGACGAGAATATCAACTTATAAGAAGAAATTTAAACTTACATTTTAGTTTTTGAACAATCATTACATTAATGAATACTGATAATTAGACAAAATATCCATTTTTAACGAAAAAAGCTGACTTCTTACAAATTTTTCAACTATAAAAGGAGGATATCAAATCATAAACCGAATATTAAACATATATATTAATATTGAATAACAAACGTCTTAATGAGTATTACTAATTACACGAAACAATGAAAAGAATATCAAATTTTAACGTAAAAGTTGATTTCTTATGAATTTTTCAAATATAAGATGAGAATATCCAACTATAAGATGGATTTTAAACTTATATTATAGTTTCTGAACAATGGACACCTTAATGAGTATAATAATTAAGCAAAAGAAAATATTACTTTTAACGAAAAAAGCTGATTTTTTAAGACTTTTTCAACTATAAGATAAGGATATCAAATCATAAGCCGTAGATTAAACATATATATTAATTTTGAACGACGAACATCTTAATGAGTATTACTAATTAGAAGAAACAATCGAAAAATATCAATTTTAAGGTATAAAGCTGATTTTTTAAGAATTTTTCAAGTATAAGATGGTAATATCAACTTAAAAGAGGAAATTACACTTATATTTTTTAGTTTTTGAACCGTAATACACAGAAAATATTCAAAATTTGAATGATTTTTACCAAATTAATTGATTTTTTCATACAATAATAAGTGTTTTAGCAGCAATTACATAATTTTATTGTATATAACTGATAACTGTACATAATATAATCTTTTTATATCATTTAGACTTGAAATAAGAACCATGTGTGAGTAAAAAAAACAGATGTTTCTTTATTCTCAATACGCAAACTTTTTTTTTTTCATTCCCCAACTGTAGCACTTATGAGGGATGGCAATAATCCAACCCCCCATACATTCTAAGAAAAGGGGAGACATAACAATGACCGTCTAGGACACAACTTTTACTTTGATGTAATATAAATATTATTCACTATCAATGTTTACAAAAAATCCATGTTGGGTGATAGATATGTGTTATATTTTAATAAAGATTACCCTTTCCCCATCTTCTTAACGATTGCTAATAATTATACAAAAGAAAAGAAATATCGGTTTTTAACGAAAAAAGGTGAATTTTAATGAATTTTACACACGTTTTCGGTATTATTATACACTAACACATAGGATTTTATTTCTTAGATGATTACAATACAGAGAAAAGTATATACCTTTAGATTAGTTGACGGGAAAAATTTCATAGTAATTATATAAACTCCTGTTTACATCACTAATTTAAATATGAAAATAAGGATTTATAGGATAAAATAAATAATCTTAACTTATCCTTAGTAATTTTTACGCAATTCCAATGATTTTATACCATGTTTTACACGAGTTTTATATTAACTTCCAATATTTTCCATGATAAGATTAAATATTTTTTATCACAGAAATAACACTATCTAAATTTTCACTTAAACTATTATTCTAAGTATTGATATCCACTTGTAGCATTGCTTTACTTAAACTTTTACCTGCAATCTTGTGAACTTCTATAATAATTACCCTGCTTACGCATATCGAATTTAGTAAACAACATTCTTTTTTCTACACGAATACACGAAGCTTTTTTAAATTTTCCAGTTTTAGCAGAATATGCCTAAATATAAACTTTTATTTCAAATAGCCTAGTTTATGAAAACAATACGTAGTACCAAATATTAGACAACATTTTAACCCGAACTTAGATACTTTTCCCATACCTATTTTAACATAACTTAAATGATTTAATATTATTTTACCCATTTCTTTCAGAAATATACATATAAAATTATGGATTTACAGAGTAAATATCCAATTTTAGCTTTCACTTACCAATTTTTTACACCATTTCAGTGATTTCGAGCTATTTTCATGTCACAGAAACGGAAAAATAATTGAATACAGACGCGAGTAAATAATATTTGTATTGTATTTTCCATTCAAAGATTTGAAACTCAAGTTAAAATTTATGTTATAAGTATTGATATCCACTTTTAGTTATACTTTTACTTGAAACCATATGAACTTGTAGAACCTTGCTTACGCATATTGGAGTTTAGTACACACTGTTATCTAAATGAATATGAATACCTTATTGTTTTAAATTTTCCAATTTTAACAGAATATGCACGAATATAAACTTTAAGTTTATCTAAACATTTTATTTCAAATACCCTAGTTTATGAAAACGATACATATTACCAAATATTAGACATTTTAACATGAACTTAGATACTGATCACATACCTATTTTAGCATAACTTATTAACATGCAATAGCATTTTATCCATTCCTTTCAGAATTATACATATAAATATATGGATTTAACGAGTAAATATCCAATTTTAGCTTGCATTTTAGTGATTTTTTACACCATTCCAATGATTTCGAGCTATTTTATATCACAGAAACGGAAACATATCTGAACATAAACGCCTGTAAAATAATATTTGAACTGTGTTTCCTATTCAAAAATTCAAATCTCAAATTAAAATTTATGTTCTATCACTTATCAACAATTTATCCCACATAATTTTTACCATAGAAACATCGTAGAAATTAAATATACGTTAAATGAAAATAATAAATTGTAAGTACCTAAAAATATCAAACACAAAATCTATTAATCAAAACTTAAATAATTTAAAAAAATTAAAAGTTTTTACGAAGTTAAAAAAAAAATTTACAAATGAAAAAAAAATTTACAAATGAAAAAAAAAAATTTACAAATGAAAAAAAAAAAAATTTACAAATGAAAAAAAAAATTACAAAAAAAAAAAGTTTTTACAAAAAAAGTTAAAAAAAATATTTTACAAAATAAAAAAAAGTTTTTACATAAAAAAAGAAAAAAAAAAATTACAAAGGTTTAATATATTACAAAAAGTACCCATTTTTTTTACAAAATTTAAAAAAAAAAAAAAAAAAATTCAAAATTAGAAGTTTAATTGCTATTATTGCCACTATCACATCTCAGAATTTAGCAGCCTAGACTTTTGTACACTATATATTTTTAATACTATAAAGAAAATTTCAACTGCAATTGTACCAACACTATTATTAAGTTCTCATAAACCAAATTTTATACTGTATTTAGCGAATTTCCAATTAACATCTTCCGTGTAGAGTAACTTTTTCCTCTAACATTTGAAATCGTGTATATCTGCTACTTTCATATTTATAATTAATATTTCAGAATTAAGACCATACTAACCATTTTAATATAAGACCATATTTAAGCAAGATTCCATGATAAAGCTTATTATATTGATTATTTTTATTTAGTACGCATGCGCAGTTTTGTCACATGATCACTTTAACTGATGATAATATAAAATTTTGAAAAGTGATGCAGAGGATCTCATTTCCCAAGTCAAATTCTTGCAGATGACTATTCAGATGACTGTATATGTATAGCTCCAGTAAATTTCCTGATTTTAACCCAGTTGGGGAAACAATTTCTCTGTTAACGAATAAAGTAAGTTGTACTATATCATTGTAAAACATTAATAAATGATTATTTATCTATTAAATCTTTTCTAAGTATATAATTATATTTCTTTTATTGTATAGATGTTACACCAAGATGAATCAAAACAGCAGAAACTCTCTTTACCAGAAATGGATACCTCGGATGATTCGTCGTCAACACATATAGAGTTAAAGAATAATATACATGTGAGTACTTATATGTGATATATTAGAATACATATATTAAGCATAATTAGAGTGAATTTACAATAAAATATTGTACCAGATGTTCTATAAAATGTGATGTTTTTTCGTCTATAGTGTTAGAAGGAATTCTAAATATATGCATTTATTTCTCTTGCAGATGTGTTCCACTTGTCACAAATACTTTTCAAGTAAATGGAATTTAAAAGAACATATACAAATCCATACTAGTGAAAAACCATATACTTGTAATCATCGTCAAAAATCATCTACAAGAAAGCGTGAATTATCTTTTACTAGAAAATACAGACCATCAGTTCATATGAAAACACATCCTGTTAAAAAATTGTTTCAGTGTGAAAAGTGTGAGAAAATATTCGTTATTCGTAATAAACTGAATAGACATATGACTGTTATGTTGAACTTGTCGAAGACAGTATCCCAAATCATATTGAAGATGGATATTCAAAAATTAACCAGTAGTTTGAAGAATTTAACAGTCAAAGATCAGATTGGATACTTCGAAAAATTGACTGTATAGAACATAAACCAACATAACATTTACCCAAACTCCTCATGCAGCATTATTGATTTGACATATGATATCCAAAAAGTGAAATTTGTAAAGAAAAATCCAAATTGTTGTAAAGAATTTTATTGATATAATTGATGAAATGTATTGAAGAGAAATTGATATAAATGTAGACAATATTCACAATGTATTGTTTAAATACCCATAATAATAAAAAATGTATCTATACACATCTGTGTTTATTTTTATAAAACATATTTCATTGTTAAAATAGATTGTATGAGTTTTAACATGAAATTTCTACATGACAGTAAATAACTAATTTTGCTTTACGTAAGACTTGAGATTTATCATAACTTGTTCAACGAAACAACATTTGCCCCAATGAATATCCAGTTTACACACATACATATGAAAATCAACTTTTGATAATACTATACATCAGATTAATGAAAAATATATAAAATTCATTAAAAAAATGTTTTTACAAATAAAAAATTTAAAAAATTTTACAAATTTTAAAAAAAGTTTTTTACAATTAAAAAAAAAAGTTTTTACAAAAAAAGTTTTTACAAATTTAAAAAAAAAAGTTTTTACATATATAAAAAAAGTTTCTAGAAAGTTAAAAAAAAGTTTTTACAAACTAAAAAAAATATATATATTAAAAAAGGTTACAAAACTAAAAAAAAAATTAACAAAAAAAAATAAATATTTCAAGTTTTTCTAAAAATATTTACATATTAACAAAAATTTACTCAAAAGTCAGAACCAGACCTATGTCTAACATAGCATTTTTTCGACTTCAGTTGTTAAAATCATAGTGTTAGCGCTGTGAAAATACAAAATAATACCTTCAAATGGTAATCTATCTTGGATATGGTATATTAAGAATCATTTGTGATTTCGAAAAATTAATTATGCATGAAAAAACCATTAATGTATCAGCAACTGATGGGACTCATTTTGCTGATGTTATATCAATCTATAAATCTGGAAGTTACCGACAGTAACAGTAACCAAAGACTAACAGATAGAGATGCTTTAAGGGTGTTGACATTACAGACAGATACAAGAAACAATTTATATAAGTCTTAATCAAATAAAAAAGCTTCAAAGTTTCCTTTAGATTTACCTACTGAAGTGTAGATAACTGAAAACATATCCATCGGTTCAGAAGTGACTAATATAACAGCACAGCATACACATAACGGGTATTGCGGACTTTTAGTTTATGTTATCACTTCAAGTGATGAATACTGCTGATTTCGGATAGATATGCATACAAGTAAATTATATGATGAGTCGAAAATGAACCGAGAATTCATATCGGAGTGTAACTTAAACATGTGTATCTGCTTATGACTTGAAAAATTCACGACATTCTACAACGACTGATTTCAAATTACACAACCAATAAAATATTTACCTTCAAGGAAAGAAAATGAAACCTCATTCAACTGTTTCAGATATACAAGTTGATCACGTGATCGATGTTGAACAGCAGGATCAGGCCTAAATCTAACAAAACCCTTTTTTTCTCGATTTCGGTTGTTTAAAGTTCTTATTTTAAAGAAATGTACAATGGTTAGGCAACCATTATACTACTCTTTAAAATAACACTTTAAACAACCGAAATGTATAGAACATACAGTCAATTTTTCGAAGTATCCAATCTGATCTTTGACTGTTAAATTCTTCAAACTACTGGTTAATTTTTGAATATCCATCTTCAATATGATTTGGGATACTGTCTTCGACAAGTTCAACATAACAGTCATATGTCTATTCAGTTTATTACGAATAACGAATATTTTCTCACACTTTTCACACTGAAACAATTTTTTAACAGGATGTGTTTTCATATGAACTGATGGTCTGTATTTTCTAGTAAAAGATAATTCACGCTTTCTTGTAGATGATTTTTGACGATGGTTACAAGTATATGGTTTTTCACTAGTATGGAGTTGTATATGTTCTTTTAAATTCCATTTACTTGAAAAGTATTTGTTACAAGTGGAACACATCTGCAAGAGAAATAAATGCATATATTTAGAATTCCTTCTAACACTATAGAGGAAAAAACATCACATTTTATAGAACATCTGGTACAATATTTTATTGTAAATTCACTCTAATTATGTTTAATATATGTATTCTAATATATCACATGTAAGTACTCACATGTATATTATTCTTTAACTCTATATGTGTTGACGACGAATCATCCGAGGTATCCATTTCTGGTATAGAGAGTTTCTGCTGTTTTGATTCATCTTGGTGTAACATCTATACAATAAAAGAAATATAATTATATACTTAGAAAAGATTTAATAGATAAATAATCATTTATTGATGTTTTACAATGATATAGTACAACTTACTTTATTCGTTAACAGAGAAATTGTTTCCCCAACTGGGTTAAAATCAGGAAATTTACTGGAGCTATACATATACAGTCATCTGAATAGTCATCTGCAAGAATTTGACTTGGGAAATGAGAACCTCTGCATCACTTTTCAAAATTTTATATTATCATCAGTTAAAGTGATCATGTGACAAAACTGCGCATGCGTACTAAATAAAAATAATCAGTATAATAAGCTTTATCATGGAATCTTGCTTAAATATGGTCTTATATTAAAATGGTTAGTATGGTCTTAATTCTGAAATATTAATTATAAATATGAAAGTAGCAGATATACACGATTTCAAATGTTAGAGGAAAAAGTTACTCTACACGGAAGATGTTAATTGGAAATTCGCTAAATACAGTATAAAATTTGGTTTATGCGACCTTAATAATAGTGTTGGTACAATTGCAGTTGAAATTTTCTTTATAGTATTAAAAATATATAGTGTACAAAAGTCT
Organism: Maratus michaelseni; assembly: GCA_963931845.1. Classification (NCBI taxonomy): domain Eukaryota; kingdom Metazoa; phylum Arthropoda; class Arachnida; order Araneae; family Salticidae; genus Maratus; species Maratus michaelseni. Next base: position 101,525,890 of record OZ007588.1, on the reverse strand, counting down.
AGGCTGCTAAATTCTGAGAAGTGATAGTGGCAATAGTAGCAATTAAACTTCTAATTTTGAAAAATTTTTGTAATTTTTTTAAAATGTTGTAAAAAAGTGGGTACTTTTTGTAATATATTAAACCTTTGTAATTTTTTTTTCTTTTTTATGTAAAAACTTTTTTTTTATTTTGTAAAATATTTTTTTAACTTTTTTTGTAAAAACTTTTTTTTTTATTTTGTAATTTTTTTTTTCATTTGTAAATTTTTTTTTTCATTTGCAATTTTTTTTTTTCATTTGTAAATTTTTTTTTTCATTTGTAAATTTTTTTTTCATTTGTAATTTTTTTTTTTAACTTCGTAAAAACTTTTAATTTTTTTAAATTTTTTAAGTTTTGATTAATAGATTTTGTGTTTGATATTTTTAGGTACTTACAATTTATTATTTTCATTTAACGTATATTTAATTTCTACGATGTTTCTATGGTAAAAATTATGTGGGATAAATAGTTGATAAGTGATAGAACATAAATTTTAATTTGAGATTTGAATTTTTGAATAGGAAACACAGTTCAAATATTATTTTACAGGCGTTTATGTTCAAATATGTTTCCGTTTCTGTGATATAAAATAGCTCGAAATCATTGGAATGGTGTAAAAAATCACTAAAATGCAAGCTAAAATTGGATATTTACTCGTTAAATCCATATATTTATATGTAGAATTCTGAAAGGAATGGATAAAATGCTATTGCATGTTAATAAGTTATGCTAAAATAGGTATGTGATCAGTATCTAAGTTCATGTTAAAATGTCTTATATTTGGTAATATGTATCGTTTTCATAAACTAGGGTATTTGAAATAAAATGTTTAGATAAAGTTAAAGTTTATATTCGTGCATATTCTGTTAAAATTGGAAAATTTAAAACAATAAGGTATTCATATTCATTTAGATAACAGTGTGTACTAAACTCCAATATGCGTAAGCAAGGTTCTACAAGTTCATATGGTTTCAAGTAAAAGTATAACTAAAAGTGGATATCAATACTTATAACATAAATTTTAACTTGAGTTTCAAATCTTTGAATGGAAAATATAATACAAATACTATTTACTCGCGTCTGTATTCAATTATTTTTTCGTTTCTGTGATATGTAAATAGCTCGAAATCACTGAAATGGTGTAAAAAATTGGTAAGTGAAAGCTAAAATTGGATATTTACTCGGTAAATCCATAATTTTATAGGTATATTTCTGAAAGAAATGGGTAAAATAATATTAAATCATCTAAGTTATGTTAAAATAGGTATGGGAAAAGTATCTAAGTTCGGGTTAAAATGTTGTCTAATATTTGGTACTACGTATTGTTTTCATAAACTAGGCTATTTGAAATAAAAGTTTATATTTAGGCATATTCTGCTAAAACTGGAAAATTTAAAAATGGTTCGTGTATTCGTGTAGAAAAGAATGTTGTTTACTAAATTCGATATGCGTAAGCAGGGTCATTATTATATAAGTTCACATGATTGCAGGTAAAAGTTTAAGTAAAGCAATGCTACAAGTGGATATCAATACTTAGAATAATAGTTTAAGTGAAAATTTAGATAGTGTTATTTCTGTGATAAAAAAAATTTAATCTTATCATGGAAAATATTGGAAGTTAATATAAAACTCGTGTAAAACATGGTATAAAATCATTGGAATTGCGTAAAAATTACTAAGTATAAGTTAAGATTATTTATTTTATCCTATAAATCCTTATTTTCATATTTAAATTAGTGATGTAAACAGGAGTTTATATAATTACTATGAAATTTTTCACGTAAAGTAATCTAAAGGTATATACTTTTCTCTGTATTGTAATCATCTAAGAAATAAAATCCTATGTGTTAGTGTATAATAATACCGAAAACGTGTGTAAAATTCATTAAAATTCACCTTTTTTCGTTCAAAATCGATATTTCTTTTCTTTTGTATAATTATTAGCAATCGTTAAGAAGATGGAAAAGGGTAATCTTTATTAAAATATAACACATATCTATCACCCAACATGGATTTTTTGTAAACATTGATAGTGAATAATATTTATATTACGTCAAAGTAAAAGTTGTGTCCTAGACGGTCATTGTTATGTCTCCCCTTTTCTTAGAATGTATGGGGGGTTGGATTATTGCCATCCCTCATAAGTGCTACAGTTGGGGAATGAAAAAAAAAGTTTGCGTATTGAGAATAAAGAAACATCTGTTTTTTTACTCACACATGGTTCTTATTTCAAGTCTAAATGATATAAAAAAAATATATTATGTACAGTTATCAGTTATATACAATAAAATTATGTAATTGCTGCTAAAACACTTATTATTGTATGAAAAAATCAATTAATTTGGTAAAAATCATTCAAATTTTGAATATTTTCTGTGTATTACGGTTCAAAAACTAAAAAATATAAGTGTAATTTCCTCTTTTAAGTTGATATTACCATCTTATACTTGAAAAATTCTTAAAAAATCAGCTTTATACCTTAAAATTGATATTTTTCGATTGTATTGTCTTTTTAGTAATACTCATTAAGATGTTCGTCGTTCAAAATTAATATATATGTTTAATCTACGGCTTATGATTTGATATCCTCATCTTATAGTTGAAAAAGTCTTAAAAAATCAGCTTTTTTCGTTAAAAGTAATATTTTCTTTTGCTTAATTATTATACTCATTAAGGTGTCCATTGTTCAGAAACTATAATATAAGTTTAAAATCCATCTTATAGTTGGATATTCTCATCTTATATTTGAAAAATTCATAAGAAATCAACTTTTACGTTAAAATTTGATATTCTTTTCATTGTTTCGTGTAATTAGTAATACTCATTAAGACGTTTGTTATTCAATATTAATATATATGTTTAATATTCGGTTTATGATTTGATATCCTCGTTTTATAGTTGAAAAATTTGTAAGAAATCAGCTTTTTTCGTTAAAAATGGATATTTTGTCTAATTATCAGTATTCATTAATGTAATGATTGTTCAAAAACTAAAATGTAAGTTTAAATTTCTTCTTATAAGTTGATATTCTCGTCTTATAGTTGAAAAATTCTTAAGAAATCAGCTTTTTTTCGTTAAAATTCATATTTTTCCATTGTTTCGCTTAATTCGTGATACTCATTAAGGTGTTTGTCTTTCAAAATTAGTATATAAAATCAATATTCATCTTATAGTATGATAATCTTGTTCATTTAACCTCTTCTTAGAGTTCTTATTTTCACCCCTCGTGTTACAGTAGAAAATTATTTTTCCCCGCCGGAGGATCGGTGCAGCCGGAGGAGCGGAGGGTCGGTGCCTCCGGCCGGTGGCACGGTGCCACAGTGCTACCGGCTGACTCAGAACTGTCGTTTCCCCACTACTGATGCTCCTGGAGTTTGTCCAATGCACATTTTGATAGTGCAGTTTTCAGATAATGTAAAAAGTAAAATTCACTGTCGTAATATATAACGTCGAAAATACTTTTCTACCCATTCACGATTAAAACATTTTATGACTTTTAAATGTATATTTTTATCACGCTATGAATGTCAATCGCGATTTATGCATAAATAAACTGTTATCTGTAAAAATGTATTTAAAACCTTTCCCTTTTCTATTAGGTTGGTGTACAGCTTCTGTCGTATTTTAATATTTGTAATACAAATAAAATTTAATACCTGATAATTTTAATATATAAGCTTGCTTTGAACTGATAGGTAAAATAATCAGGTATTAAAATTTTACCGGTTCTAAATGCATTAAAATTAGGTATTAAAATACGACAGAACTTTTGCACCACCTAATAAAATTCTTAGAAAACTGGAAGCTATTTAATTATCAATAAAGATAATAACGTCTTTCCCATTCATCCTTACAATACTATATATTTGTTATATTAAAAGTGAAAGAAGTTCAAATATGTTTGTTAGTTAGCAGAGTATTAAATCATCTGAAATTCTTTTGTAATATTAATGAGGTAAAACTTTAGTAAAACTAATCAAACTAGAGCTCTTTGTTAAGCGTTTGACGCATCTATTATAAGTAAAAAATGCTTAGTCAACACTGCTTATTCAATGTATCACATTTCTTTCAACTCGTAAAACAATTCGGAGGCAAGCGAGATAATGTACAGATGAGGGACAAAATAAACACCTGTAAAAAATTATGCCACATTTCAGACTTGCAGCACAGGAGCGCCACCTGGAATAGAAGTCTGATATCTTGTGGTCGCGAAAGAAAAGGTATCATTCTCTCAACAACTGTCATTAGTTGTTGCATGCATATATAGTTTTCTCTTAGAGACTCTGCAATGTCAGACCGGAAAGACTTCAAAAGAGGCATGACGTTGGCGCGCATTTAGCCGGAACCTCAATGATGGAAACATCAAAGCGCTTGGATGATGCAAAGAGCACAGCAGAGATTATAACAACCGTACGAAAAGTCGATATGATGGTGTCCTCAAAGCAGAAAAGTGAACGAAATACAATGATGACGAATAAGTGTAAATGGATGTTAAAGGGCATGATGGCAACAAACACTAGCAATTGACAGTTTTGGTTGAATCAGGGCTCTTCAGATGACTTTTAATATCGGATATCATCTAGGAAATCGATTGCTTGTGCTTTCGGGCCATTATGCGCTTCAACACCTGTCAATCCTTCTCCATCATCTCTGCCTTTCGTCACGGAAGATGAGACCAGTTGCTTGCCCCTCTATGCATGTCAACGTTCGGACGCCGTGGGAGAGCAAGAGCCGTCGTGGTAGCTCGACATATGACCTAGAAACCGATCCCCCCTATGGGGTTTCGGCGACGAACTCGTCGGGTGTCACTCGGCGGTTCATGAGGAGTCCGTCCCAAGTGGAAGTTTCCCCAGAGTGGGGTTACTGTCGCGACGACCTATGTCGTCGACTCTTGGTAAAGTGGCTTGGGGGTCTGCAGTGGGGAGCGGCCCTAGGCCGGTCGCAGCGCCGTGGCGAGACAAAGCCGCTGGCGAAAAAAAGTCGTTCAGGACTTGGGAGCGACGGTCGGAACGCGCGAAGGGCGTCCCTCATGGGCCCCTAGCGGCGCAGCCTAGTACCGTTCTGCTTTGAGGACACCATCATACCACTTTTTACGTATGGCTGTTATAATTTCGGACAGTATGCTCCTCGCATCGTCCAAACATTTTGATGTTTCCACTACTAAGGGTCCAGCTAATGCGCGAACATCATGCCTCTTTTGAAGTCTTTCAGGTCTGACATTTCAGCTTGTCTAATAAAAACTATGAGTGCATGCAACACCTAATGACAGTTGTTGCGAGACTGGTACCTTCCCTTTCAAGACCACAGGATGGCAGACTTGTGTTCCAGGTGATTGTTTATCACGGTATTTTACTTTACATTTTTATCTGTAGTATCATCACAATCTTTATTCACAAATGTACCTGTTACAATATCATGTGAAAACTGAGATTTGTTAGATTTTTTCGCATTCTCGGCATTCATTTGCTCTTTATTATTTACATTATATCAAGAAAACTTGTTTCTTATAATCCTTTGATACCTATCATAATCGTTTTGTTTATTATACTGATCTTATTCTATTTTTTCTGATATTTCGTAACTTACTTCTCTGTTATGTATCAACTGATTAACATGACGTTTACACATTATTCCCGCCACATCTATTTACTAAAAACCCATCTACACCCCAGTAATTTTATAATTTTCCCCTTAATCCATTTCTCTTCTTTTGAAAAGTTTTTAACAAAAAGTAATTCATGAAGATTATATTTGTGCAAGTGCTGCAGTAGTTTAGGTTTGGATGGTAATACCAAGTGTTGAGCTGTTCGAACTGACCTTCCATACATTAATTCTGCTGGAGTCTTACCAGTCACAGAATGGGAGGTTGGTGGAATGCTTTTCCAACAAAAATCTTGACAAACTTATATCACCCTTATCTAGCTTTTTAAGACAATTTTTCACAGTTTGCACATACCTTTCTACTTTTACATTCGATGATGGGTGGTATGGCGGAATAGGTGTATGTATAATTCCATTCGATTTAAGAAGTTCTTGAAATTCATCACTTGTGAATGCGCGTCCGTTATCACTGACCAATTCGACGGCCAATCCAAATGTAGCAAACATTCTCCGTAGAACTCGTTGATTTACTATCAGTACTGGGTACCACCTATAACTGTAACCATATAGTTTAAGAATTGGCCACTATTAAGCAAATTTTACCTTCAAAAGGACAGACAAAATCTATATGAATTCTTTCCCAAGCTAATTCTGATTCCCAATTTAAATGTTTCATTTGAGTTTTATTCCTAGTAAACATTATTACACTCCGAGCTTTAGCTTTCATGCAAGACATACCCTGATGAACTGTATGTAATAATTTTAATATCTAGTATTCACGACATTAATCTGGTATAATTACTCTATGTCCCTATAATAAACAATTTTCTAAACAAGACATTTCCTCGCGTTTATGAAAGTATGGTTGGTATTTCTCTAATTTAATCTTTTTCGGCCTCTCATATATCAGCCACTGTAAAATTTGTTTTTTTACTTGGTTTTAAATTTTCCACTTTGCAATAGTTTCAGAAGTAACTTACCAATCATTACTATCTGAAACGAACATTACTTCAGATGGATTGCTTACTGTATTTACAGTTTCTGGAAGAGGTTCTCTTCTTAATTCATTAGCATTTTTACTATTTTTACCTTCGCGATACACAATAGTATGATCATACCTTGCCAACATTAACTACTATATCAGCGTTCTCGATGATAATGTATCAGGTACTTTGTTAACAGGGACAAACAATCTAATTAAAGGTTTATGATCAGTTATGATCTGGAGAACTGCTGGTTTAAGCTGCTTATCAGCTAAATATTGATGAAATTGAGTTACATCAAAAATTACAGATAAAGCTTCTTTATCTATCATAGCATAGTTCCTATCTGTTTTATTGATTGTTGGTGATGCAAAAACTATAGGTTTGTCTTTACCCTGAACAATATGACTTAACATGCAACCAATACCGTATTTAGAAACATCAGTGTTTAAAACAGCATCTTTGTTTACATCATAAAATTTTAAAACAAGTGATGTACATAAAATTTGTTTAACTTTCTGAAATGCTTGTTCGTGCTTTTCTGACCATGCCCACTTTATATTATTATCTAATAATGTATGCAAAGTTTCTAACACATCTGAAATATTAGGCAAGAAGTTTTTATAATAAGAAATTAATCCCAAAGACGAATGCAATTGTGACACATTAGTAGGAAACGGAGCATTCAAACTAGCACCAACTTTTTCCGGAATAGGCTTAATCCCCTCCTGTGAAATTTTATGTTCAAAATAGCTAACTTCCAAAACCATAAATTTAAATTTTTGCCATGCGCAGAAAGGCATTTCATAATACATTCAACTCTTTCAGAATGTTCTGACTCGGATTTAGCACTTATAATTACATCATCTAAGAATACACCAACATAATCAATTTTTTTAAAATATATTTTCAATTTTTCTCTGAAAAATTCCAGGAGTGCACTTTACACCAAATCTAATCTTAAAACTTTAAATAACCCTTTATGAGTATTAATAGTTAAATTTTTACTACTTCCATCGTCTACAAGTTGTTGCAAATAAGCATCTTTTAAATCAAAAAAGTAAAGAATTTTCCAGATGCTAATTTAGCAAATAATTCTTCCATTCTTGGAAGAAGATAATTATCATTTTCAGTATTAGCATTTACTGTTCCTCTATAATCACCACAAATACGAACAGTGACATTTCCTTTTGGAATAATTACTACTACGGGAATAGCCCATTCAGAAATAATCAACTGGTTCTAAAAACCCTCATTTGTTAATCGTTCCAATTCTAAATGAGTTTCTTTTCTCAAAACAAAAGGAGCAAGTGGAGATTTTAGAAAAACTGGTTTTGCATCATTTGTCAAATTAACTGAAACGGGAGGACCTTTGATCGTACCAATCCCGTCAGCAAAAACATTAGGAAATTTTCTAATTAAATCATCTTTCGAAATACTTTAATCATATTCACATAAAATTTTGATGCTTTTCTCCAAGTTTTATCAATTAAACTCGGACCTTCGTCTTTACTAAATAACATTTTTAAATTAGGTATGCAATTATCATCAATAAAAGCATTTACTTTTAACTCATCTGATACAGTTACAGAATCTTTAGTATAAGTTTGCAACTTTACATATATCAGATTTACTTAAAGGAGGCTTACCTGGAAACAATTTATCAGTAATATTTTTACTTACAACAGTATGAGCAGCACCACTGTCTATTTCAAAATTAATTTTAATACCATCAATTGTGACATTTGTTTCCCACAGCACATTATTGCAGTCGTCCCTCGTGAAATTTAAAGAATATTCTTGACAGTTTTAATTTTGCTTTTCTTTTTCTGCTTCTCATTTTTTGTAGAGAATTTCTGGTGCCGGCAACAGACATTTAGGTACCAACCTTTTTTGCAAAAATGACACTCTGCAGATGTAAATGGACAGTCTACAAGTTTGTAATTTCTGGAACATCTATTTAGAAGGTTTTTCTTTAAAACTGTTCTGGTTTCGAGGCGCGTATATCACTCCTCTCGGTTTCAACGAGTACTTTGTACTTCCGATTTCTCCGTTCTAACATCTCGAATCTTATTTACAGTTGTTACTTTACAGATATGCAGCGATTTAACACCGGCTTCTGCTGATTCAAACGATTCAGCAATTTCTAATGCTGTTTGAAATATTAGATTTTTAGTAATCTAACAAATGCTGTTGGATTTCCTCATCTTGGATTCCAGACACTAACTGGTCATGTAGCCGATCGTTTAACGTATTGCCGAAATTGCAATATTCCGATAATCGACATAGATCGCTTACAAAATCAGTTTCTCCTTGCTTGCGTAATCGTTTTTCAAACTTAAAACATTCAACAATTTCACTAGGATGCGGTGAAAAATGTTCTCTAGCACTCTTTAAGAGATCCTCATAACTGATTTCTTTCAGCGTATTTGGCACAATAATCGTTTTTCAATGTTTACATAAAACATTCAACGAGTTCACTAGCGCTCGGTGAAAAATGTTCTTTAGCACTCTTTAAGAAATCCTCATAACTGATTTCTTTAAGCGTATTCGGAACAATAATATCTCTTAAAATCGAAAACGTTGAAATGCCAATCGAAATGAATAAGATATTTTCTTCTTTTCATCATCCTTTATATTGTTAACATAAAAATAAAAATCTATTTTTTCAACATAAATCGCCCATGGAACATTCGAAGTATAGTCTTCCAATCTTCACAAAAAGATTACTTTTTATATCCAACATTTTTTTTCGGTTTTTCTTCATCACTTTAAAAAATGTTGGAATCCCATCCTCGTCGCCACTAATATAACTTTATATCTTACTTCATTTTACTATTTTAAGGAGTCATCTATATTTAACTATATTTTTTTATACATATTTACAATCGCGTTAAAACTAGGCTGCGCCGTTAGGCGCATCAACCGACGTGCGCGGTTCCTGAGGGACCCATAAAGCACTCAAAGCAAACCGCTTCATAAGACATCCATGTCACTAACGTATCTTATATTTGCTCACATGCAAAGAGCTCACAAAATGAGTCTGTTCAGTGGCGCCATTTCCGACTACAGATTAATACTGATGTTTCATTGCGATCATTCAAAAATAACACGCTCTTTCGAACATTTGACCAGTATTGAATGTGTCAGTGAATTGATTCTCGTAATTCCATAAAAAGGATGTTTTCAAAACAATTTTCTGATACAAATATCATTCTTTTTGAAAGATAACTTCATTAATTTTCAAAACGATAACTTGCATGGGAAAATGCATTAGGTTTGAAAGCAGTGGTCGGAAGTAACGTGCTACAAGTAGCGAAACTGTAGTAGTCGCTACTTTATCTATCAGTTTGTGGTGTAACGTGCTATATTTTAAAAATTCAATGTAGTGAGTAGCGCAGTACAAAATATCTGTGAACATTGAACTTTATAGTGAAAAATGACTTTACTTTTAACGCTACTTCATGAAAAATAAAATTAGCCTTTTGTCAAATCACGTGGTCGTAACACTTGCATCCTTTGTGCAAAATGTCTTCTGCACAACAACTTGTCAGAGTCAGTGACAAATTAGTGTAAGAATAGTAAATAAAATTATGGTGTACGGTTAACTATAAATATGTCATGTTACAATAATAGCACCACGTTATATCGCTTGTTCAGATTATAGCCCTTTCTTCGTACATAAAAAAAGGCTTAAGTTTAATCGCATTTTTAAATAATTGTATTTAGATATTTATTCTATTTCGTATATGTCATAATTTCGATAGGAAAGTTGTAACATGTGCATAAATTGAGATTTTGGAGACTAACACAAAATTTTCCTGTATGTTATATTTCTTAATTTATTAATGTCTTTGGTTATCTCGGATATACCGGCAGACGCGATATAACAAAGCGGCACTGTATTACTTAATCTGTGTCCTCAATTTCGATTGTAGATTGAATCCTTTGACTAAATCTGTAAATAGTGAAGTAGTGACTACTTTTAAAAGTAGTTTTTAGTCACTACTTTTTAAAACCAGTAGTTGTAGTTAGCTGCATTTTCCATAAAATAGTTGTAGTTGTAGTTCGCTACAAAATAAAAGTAGATTTTTCCGACCATTGCGTGAAAGCATTTATATTAATACTAAAGGGGTCCTACCCTTAACGTCCTTTCTACGCTAACACCCGGACAAATGACCTTCCCTCTGCTTTGTGATAAACTTCACTGGCAGAATGGTAGAAACAATTTGTAGTCTGCTTCTTATACTTTATTCTCAGGCAGGGTTAGAGACTAAGAACTGATGAGATCTCGGGTACACAAACACCACTATTTTCGTATAGTAATTTTGTTCTATTTTTGAAAAAATTATGCGTTTAAATAATACGACGATTATTATTAGAAAATAGTATTGATACCTGTAAGGGGTTTGTGGCTTGTGTGCCCATGCCTTAATCTGTACTGGATCTCTTTTTCCCACGATAGTGCAAACATTATTTCAAAATTTAAATCGGGTACAACACGGCAAACCGATGTATATCTTTTGTGTTGTTTTTATACGTTACTTTAATTATATTAGTTAAGTGAAAGTCATTCTTAACTTGCAAATAATTCTACGTTTTAATTTTATTATTTTATACATTTTTGATTTCAGGCATGCGTCAAATTCAATGTAATCATGGCCCTCCTCTCTGGGGATTATATTTCCTACGACGTGCAAACTATAGCAGACCCGCTGGGATAAATAGAAGGAAATACCGCCTGAACAGGCTGCAACTTGAGTGGTCTTACGCTTAAATGCTTTACAGGAAAAAAGATTAAGAACTTTCTGTTTTTTAACTGTGAAACATGTTAAACTGTCTGTGTTACAAAAAGAAAACTGACAAAAGAAACAATTTCTTTTACGAAAAAAATCTATTATTTACGGCGTATGATTTTAAATGTCCCCGAGGAAAATTTTTTGCGTATAATCAAACACGTAGATATTTCAATAATAAAAACAAAAAAATCGCAACAAAACAGTTTTTTTACTAAAATAAACGCTTTTTCACTGAGATAACACGTGTTTTTTTTTTCAGTAAAATCAAAATATTTTATTTTTAATAAAGGACAAATTACATTAGTTCATTTGAAAAAATAATACTCAAATATATATTTAATTGATAAAAGTCAAATTTATCAGAAAAAAATTCGTTTAAAATAATCCACTTTTTTACTTATGCCCAGTTGACAGATTCTCTTCCCTAAAGCTAACAGTGTTTTTTATTTTATTTTTATTTTGCACAGCAAGCTACATAATTTAACTTTAATGCAAAAATGATTTTTGCAATAAAATAATGTAGTGAACGATTTAGCGTATATTTTCTCTTTAAGGCATGTTATAATTTAAAAAAATATATATCGAAAATGTCTCCATTTTTTTTTGCTATTTTTTTTACCGCAATTATACAGTAATAATAATGGGGGTTTTTTGCAAATGAAAAAGCATATCTTGAAGCTTTAAAAACAATTTTTTATTTGGAAATTTGTTGATTGTGCGCCTTTGATACAGTGGTGTGGAAAAACTGGAGTGTTCCGCGGTACCAGATGAATCTCAGAATCTGCTTATCTGTAACAAAAAAACCAAATAAAAATCTTAAAATTTAGGATATTTTGTAGTCCTTCTCGGATGGGTTTATCAATTTTTCAGTCCTGATGAAAATGACGGCTGTTCAAATTTCAGTTACAAACATTTTTGGATTTAAATCGTGCAATATATATATATATATATATATATATATATATATATATATATTTACAATTCGAATATTGAAAAACGGGTCCGTGAGAGACTAAAATATAGTATATACTAGAAAAGTATAAATTTATAACTAACTCGGTCAATACAATCTCGAGTTCCAGCTGGTACCGATTTGTAAAACAGAGTTTCGAGAAAAACAGATTTAAAGTTTAACAACGTTTTCAAACAAACATAGATAACAGTGACAATTTTCAGCTTACATAAAATTATCTATACCAGGCGAATATAATGAATCCTGGACTTCATCTTTATCAATACGCTAAAAATGAGCCTGTTCACTGCAACACAAAAAGGCGGATAATTTTTAAACCAATACAAATTTCAAAAAACCTGCTTTACCACAAAGTTTATGAGTGTTTAAAGAGTAAAAATATGCAAAAAAAATTTTCGATTTTTTTTTCAAAAAAAAAAAAAAAAGTTTTACCATGCCTTAAATTAGACTTTGATTAACATAGCTTTTAAAACGAGGCGAAAACCTTTTTCTTAAGAATTTGATTGAATAATCTATTTTATTTATTTATTTATTTTTACTTTTGTGCAAATTATCTCCTGTAAGGGAGATAAAGCTTACAATACATAATTTACGGTGATAATAAAACGAATATTTAATTCTACAATAATACAGTTTTTTCTAGTTATATTCGACGAGATATTGGTTTAACATTGCTTTATACGTCATATCTCAACTCTCCGATTCAAAACTGAAAAGTACTGAAACTAGATATGATGATGATCAGTACAATAATTAAAATATAATTTGTTCTTGTAATTATGCGATAAGCAACTATGATATTTTCTTAATTATGTGCGTGAAACTAGGGATAGCTGCATTAATATTTCCTTGAAACAACCAATAAATTTATTTTATCATTAATAGCTATATTGATATATTTTACTCTTGACGAATCCATTTAAATGTAACTTATAAGTAAAACAACCGTATAATGTTTCCTCTAAATCTTTAGTTAGTATATAAATTTACACAAACAGTATGAAAAAAATAAATCTTTATATCGCTTTAATCATATGTATAACTGAAAGTATATGCATATAGGTAACTGTTTAAGAATTATTTATCTGCCTGACTATTCAGAGGACAACCTATATACGTATATGTATGCAATAAAATACATTAACACCCTCATTCGTTATCCTATGTCTTTACTGTGTTTTTGAGTACGCTGTCTTTTTGATAAATTATATGCCGTATAAAGCGGGTGACTACGTCATCGAGTTTCGAGATGAAATTATGATGTAGAGCAAGATTATTAACAGTACATGAAAGAATGATTCGTCTGCTTCGGTATATCTTAGTACAATATGAGCAGCAGCGGGCGCCAAGTCGTCATTTTGCGGTACTATCACGTCTTCAAGTTTCGAGATGACATTGGTGTAAAATTAAAGTTTAAACAAAGTATTTTACATCTATTGAAGTTTGGTTTGTCTGGGCATATCCTGGTAGGAAATTACAGTATACTAAAATGTATGATAGAAAATGACGTCATATAATATTATTGAAAATCAATAAACGTAATATTTTACATTACCTTGTCCTATATATTAGAACGTAATCGAGTTTCAAGATGAATTATAGTTTAGGAACAGAATTTTAAAAGTACGATAAACAATGATTGGTATACCTCATAATATCTTGGTACAATATCACCAGAAGGATGCGCCAATTCGTTATCATAGCAGTACTATCAAGTCATCGAGTTTCGGAATGAAATTTTAATATGTTGTAGATCTCGACTAGTACAATACAGGTATTTCCATCTGGCTCGCGATATCTTTGTACGATATGAGCAAAACAAACATCTAAATGCAGTGTGAAATTTTAACACATTACCTATATAGATTGGTGCCAAACACAACACAAGTACAATACAAGTATTTCAGTCTGCCTCATAATATCTTGGAAAGATACCAACAGAGTGGTGCGCCAATTTGTTATTTTGGTGGTACTACCACATCATCGAGTTTCGTATTGCACAAATCTATATATTTAATGTGTTAAAATTCCATGCCAAAACTCGATGACATAATAATATCGTCAAAATGAAAAATTGGCACAGCATTCTATTAATATAGTATCAAGATATCGCGATGCAGATTGAAAAAGTTGTATTGTGCTAGTCGAGTCCTACACCATGTTAAAATTTCATTCCAAAACTAGATGAAGTGTGAGTACTACCAAAATGACGCATTGGTGCCCTTTTCTGCTCATATCGTACCAACATATGCCGTGGTAGAGCAACCATTGTTTAGCGTTCTCTTAATAATCTGTTTCTACATATAATTAATTCCTCAGGAAACTCGATTACATTGTAATGTATAAGACATTGTAATGTAAAATATTATGTTTATTGAGTCATTTTCTCTCATGAATTGTATTCTGCCAGAGTGTCCTAGCAGGATATGCCTGGGCAGAGCAGAATGTTTTAAAAACACCTTATTTAAAATTTAATTTGGCACCAATTTCATCTCGAATTTGGCACCAATTTCATTCTCAGGGTCAAACTTGCATTTTCTCCATAGAAATAACGTTACGATTGTTTAATAGAAAAAAATAGCTCCGTTATTGGAACATATCCATTTTCACCATATGGCTGCCCGCATCATTATGAGGTGAGCATTGAGCGAAGCACACATTTGAGCTTTATAATATAAGTTGACTTTTGTGAATTTTAACGAAAGTATGTTTTTTTTTAAATTGCATTTTATTATTTCTAATTTAACTCAAAGAGAAAGAAATTTCCTGCTAAGCTCTTCCAAATTATCTGTCAGAGAGGATTGATGTCTTGGCTTGCGCATTTTTCATCTTTCTTTTTAAGTCCCTGGTGGTTCAATAATAAAATCAACCAGTACTTAAACGATTAACGGATTAAACATTTGTGACGCAGTACTTTACCTTATTGACCTATTAATTTTATATATAGGTCTTAAAAATAATGATATCAATTTTGAGTCATGTTATTTATAGTCACAGGTGCAAATATTATTTTCAACATGAAAAGATATATAAAATTGATTCACTGATGCTTTTGTATTCGCATTTCTCATAAAATCAATATATGGTATTAAAAGAAATGACATCAAAATTCGAGTGACGCCTTGACGTGACAATAAAATGTTTATTTTAAAATTTAATTAAAATTAATTTTGTTTGTCTTCTAAACTATATTTACGCATTCAAAAATACTTTTAATGTTCCAATATAGTGTTTAATATATCACACTTTCACTGAGCTTATATTATACATTGAAATGTATTTATTTGAATAAATTGTTTTATTTTTTGTGTCACGCTATTCAAAACTGTAAGTGAAAGTGGTGTAAATTATTATTTTCCGTCATAATATCTAAAGTAAGTGAAATGTATGAAAATGGCTAGTTTGACGCAAAGAAAACCTTTTCATAAATTTTACTTACGATTTTGGATAGCGCGACACAAAAGATAAATCCAATCTTCTCTTACAAATCTAATCTAACATCACCTCTTCTCTTATAAAAAACTATAATCTCAAAAATAAATTCTTGAATTGCGATTTGCTTGCCTTATGTTTTATTTTTTTCAAATAAATAAGGAAGTGGAGAAAGCCATAAAATAAAAGAAAGTAAAACAAACTACTACATATACTAAAAGGAATCAAATCAAAATTTACTTACATTTTCTCTGCCTTTTGCTTTTATCAGTTAAAGACGATGGAATACTTTTTTCTTATTTGACTCAAAGAGAAACAAATTTCCTGCTAATTTCTTCCAAATTAGCTTTCAGAGAAAGATTAATCTATTGTCTTCCGCATTTTATTTGAACAAATGAACTTATCTTTACAGTCCAGTGTGAATCAACGGTAAAATCAATCTTATTAACAAGGAAGCGGAAAGAGCTTATTTTATTCTCTCTTATTTCATTTATCTTTCAAACTCGTTAAAAATAAAACTCATATGATTAAAGAAATATTATTAGCATTATCGCTCTTAAACACGTATGATTTTATAATTCTGAATCGAAAGTTTTAAATATATGATTTGGGGAATAAAATATTATACATTTATTTTTAACGGAAATAACAGTTAGAATAGATAAACCGTAAGTAACAAATTATATTAAAATAAAAATATCTCAAAAGGAAGCTCAAAACAAAATAAGTTTAAAAGTAAATATATATATATATATATATATATATATATATGTGTGTGTGTGTGTGTGTGTGTGTGTGTGTGTGTGTGTGTGTTATATAAAAAATTTATTTCCTTCGCAAATCCTTATTATTTCCTTCGCAAATTTATTTCGCATTAGTCCTTTAAATTAATCTAATTTCTGACATAGTCAGTATTTCCTTAATTCTTAATAATATTTATTTCTATTTAATGTCCTTTTAAAAGTATTAACCCGTATATTAATAATTATCTTATTCCAAATCTTAATCTAAAATTTTAAGTTCATTCGTAACTTTTATCAGCTCCTCAATCTATAAAATTCCGAGAGACGCTTTCTCCTTTCGAATGTTTTTAAAAGCCATTTTTTTTTATTATTATTATTCCATGCTCTGCTTTCGCGTGCTAGGTATTTTTCACTTCAAAATTAATGCGCAGCTACGAGAGGAATTCTTTCGTGTTGGAGCTTCTCCCTCTCGCCTCATTCGCTGGGCTGGAGCTCGCCTCTCACTCATTGGTTTGTGCGCTCGTGACGTCGTATTCTGTATCACTACGCTCAGTGAACAAAACTTGCTTGCACGCTGAGTTTTGACGTGTTTGGAAGTGTAACCAAATGAGTATCTGGTGTTGTAGTCACGTAGAATTTTCATATCAGCTCTTTAAGATCTTTTAAAACGATGTAGTGAGCCATCGTTAAGCCTGGGGGCTATAAGTTTATACCTGTGGGAACTGTTACTGCATCGCTCTTATTCATAAATAAACGATTTGTCTGGAAATTGGCTGGTCTTTATTGACGAAACTCTTCTGGTGTCTCATCATTGCCTCACCACTTCGCCATGATTATTGATATCGACTGCAACCTTCTATATCTTTAACAAACTGCCATTTTCTCGTGGAATATTACATCTCGTGGTATCTCATCTTCGTAAAAACACCACATATATATATGTAATAATTCGCTGAAGTCGACGAAATGGAAGGTTGTGTACTACAACACCCGTAATTGATACGATGGAAAACATCACTACGTCAGTCGGCGATTCGAAGCGCAATACTACGGACATACAATCGAGTCGTGACTATACAAGACAAAATGAATTGAATTAGTGGTGATTTCTCCAAGATGAAGAAAAACAAGGTCGTGAAATTCCATGCTTTTATTTAACAATCTCCAAGGAAGCAGTTCACACATACTTTAAAGGGGCAGTGCCATCTCTCAGGAGTTAGTTGTCACAAGTTGTTATCAAATACGTCAAACAAAATATTAATCTTAATCGTTTAGAATACATAGTCATTTAAACGCGCAGCTAAAAGTTTCTTTAGCAAATGGAAATTCGGCCAAAATCTGGTTGAAGAACGATTACACTCGCTTTTTGTGAATAAGCAGGAAGATACCAAATCATGACGTAACGCGAGCTCTAACCAATGCGAGAATATGGAATACGCGTACAATTGGCTTCATGGCCAATGAGGATGATAAAGTAAAGAGTTCTGACACATTCTAAGCGGACGCATTTTATAGTAAAAAGAAACCAACGCGCTGAAACTCGGAAAAAGGAAAAGGAAAAAAATGGCTTTCAAAAAAACATTCGAATTCACAGAAATTATCAGAATTTATGATATAATTTAGGAATAACTAAAAGCTTTATATTTAATTAAATTGGGCAAAAATTAATGAATTTAAGGGGAATTTAATAGAATTAACGATATATATTATTAAGGAATAAGGAATTGGTGAAACTGGTGTTAATTTAGCATAAAACAGAGAAACATCGCGAAAGAAGATTTAAGAATGTAACATATATATATTTTTTAAACATGTTTATATAAGCATCAATTTTCGTCTTAAAAATCACGCCTAGTTTCATGACTGCAATTCATGATAATGACAAACAGTTAATGCCACAGTTCATTTATTTGGCTTGGGCGCCGAATTCAATTATGTAAAATCCACAGTATTTTTTACGCTTGGTAGAAACCACGAACCAGTCAGTTTATTTAAAAAAATAATAATTTTCTCAGTTTCTTTTTCAGGATATGGCAACATGAAAGAAAAAAAATCATTATTTAAACTATCTTTTTAGGATTTCTAAAGTGATTTCTCAACTTATAATCATAATTTAATTAATATGAAACAATTAATTGATTAAAGTGTATTTAAAAAAAATACATATTACACTTTTTATTTTTTGTTTATATTTTCTACTTAACTATTTCGTTGTTGCAGCTTCATAACCAGTTCGCCTTTTTTGAAGCATCATTATAAATCCAACGTTGCGTAACTCGTATATAATTGTAACCATAAAGAATATTTGGCGATTTATCACCCATGGCGGGCTAAAGGAAAATGCCTTAAAATTAAGTTATTAATTTATAATTAAGTTCTAAAAATAATAAATGTTGGATTGCCGTCAGCGGAAACATAAGTTTTGTACATATTTTTTGTTTTGTTTTTTATAATTCTAGACGAGCGATTCCCAACCTTTTTTATTTGACCCTTGCTTAGGTTTTTCATTTTGGAGTATCCCCTTTTCTTATAAACATATCCCATTCACCCACATAAAGCAAACACGCTTGTTTTTTTTTTTTGTTTTTTTTTCAATTAGTATATTTCTTAGCTAAATAAGATTCGATTCAAATTACAGTCACAATTATAACCTTTTATTTTTATCTTACATTTTAAATTAATTTTTACTTTGTATAATATTACCTTAACTTCAAAAGAATTTAATATATAGTATTAAAATAATTTTTAGCTACTTTACGATGAAAGTTTTGGATTTGTTTCATGGAGCTGAGTTTTTAAAATCAGTTTCAAACGGAGACGGATATAAGTTCAAGTCAGGGGAGCAGCATGAAGCTTATTGCGGTATTTGTTCTTAATAATATAATTAAGACGAAAATGCTCTTTCGATAAGCTCTGTATTTGTGAAAAGTAAAAAGTATTTTATTGCTTTATCACGGAGTTTCAGAAACTCTGTTAGTACTATCCAAAAGTCATTGTTTTTTTCTTTTTTCAAATCAGATTGTAGAGAAGGATCTGTCCAAAGTTCAATCAATTTTTTTTTCAGAAGCTAATATATTTTTGGCTTATTGAAAGAACAAATCTTTGAATGGGTAAAAATACAATTATTGTATAATGATCAATAATATTTTTCGCGAAAATGAAGGAAAACATATAAATGAATATCAACACAATTAATCATGCTACACGATTAGAAATGGTCGGAGCTAGTGACATTGAATTATCAATAAACTACAAGGTCCAGTGAACCCTTTTCTCCGTTATGAGAGTAAAATATTTTAGTTACACATGAGTTTAACTTTGTAATCCAAAACAGTCAATTTTGTTTATGTGTTTTTAGTTGAGCCATTGCTGTGATTTCCGCTATTACCGATATTATTGTCAAGTACCCCCTACAAGCTCGCCATGTACCCGCAGGGGTACGCGCACCCCAGGTTGGGAACTGCTGTTCTAGACATCAGGACGCGAGTCAAAAATCGATTACAAAACTCTACCTTTACATACGAAAACCTGAATTTAGTTAAATAAAAGAATGTAAAAAAAAGATTCGTAAGCTCCACCTAAGGACACTTCTTACTACTGGATATTGCTGCTTGTGAACAGTGGTTCTAAAACAAACAAAGAATGGTTTAATATTTTAAAAGTGAACCTAGCAATGTAACAGTAATTTTCACACACAAAAAAAATTATTATTACTATTTTGTAAAGCGAAAAATGGAAAACAATATTGCAAAAAATCTCTTAAAAGTTACATATGTTATAAAAAAAGGTGGAATTAAAAATATAAATTAATTAGCTCACTAGATAAACACATGTCTCATATATTTTCACTTCAGATATGAAGTTTATAACTTAATTACTTACTCACCATTTCAAAAAATATAATATTGAGAAAAACGTAGTTAAAAGTTTCGAAAAAGGTATACATGCAACGAAAGACAACGTAAACAAAAGCCTGTAGAAGTGCGATTGTTTTTCACGTAACGCCAAGCTTGGCTGCGGTAGAAACGCAAAGGAACATAGCATTTAAAAAATTTTATTTTATTTTATTTTATTTTTTATTTATTTATTTTATCTTTTGAACATGCCATACCGGCATCCGGCAGCACGTTAAGGAATTATATTAAATAATCAAATAATTAAAGGAGTTATCTATTAACTATGTCACGTACTTTTGAGGATTTTTCACTCTTCTCTCCTCCGGTGTCGCGTCAATTCGTCGCGCACAATTCATCGCGGAACAATTCATTGCGCACAATTCGTCGCAGAGTCAATTTGTCGTGGTGTCAATTCATCGCAACGTCAATTCGTCGCAACGAAAATGTTTTTGAAGGCTATGATGATAAAATAAATAGAATTTTGTGAAATTATTTAATAATAATTTGTTTTTTAGATATAATCGCATGTAATTGTTAGTTATAATGCTCTATGTCTAAAAAACTAATTACCATTAAACATTTTTACTCCTCAATATTTTTTTTAATGAACTATATTATGCTTCTTGTAAATAAGGCCTACCTAATTGTTTTCATATTTCAGGTGTGAAATTATAACGCGTTAACCAACGTATTACAACGTGTTACAACGTGGTAGCCCTCTGTTTACTAGGCTTACTCGCTGGCACAAAATGGCGACTGTCATAGGCGGATATTTTTTAGCGTTTGTACGGTTCCTTGAATTTTAATACCAATATTTTCAGCCTTATTTAATCATACAAAAAGAAGGCGAAAAATATTTTTTAAATAATAATGATATTGAACCGTACAAACATGTAAAAACATCCTTCTACAACAGCCGCCTTTTTTGTGTCAAAGCATAGGTTTAGTATTCAGAGGCCCATTGTCCACCCCTGTCACGCTATGTGACATTATGTGAACCCGCTCCTCCTTTTTGTAAAGTAACATAATCGATGAATGACCTCATAAGATGTACATTTGTCATTCCTTTTAATATCAAAACATAGATGAACTATTAAAAGTTATTAGCTGGTTTTTAGTTAAGAATCATCAATCAGTTTTTTTAATCAACCTTTATAATTTTTAAATAGACATGTAATTAGACAAATGAACAATTATCCCAAACTTCCAATCACAACAATATTTCGTTTGTTTTAGAGTCAGACATACTGAAATTTGAAAGAAAGAATTTTATTAATTCTGTAAATAAAATCGGCATTAATTTTCCTCTTTTTTAACACTTTTTCACTTACAAATTACATTCAGCATAAACTTAAAATTAATTATAGAGATTAAAGGGATCAGTAGGTTAATTTAAGAAACTTAACTTGAGATTAATGATCAATGGGAGTGATTATTTAGAACAGCCACGGATAAATCTCGTCCTATATTTAACACCAAGAAAGAATTTTATGCCAAAAGAAATGATGAATTGTCATTTAAATTTTAAACGTTAAATTTAGTGGCATGATTAACGATTATTTAACATGTTATCTGCGTTATTCTGTGTCCTCAAACTGCTTGTACGTAAAAAGAAATATTCCAAAAAATCGTTAATGAAATGACGACGAAAGGAGGTTAAGTAACATTAATTGAAATGCATATTATCCATTCATTTACGTTTGCTCTAATCGAGTTAAAATGCTAAAAAGGGTCTCAAAAGTCTTACTTTTCCTCCGAAGAAGTAAATTTGCATCATGTCACATTTTATTTTATCTCTGATTGCATATAACACACAATAAAATGAAATTTTTAATACTAATAGGCCAATATGCGCTTGATTTAACATAATTATTTCAATGTTGTACAATTGATATTTAATTATTTAAAGAACGCTTAAAATTTAAAAAAAGTAAAAAACTTTTTCGCTTGGTTATCCACTGCGCGCAAGGTTGTAGAAAAAACATTGCTTCAAACTAAACTGATAACGATATAAAATTGATGTATAGTGAACTCATACTTCAATTTCAAACAATTAAAAATTTAATTTTTAAAATTTAAATGTAACTTTTAAAATGTTTAAAAAATTCATTTTTTTGTTGAAAACATTCCAATTAAAAAAAAAATTTAATTGCTTGAAATTGAAGTATAAGTTCAGGATACATCAATTTTACAACATTATCAGTTTTATTTGTTATTTTTGAAGCAATGTTTTTTCTACAACCTTGCGCGCAGTGGATTCCAGGCGAAAAAGTTTTTTTTTTTACTTTTTTAAATAATTAAATATGAATTGTACAAAAGTGAAATAATTATGTTAAATCAAGCAGATATTGACCTATTAGTGGTAAAAATTTCATTTTATTGTGTGTTGTATGAAATCAGAAATAAAATAAAATGTGACATGATGCAAACTTGCATCTTCGGAGGAAAAGTAAGACTCCGGAGACCCCTTTAGGATGAATCAAAAAGTTAGTATTCTTTATTTAATATAATATATTAATAAATAATAATTAATATATGGAGTGTAATGGGGAAAATTGATGATAGTCACAGAAAAATTAGATGACTGTCATTCATCTTTCTTTCTTTTACGAGATTCGACTTCCATCGTTCTTCCCATTTACATTAATCTCATACTGTGTTTTTTCCAAATACATTTATCGTTCTTCCCCATCATGCCTATCTTTAAATGTGTTTTATCTAAGGATTACCTTCACTCTTGACTCGATGCAAGGTAACCAAATGATAGTATGCCGCTCAAGCTAATAGATGGCACTCATCTCAAATTTCACAAAAAAATGGACTATCATCGCTTTTCTCCTGACTCTTCAAATATTACGTGTTTAAAAAAAATTTGGAGAGACGTATCTATAATCTTTTAAATTCTATTTCTTTATATGGAAAAATAATGGTAGTTTTATGAAAAATCGCCAAATGTTGTTTCGATCGCAAATCATTCGTATTACATTCTTTTCATGTAACATGCAAATATTTCACTTACTTTTTTTAAATGCACAACTTTCCATAGCACTACAAAGAATGTGAATTTTCTTTTAACAGCGTACAAGCAAACTTTAGGTAGATCATATGATTGCTATAATTAACAATTTTAGGATGCAAATTCGGTTTTTAAATTCGGTAATACGGAAGTAATATGATTCCATCAGAAATTTGACGTAATCGCCATGGTAACCTAGAATCATTAGTTTCATGAGATAGCATTGAATTAATTACGTATGATAGGATATAATAGAATGAAGAAATCTTTTATAAATATCTTTTTAAGTTTTGATTCGATTTTCATAAAATTTGAAATGACTCCACGAAATTCTGCAACGATCATATATTTGATATTTCCAACCATTCGGTTGAATAGTTTTTGCACTGTTATATGCGGATGGACGGACGGATCAGATACGTATTTATATAATTACGAACGCACCTAAAAAGGAATGGAATTTACTGGCTGTCATGAAAAACTTTTAAAATTCAATAATTTGAAAACAGTGACAGATATTTAAAAAAATCTTGCAGGAGAGTAATATATGATGTCAGGAGATTTTTTACTGTGATTCCCGGTTTTAGTTTCAAATAGCAGCGATAGATGGCGCTGAAAGCAATAGGTGCTCAATTGAGGCCAAAAATGAAATCACCCAGCATCGATGCGAAGGAAGGAGGTTCAATATATGGAGTGGATTTCGTTTGCAAATACAATCTGGTTCTTAGAGGTACCCACTCCATATATTGAACTCCCTTCCTTCGCATCTATGCTAAGTGATTTCTGCTTCTGCTTCGATTGGACGTCTATTGGTCGCAGAATCATCTATTGATTGTAATTCGAACAAAATTTCTGCTCACAATAGGAACCAATCTTACAGGGCATAGATATCTTCCCCGGTCCCCTTTACAAAATTACATGTCTGTTAATTTTTTATTTTATTAATATTTTTATATTAATTTATTTGTGAAGTTTTCATTTCGTTATGAATTATTATCGGAAACAAGCGCTAAATTATTCACATTGTTTTACGTGTAAACGCGTTAATCTTTCGTAATCTGAATGCATGCGATAGAGATAGATTTTTTTAAATATTATGCTAGAAAATTGTTTTAAAAACCAGGGAAAATAATTGGAAATTGATATACAGTTTTTAAACAGATTAAATTGAAAGAACATTTTTTTCCCCATTCGATGATGCAAAAATAGAATTGTCCGATGTTGAAAATGTTAGAAGTTGAAAATGTTTAGAAGTTGTTTCGCAGTGACAGCGAAAATGTTGGTTAGGTGTTACCATACCAGCCTGACGTCAGCGTTATTCACAGACATGTTTTTGCTTTATAATTTAGATATTTCTACAATTCGTGATAGTTTTTTTCCGCTTGTACAATATATTTAGATTTTTTTCTCTAAATATTTCCAGTACTTAATAACTTCCTACATATTTTCATTTAATTACACGAATTCTTAAGTAAAGGATATTTATGTTTCATATTCAAAAACTATTTTCCAAATGCAGTTTATTTCCCTTTGAAAAGCCCTTTTTTTAGACAACAGAAATTTTGTATTACAATAGCCATTCAGAAACATTATACGAGGGGCAGTCGGAAAATAAGTTTCCCCTGGCGACTGTGGACACAGGTGTGTATGAAAGACAAAAAATACATCAAAATTCAAAAGTCAACAGCGCCATCTGCGCAGGTACTGCAACAGCACCATCTGCTTGATCGCGGTCGACCTCTACCCAATGGTATCGGTGTCTTGCACATTCGCGTTCACCTGCTGTGTCATCTTTCGTCCATAGCCGTTGAACGCTTCGCCCGTATGCAAAGCCCTGATTTTTTTCTTGGAGGGCTTTTTGAAGCTTATAAGCGGTATGACAAATGTCTCAATGTACTTGGTACTTATGTGAAAAAATAAAGTTACGTTTTATCTTTAATGTCTCATTGCATTTTTTGTCTTTCATACAGACCTCTGTCCACAGCCGCCAGGGGAAACTTATTTTCCGACCGCCCTCTTAAAAGTTAATAAGTTCTAAACCCCGCTCCCGCTCTCATTTCATGAAAATGATTTACGTAAAATAGTTAGTACTTTTAATGATTAAAAGTTATTTGCATACGAATAGCTTGAATCAAATTTGAATAAATATATTTCGGAAGAGGATGTTCTAATTAATTGTATAAAGTTTCTTTTTAGAATATATCGAAGTTCTCAATTTCGTAGTTTTCCACTTGAATTAAAAGGAATAAATTAGAAACTTATTTAGATATACTGAAGGTAGAAAATAGTTTAAGGCAATATCAATTTGTTAGCATTTACAAATAATTTCGAATTCCTAGCGAATGAATCAAAAGGAATATCTATTAAAATGGAGCACTACACAGTACAGTACACAGAGGTGTTGCGTGTAAGAAACGCGTTATGCCTATGTGTATTTGTTTCAGATATTATGTACTGTGTATTCAGGTATCGTGTATTTTTTATAAATCACCAGATAAAGGAGTTCTTTTTAAAGCATGGGCAATAAAGAGTAAGTCATTATTTTTTATTAATATTTTCTACTTTTTAATGTTTCAAATATTTTGTTTTTGAATTTTTACAGCCGTTGGCCTATTTTGGCCATCGTGATGGTTGTGCACACATTTAACTCCAATGTTGTTTTAACTTGTCTTCAATTGCAACCATAAACGATATTTGGTGAATTATCACCTGTGGCAGGTTAACGGAAAAAGCTTTACAGTTAACCTCTTAATTTATAATTAAGGTCTAAAAATATTAAAATGTTGTATTTTCATCGGAAACACACATTTGTACAATTTTCTTTTAATATAATACTAGCATATCCGGAAGAAATCGATTATAAAATTCCCTCTTTACATACAAAAAGCAAGTTGAGTTAAATGAAACAGTGTAAAGATACTTTTTTGCCATTTCAAACTCTTTTGGTCCTTATAAGCCGTTTTTTGTTTAAATTAGGACTGGACAATCAAAATATGACGGAAACAAGCCGTTGACGTATACAGTCCCTGGCCAAATTATTAGGCGCAATTGTTTTTATTATAATTTATTAAATATCTGGAAAGATACATGAGGAATTATCCTGAAACTTTAGGAGTGTAAACAACATAATAAACGTCATATATTTCCGCGAAGATTTTTTCCCGAAACTCCATAAGAGACCGTCAACAAATTGAAGAAAAACTAATATCTTTTGGATAACCCTGTAAAAACTAATGTTGCAAAAAGCATTCAAACTGTAGATTATGATTAAGTGGCTTATTGTAATAATTTGGGTTCATTTTTATGAAGATAGCATGTATAATCGAAGAGAAATTCACGGTTTTATAAAAACAGTCCCAAATTTTACCAAGTTTTTTGCTTATAATTTGCAGAGTTTTTAATATAAAAACAAGTTACTTTCAGAAAATATGACAAACAAAATTATACACAATCCCCTGCAATCAGAATTAAAAAATAATAAAAATTGTATGAAAAATGAGCAGATTTACTAAATATTGTTTCACTGCGCATGCGCGAATTCAATCAAAATATACTGTGCATAATATATTAGCTTAATGTATAGACCAACTTTTATGAAAGTCTCAAAAACATAGCTTGAAAATTCTGATAGTAGTCGTCGATAGAATAAGCTCTAAATTCGCTGTTCCCAGAAGGAAGCAAAAACATAAGGGGTTGTATCCAAATATACAATGAGAGACACTTCATTCTTATTATGTCAACTTTCATAAGCTAGTATATTTGGATACAGCCCCTTATCTTTTTGCTTCCTTTTGGAAACAGCGAATTTCGAGCTTATTCTATCGACGACTACTATCAGAATTTTCAAGCTATGTTTTTGAGACTTTCATAAAAGTTGGTCTATACATTAAGCTAATATATTATGCACAATATATTTTGATTGAATTCGCGCATGCGCAGTGAAACAATATTTAGTAAATCTGCTCATTTTTCATACAATTTTTATTATTTTTTAATTCTGATTCCAGGGTATTGTGTATAATTTTGTTTGTCATATTTTCTGAAAATAACTTGTTTTTATATTAAAAACTCTGCAAATTATAAGCAAAAAACTTGGTAAAATTTGGGACTGTTTTTATAAAAACGTGAATTTCTCTTTGATTATACATGCTATCTTCATAAAAATGAACCCACATTATTACAATAAGCCACTTAATCATAATCTACAGTTTGAATGCTTTTTGCAACATTAGTTTTTACAGGGTTATCCAAAAGATATTCGTTTTTCTTCAGTTTGTTGACGGCCCCTTATGGGGTTTCGGGAAAAAATCTTCGCGGAAATATATGACGTTTATTATGTTGTTTATACTCCTGAAGTTTCAGGATAATTCAACATGTATCTTTCCAGATATTTAATAAATTATAATAAAAACAACTGCGTCTAATAATTTGGCCAGGGACTGTACATCCGTTGCCGTGACATTGGACTGAACATACTAGGTAAGAAAATTAAAAAAAAAACTCTGGAAACAAAAGCATAATGAGTTGATATTTGCTATATTTTGGTTAATATTGGGGGAATAAATTACTATCATACAATTTTGTCTCATCATTAGGTTGTTTGTATATTGTTAATACGAGCAGGGAAGACCGAGCTACACTGTAAAAAAAACGAGTCGATCTACTAAAAAAATTTTAGTTTTTCTTATTGATTATTGCAATTACTAAAACAATTTTTATATTATTACTCAGTTATAAGAAAATATGTGTCGACTACGACAATAAGTGGACTGTAAATTAAACAACTATCGATAAAATTTCAACTCTGTTTACATCAACGAACCATTTTTTATTTACTAAGTATTGGTTTTTCTCGGAGCTCCCCATGGAGACAACCGAACGAAGCAATGAACAAACGACTTCTGAATTACATTTAGATGTTAGAAGCCAAGAGTGGCGCCAACATACCGGCCACCACTGAAATATTTATTTCAGCAACATATCTTAACAAATGTCCTTCGTTGTAAACAATTTTTTTTAACAATAAATCTTCAATTATAATGAAGTTTCAATTCAATCAATAATACAAATATACAATTCAATTATAATATTAAAATACAAAGTTACTGCAAAAAAATTTCAAATATAAATGTACGAAAAAAATAAGAAAAATAAGTATTTACATTATAATAAAGGATCATTTATGGGCAAAATGCAAATATTAGAAATTGCTCGTTTGAATGTACCATTTGGAGTTTTTACAAGCACAACCCTAATTTTACCATCGCTCCCATAAATAACGTCTTGAATGCGACCGACTGACCAGGTACACATGGACAAATTACTATCCTTTAATAAAAACATAGTTCCAATTTTAATATTTTCTTTTTTAAATTTTGTTCGCTGTTGTAGATTATTTAAATAATCTCTACTCCCTTTTTTCCAAATTAATTGATTAATTTTTGTAATTTGCTGCCAATGACTAAGTTTATTATTGGCAAAGTCAGTCAAGTTTGGTTCACAGATGTTATTTATAGGGCGGCCTATTAAAAAATGTCCTGGGGTTAACGTTTCATAATCGTTTGGATCCGAAGATAAAGGTATTAGAGGCCTACTGTTTAAAATACCTTCGATTTGATGAACGACAGTTAAAAATTCCTCAAAAGTTAGTTTTAAATCTCCAATAGTTCTTTTTAAATGGTGCTTAAAGGATTTTACTCCTGCCTCCCACAAGCCACCAAAATTAGGGGATCTAGGAGGAAGGAATTTCCAAGAAATTGAATTAGCCAATAAGTAAACAGCCAATTCCTCGGATTGATTTTTTACAATTTTATGCAATTTTTTCAATTCTGAATTCACACCAACAAATTTAGAGGCATTATCGGAAAAGATGGTGGCACAAATTCCGCGCCTAGCTACAAATCTTTTTAAGTTAGCTATTAAGGCTTTAGAAGTTAAATCTGTTATTATTTCTAAGTGAATTGCACGAGTAGCAAAACAGACGAAAATTGCGACATAAATTTTACTAAAAACTCCTTTACGTTGGTTTTTGTATTTTATAAAAAATGGGCCACATAAATCAATGCCTGAATTTGTAAAAGGTGGATTGATATTTACCCTTTCTTTAGGTAACGAAGCGATGATTTGTTCTGCAATTTTAGGTTTGTTTTTAAAACAAACAATGCAATTATGCACGATTTTTCTAGCTATGTTTCTGCCATTTAAGGGCTAGAATTCTTGTCTCACAAAATAAAGCAATGTTTGAGCACCAACATGCAAATGTTTTGAGTGAAAATACTGGAAAATTAAAAGTGTAAGCCTGTGATCTTTGCGTTAAAGAATCGGATGTTTTTTATCATAAGATAAATTTGATTGATCTAAACGACCACCAACCAGTGCCTGATTTACGGCAGGGCATTCGGGGCACGGGCCCAGGGCCCCCGATTATAAGGGGCCCCTAAATGCTACTAAAGATTTTTCAATTTTTGGCCAAAACAGTTTTAACTGTCAAAAAACAAAATTAAAATAGAAAAATCTGTTTGTCAGAGATTGTCTATGATATGTCAAAGTAACTTTATTTTTTGCTGATTGTCTTTTAACAATTTATGTTCAGTAATGTACAGAACTCCATTTTTGGGATCGCCATATTATTTCATTTTTATTTATTTTACATGTAAGGCCCTCATGGTGAACATGGACAAAGTCGTGTGGTTCTGATAGTTACTTGTGTAAATTTAGTTTTTTTTCCATGCAAAGCTTGTAATTGAAAGAAAAGCTGTTTGATAATAGGATATGCTAATATTTTAAATAATTATAGCTTGGTACTGCAGTAAATTTATTATTAGTTGTTGCATACTTTATCATTCCAGATATATGGACTTGTATAGAGAAAGGTAATCCGCACCTCACAGTTTATTATAAAATTCAATTAAAAATTCATAATTATCAAATAATTATTTAAAAGTAAATTAATGACTATCAAATTTAATTTTTTAAATTAATATTTTAAAAAATATATCAAAGTCAATAGTGGTTATCTTAATAAGTACTGCTTTCGATATTATATTTTTTTATTCAAAGAATCAGTGCGAGGGGTGCCCCCATACGCATCTGTGCCCAGGGCCCCCAAATTTCTAAATCGGTCCCTGCCACCAACCCTAATTATTTCATCCCTATCAAGAAAAGGATTTAAATTACTTACTCGACTATCCTTTAGTTTCTCACCTTTCAAGAGCGCCTTCATTTCCCTGTCGAAGTACATTACCTGTACGAGTTTAACCAATTTTATTTTTGTCTGGTGAAATTCCTCTTTTGTAATAGGCCCTACAATCCTTTCTTTGTGCTTGCAATTATAAATAAATCTATAAATAT
This sequence comes from Maratus michaelseni, assembly GCA_963931845.1. NCBI lineage: Eukaryota > Metazoa > Arthropoda > Arachnida > Araneae > Salticidae > Maratus > Maratus michaelseni. Next base: position 101,495,078 of record OZ007588.1, on the reverse strand, counting down.
AAACTAAAATACAAATTAACTTAAAATAACTGTTACTTAAGTCACAAAAATTGTTCAGAAAATTATTAAAGTCCTGGTTAATTAGATGCAAATTAATATTACAGTTTGATTTAAGTTCGTTTAAATATGCATCATCATTTGGAAAGTCAGTTTTTTTCCCTTTTCTGTCAAGTCCAAGATATTATTAGTCAAAAATGGACCTTTTCACCACAGTTCCATATCTAAAAGTTCTTGAGGAAAAGTTCCACGAGATATTATATCAGCTGGATTATCATTAGAAGGAATGTGTTTCCAACAAAATTGTTCTGTGAGAGACTGAATCTTTGAGACTCTATTTGCGATGAAAGTTTTTAATAGATGAGCAGAGGTTTTTATCCATGCCAATGCTATAGTTGATTCTGAGAATAAAATTACTCCTTGAATGTCTAGTTGTAAGGAAGGGAGAATTTTGGAGACAAGTTGAGAAAGAAGCAAACAGCAACATAGTTCCAATCTTGTCACAGAAATGGTCTTTAGAGGTCTCTTGATTTACTCGCAATAAAGTTTGATGTGGTCGAGTTAGATGAATTTAAACAATATACATACACTGCAGAACCAAAGCTGTTATGGAAGCGTCAGCGAAACCAAGAACAAATATTGCTTCTGTGGAAGGAGTTAAAATGTATCGACTAATTGTTATATTTTCTATATTCTTTAGTTGACTTACGAAGTTACACCAATCACTAGCAAGGGGTTCCGGAATGTTTTCGTCCCATCCTATTTTACACAACCACAATTTCTGAAGATAACACTTGACCTTGGAAATAATTGGGCCAATGAGCCCAAGAGGATCATACAATTTTGCTATGACAGAAAGAACCTGTCTTTTGGTGTATGATTCTTGTTCTTTCACCGAAACTCTAAACACAAATTGGTCTTTATTGGATTACCAAACCATACCTAAAGTTTCAGCTGAAGTGCTAGACTTAGTGCAAAAGGAAACGTCTTCGATTTCATCATGATTTAAAAGCTCATTCAAATTTGAATTCCATTTGTGCAAAGCCATTCCACAAGAACGAAATATGTTAATTAATTGATTTTTCAGGGCTATTATCGACTCTGAATCTGGGGATCCAGTCACGATGTCGTCCATGTAGCTATCAGATAGGATAGATTTTGCCGCAAGAGGAAATTTATCCTTTTCATCTAAAGCCAATTGTTTGATGCACCTTATGGCCAAAAAAGGGGAGCATTTAGTTCCATAAGTGACCGTGTTCAATTTAAAGGCAATTGTGGAATTATTTTCGTAATCCTTCCAAAGAATGCGTAGAAGGTCCCTTTGTGAAGGGTCTATCAAAATCTGTCGAAACTGTTTTTTAATGTCCGCAGTTGAAGCAACCTTTTATTTTCGAAATCTTAACAAAATATCAAAAAGATCTACCTTAACTTCACCGGAAAGCAAAATATCATTCAAGCTTTTTCCCGTTGCGGTAGGGGCAGAGGCATTAAAGACAACCCTTAATTTAGTAGAGGATTTATCCGGTTTAAAAATGCCATGATGAGGCATGTAATAAACTACTGAGCAAGAGTCTTCGACTGAAATTCTTTCCATATGCTCCAATGCTTCATATTCATTTAAAAATTCGCAATAAAGTTTTATCATAGTACTATTATTTTCCAATCTCTTTACTGTTTGTTGTAAACGCCTTTCTGCTAAATTTCACGAATTTCCCAATGAAATCAATTGATCAGTTTGAATCGGCATTTCGACAATAAATCTTCCGGTATCATTTCGTTTGTGCGTTTTTTGAAAATGAGATTCACAAAATTCTTCTTTACTTAGAAAACGGTCAGGTGAAATATTTTCTATTTCCCAAAATTTTTTAAGATTAGATTCAATATTCTCAATTTCAGAATTAAATGTTAATCCACAATATGAGTTAGAACTCTTGATTTTAACAGTTCCAGTAGCAATAAGGCCAAACACCGAATTTTGAAACATTAAATTTGGTGAAATGCGATTTTTTCCTTCTTTTATTATCTCATAAAAGAGTTCTGCCCCAATTATTAAATGAATTTTTCTCGGTATGTCAAAAGTAGATCAGCTAGCAAAACCCTATTTGGTAACAATGCTTTATCAATTTTAATATTTGAAGAAGGTACACAGTCAGTAATTTTCGAAACAACAAAAAATTCGCTTGGTGAAGAGAATGAAGAATTCTTATTATGAATTATCGTATTAACCTTCCCTTTCACATTAAAGGCATTTCCACCTAATCCACTAACGGAAACATTTATTCTTTCTTTTTTCAAGCCCAAATAGGAGGCCATTTCTTTCGTAATATAGTTAGCTTGGCTCGCGCTGTCTAGAATTCCCCTGGCCTGGACGAAACATTTATGTAACGGACTATAAATATAAATGTATGCCATAGACAAAAGAACTGCTTTTTTTACTTTCATTATTATGTGATGAAAAACTCTGAGGTATTTCCGATAAATGTTCTTTATTTGATTCATCATTTTTTTACCCGAACGAAGCCAGTCTGGCGCCGATGTAAATATTTCTATTTCAGAAACGGGGCTTTTTAATGACTTTTTTTTAAAATTTATTTTTATCTCGATGAAGTAATACGTTATATCTGATATTGCACAGCTGACAGTTATATTTTGAACCGCATTTCGAAAGCAGATGCGAGTCATTTAAACAATTTATACAAAGTTTATTCTTTTTTACTTCATCAAATCTTTGAATTGGCGTTATTTTTAGAAAAACAGGGCACTGGTGTAATGCATGTAATTTTTTACAAACAAGGCAGGAATTAGATTTCAGAATAAAAGTTTTTTGTTTGTTCTGGGTTTTAAATTTTTGCGAATTTATTTGTGTTCCTTGAAGGTTTTATAATATTTGAACACGTTTTTGCAAGAATTCGATAAAGGTATCCCATCGAGGTAAATCTGTCGTTGTTAGTGTCATTTCGAATTCCTTACATGTTGTTCTATCCAATTTTGTCAAAATAATATTAATCAATAAATTTTCACTAAAATTGTTCATTTCGACATTTAACACCTTTAAAGCTCTTACATGCTTTAAAATACAATCAAGCAGCATTCTTAATTTTTCTGCTGAATCAGTACGAATTACTAACATTAATAAAAATTTAATATGACTGTTAACTATTAATCTTTTATTGTCAAATCCTTTTTAAGTGCTTCAAATAATGACTCATATGTGTCATCAGTACTTTGGATTTGTTTCGCTGTCCCCACAAGAGAGGATTGCAAATAAAAAAGTTTCTGATCATTAGTTAACAATTCGTTCGAATCAATTATACTATTAAATTGAGTCTTAAAGTTATTCCAGTTTTCATACGAACCATCGAATTTCGGCAATGGAATTTCGGGTAGTTTAACATTTAAATTTTTTGAATTATTAACACCATTATTTTCATTTATTAGATCAACATTTTTAGTTTTAGGAATCTCAATAAGTCTTTTAAATCTTACCTTGAGATTTTGGAGATCTTGTTCGATTTCTTCAAATTCAGCTTCACACTTATCGATTTCTTCATTTTTCAAAATTTTATAATACTCCATCTTTAGATCGTCTAATTTGTCTTCTAACTTGTTCAAATTTTCGATTTTATTTAAAATAGCCACTGAGTCTATTTCTTGTGCCTCATCGGCTATAAAATTTGTTAACTTCGTAATTTGGGCTTTTATATTGCCTCTTCTTCGATTCAGCACTTTTACATCCATTGTTATTGTTCTGATTTTTTTTTAAACAAAACGCAATATAATTCAACGATCACTGGTTTTTCTCCGCGAGCGGTACCATAATGTCGACTACGAAAATAAGTGGACTGTAAATTAAAGAACTATCGATAAAATTTCAACTCTGTTTACATCAACGAACCATTTTTTATTTACTAAGTATTGGTTTTTCTCGGAGCTTCTCATGGAGACAACCGAACGAAGCAACGAACAAACGACTTCTGAATTACATTTATTGCCAGGCGATGTTAGAAGCCAAGACTGGCGCCAACAATATGAATACTAGAAAACAGCTAGCAATGATTTCGATTTATAATACCGGTTACTAAAAAAATCTGTGGAATACAAATACACTGTTAAAAAATTTCGTTTATTGACAGGTTGTCTTCCGTGAATTTTGATCAGAAAGTTTCCGTTTTGTTAGAAAAATGGAATCTATCCCGTATATCTGTTGCTACTCAGCTAGAAAAAGTTTGCAAAAAAAGTGCACAAAATCCGAGCGTATTTGGCACCTCAACTTATGCATAAAAACTTCAAACTCAATTGGGCACAAAAAGTGCATAAACTGTATCCCTAAATTGTACACTTTTTAGACTTTTAAGATTACAGAGTTTCAAATACGGAATTATTAATGTAAAAATCTATCATCCAATGGGATTGCAGTATTTTTGATCGCCACACATGCGCTTCAACTCCTTCGCGTCTGTATCGCGCCATTTATGGACTACAAAAACGGAACATTCCTCAAAAAATGGAAACATTCGGGCAACTCTGATGCCTGTCCTTTTTCCGTAAATCGACGGATTTTTTTTTACAGTATACTGTTTAAAATAATCTGAAATTCACGGGTATTTTTTCGCTGAATTTCACAGAAAAAATCACTTTTCATGACAAAAGTGCATTTTCAGTTAAAAGCAGAAAATTTCCTCATATTTCCTGAAAACAGAAAAAAGCAGCCAACGGAGATATTCCGTTATCTGCTGCATGTTTATTTTCAATGTTTCAAAAACTGACATGTTGCTGCACAGAAAAACTAAAAATTCAATAAATTAAAATTTCAAGTTTATTTAAAACAACAACAAGAAAATAGTGCTTTCGAATCTAAAAAAGCAAAAATTATTTTTTTTTCCATTCTTTTAATATCATTTGCAATTCCCTTTTTAAAGTTATAAAAAAGTATTCGCACTTAAAATATATTCTAAACAAACAGATTCATATATATATATATATAAAATAGCCAAGTTAAGTGAAAAAAAATAGATTCTATTTAAAAAAGCAACAAACAAAAATAATGCTTTCGAATTAAACTAATTCCTTTAAAATTATTCGCAATTTATTTTTTAAAGTTATAAAAAACACTCACACTGAAAATATATTCTAAACGAACACATTTAAAAAACACATAATAGTTGATTAAAAATCGATTTTCGCAAAAAAGCAAAAAAAAATTATCGAATTTAATTCAAAATATAATATTTAAATTTTACATCTAACAATCAAATTAAGAATATATATAATTCATGTTTTTATCCTCTATTAATACTATAGTTTTCAACCATCATCTCATTACGAAATATCCCCGCAATTAACTTCAAAATTATCAGTTTTCTAAACCCCAAATTGTTTAAGTGCCAAGCTGCGAATTGAAGACATGCCGTATCATCGTTTTCTATTCTTACTCTTGCAAGGACCAGCTGGTCTTACGGTAAAGCACTCGGCTTAAGCCACTAACATACCCCAGTTCAATCCTCAGGTCTGGCAGAAAATGTTCTTGCATTATATCAAATATTAAATACTCCCCTAATAATCAATAGATGGCAGCACAAATAGAGATGACATTTTTTAAAACCGAGTTTATTTATAACGGAAACTTACCGATTCTTCAAACGGAGATTTCCCTTCCTTTATCTTTCAAAAAGGAAAATGTACTAACGGAACGGAAAAAGTCCGGCAAATTTGCTGCCAGTAGTTTTACCGTGAATTGACGGATTTATTTTTAACAGTGTATACTAAAAATTTTTAGTAACCTCAGGATTTTTTTTACAGTGTATGCTCTATCAAAATTAGCTTTGAGTTCAAATATCATAACCCATGACCAGAATGACCCACTAATAAAATTTTCTCAAACATGTGATCAAGCCCACTTGTCTTCTCGTGCCCGAAACCCGTAAAATATAAAATTTAGTCAAAATAGTCTGAGCCGTTTTTTAATTATAATTAGATTGACCCACAGTCACCCAAAAATCGGAATTTTCTCGAGCATGCGACCTAGCCCAATGATTTTCTCGTGTCCAAAACCATAGGAGACAAAATTTCGCCTGAGCGGGTTTTTAAGATAAAAATAGCTTGACCCATAATGACCCATGACCAAAATGACCCACTAATCGAAATTTTTCGAACATGTGACCTAGCCCAATAGTCTTCTCGTTCCCTAAAACTGTAGGATACTAATTTTAGTACAAATCCTCTGAGCTGTTTTTAAAATAAAAATAGCTTGACCCATAATGCCCCATGACCAAAATAATCCATTAATCGAATTTTCTCGAACATGTGACCTAGCCCAACAGTCTTCTCGTGCCCGAAAACCATAGGATGTAAAATTTAGTCTAAATAGTCTGAGCCGTTTTTTAGATAAAATTAGCTTGACCCTCAGTGTCCCAAAAATGACTGACTAATTGAATTTTCTCGGACATGTGACCTAGCCCAATGATTTTCTAGTGCCCGAAACTCGTAAGATACACAATTTAATCAAAATCGTTAGAGCCGTTTTATAGATAAAATTAACTTGACTCGCGTTGACCCAAAAATGACCCACTAATCGGAAGTTCTCGAACATGTGACCTAGCCCAATGTTTTTCTCGTGCCCAAAAACTGTAGGATACAAAATTTAGTTCAAATCGTCTGAGCCATTTTTAATATAAAAATAGCTTGATCCATAATGACCCATGACCAAAATGTACCACTAATTGAATTTTCTCGAACATGTGACCTAGCCCAATAGTATTCTTGTTCCCTAAAACTGTACGACACAAAATTTAGTTCAAATCTTCTGAGCCGTTTTTAAAATAAAAGTAGCTTGACCTATAATAACCCGAGACCAAAATGACCCATTAATCGAAAGTTTTTGAACATGTGATCTAGCCCAATAGTCTTCTCGTTCCCTAAAACTGTAGGATACTAATTTTAGTACAAAGCCTCTGAGCCGATTTTAAGATAAAAATAGCTTAACCCATAATGCCCCATGACCAAAATGACCCAGTAATCGAATTCTCTCGAACATGTGACCAGCCCAATATTTTTCTCGTGCCCGAAAATGGTATGATACAAAATTTAGTCAAAATTGTTTGAACCGTTTTTTAGAGACAATTAGCTTGACCCTGACCCATGGTGACTCAAAATGACCCAAAATAACACTCTAATCGAATTTTCTGGAGCATGTGACCTCGCCCAATGGTTTTCTGGTGCCTCAAAATGGTAGGATACAAAATTTCGTCAAAATCGTTAGAACCGTTTTTAAGCTAAAATTTGCATATATATATATATATATATATATATATATATATATATATATATATATATACAGGGTGATTATGATTAAAGTTTAAGTTTCAAAACGCTCTAAAAACGAACCACTGATTATAATGACGTCAAAATTCAACGGCATATTATTAAAGCAAGGGGAAAGAACATGAACCAAAAAAAATCCAAATTTTAGCGAAAGATGGCGTTGTAAGCGTCAGATTTTCGACAACAAATGACAAATCATAAAACAACGGCTAAGGCGTAAGTTACACGATAAACCAACTGTACTGTTCAGTGTGCATGACTGTACAGGTGTGATACTGGTAGTTACGTAAGCCCATTCACCACGGCAAGATCGTATCACATCGGATGGAAAAAATCGGTTTTTAATTGTCCTGAGCTCAAAAACTGCATAAAAAGCATCCATCCAATCGATTTTTAAGTTTCGCGAGACTGGCGCAAAACATGTTCAATATGCTGTCCACAGTTGTGAACAACAAGATTAAATCGGGAAACAGCATGTTCCACAACCGATCGAAGTGTAACCGGGGTCACGTTCAGAATGTGTTCAATGTCTTCAATTCAGCTACGTTGGCAATCGGAGTACTGAGCACAACATCTTTCAGATAACCTCACAGCCAGAAATCACACGGATTAAGATCAGGTGATCGGGCCGGCCAGGCTGTGAGGAAATGACGACTGATAATTCTAGCATTTCCGAAATACCGCCTCAACAACTGCTTAACTCGATTTGCAATGTGCGGAGGAGCGCCATCTTGCACAAAAATTATACTATCCAGACATCCACGCTGTTGCAGAGCTGGAACGACGTCATTACGCAAAAGAGACTCATAGCGCTGACCATTGACGGTAGCGGTAACAGGACCGAAAGCAGCCGTCTCCTCGAAAAAATATGGCCCTACGATAAATGATGCCGTATATCCGCACCACACAGTGACCTTTACCGGATGAAGTGGTACTGGGTTCGTTGCGAGTGGATTTTTTGTTGCCCATATTTTGCAATTCTGTGTATTGACATATCCCGTCAGATGGAAATGGGCTTCGCCTGTCCACAGAATTTTCCACGGCCAATCATTGTCCACTTCCATGCGAGCAAGAAATTCCAAAGCAAAACCCCCTCTTGCTGGCAGGTCAGAAGAAAACAACTCCTGCACATGACAAATTTTGTACGGATAGCATTGCAGGATGTTTCGTAGAATGTTATGCACCGTGCTCACAGGCCTGTCCAATGTTCGGGCAATTCTCTGTGCACTGCATGGTTGCACACCACCGCTCGACTCCTCCTGAACTGCTGAGGCCACTTCTTCAACTACCGCCGAATCACCTCTTTTCCTTCCTCTACCAGACTGCACATCAAACGAACCTGTATTTTCAATTTTTTTCATCATTTTCACCAGACCCATGACAGTCATCGGTGCAACGACTTTTTTCATACCTTTGAGGGTCCTGAACTTCTGCAGAGCTACTGGTGCAAAATCACCGTTCTTGTTATAAAGCTTTACAAGCAGAGCGCGGTCCTTCATTCAGACACTCATGGCGAACGTCTGAGACGCGAAATGAGGAAACGCCGTTTACCCAGAGCTTTTATAACACGTGAAACGGCCGTGCGCATGCCAGGTATTTTAATTTACATCTTCTGACGCTTACAGCGCCATCTGTCACTAAAATTTGGAACTTTTTTTTTGGTTCATGTTCTTTTCCCCTTCTTCAATAATATGCCATTCAAATTTGACGTTATTCTAATCCGTGGTTCGTTTTTTAGAGCGTTTTGAAACTTAAACTTTAATTATAATCACCCTGTATATGTACTCAAAATGACCCAAAATGACCCTCTAATCGAATTTTCTGGAGCATGTGACCTCGCCCAATGGTTTTCTGGTGCCTCAAAATGGTAGGATACAAAATTTCGTCAAAATCGTCAGAGCCGTTTTTAAGATAAAATTTGCATATATACACATATATATACAGGGTGATTATGATTAAAGTTTGTTTCAAAACGCTCTAAAAACGAACCACTGATTAGAATGACGTCAAAATTGAACGGCGTATTATTGAAGAAGGGGGAAAGAACATGAACCAAAAAAAATAATTCTAAATTTTAGCGAGAGATGGCGCTGTAAGCGCCATCTATCGCTTTGTCGCTTTGCAACGTTTTCTTATAATTTTTTTGTGTATGTGTTTCGAAGACGGTTACATTTTAGTCAGAATACGTCACCAGGTATTAGCTTTTATCTCAGAAATATGACGTTATGTACTTGATTTTAAGTGACATGGATGCAACATCATTGGTATCGTGCTTGCTATACGGATATGTGTGTCTATCTAAAATTTTATAATTTTTCGAACTAAATACTATAAAATGAATTTATTAATAATTAATTCCGCAGTAATTCCAAAATTGTATTCCGCACAAGTAATCACCAGGATGCTATCATAAGAGAGACTCTAGAAATAATATCTTAAAACGAAATAGTCTGTAACGATGTATTATCATTTGATATCCACGCACATCTGGAATGAATTAATACATGATTGATTAACCTGTACTTATTTTTGAAATGTTGAATGACCTCTCGCATACCACCTTATATTCCACACACTTGAAGTAAAATGGTTTGTTCCGGGCAAGCTAGAAGACGCAATGAGACAACAACGCAAATTAATTATTAGTTTTTCACTGATGATGACCGAGTGAGTTTGGTTGAAAACGTTTTGCATTTTTAAAAGAACTTTAATGTGCTTTTAAATGGTTTTAGGTATGTTTTTACGCACCTTTAAGCAATATATTTACATTTATTTGTATATTTATGAATTTTAATTTTGAATTTATTATGTTGTCGTTATTATGAAATAAATTTTATTTCCTTTTTTGATTTTAAATAACTCTACTTTTTAAGCTGAAGATCGGAGAGAGAAGATAGAGAAACAGAAAAAAACAGATTAAAAAATAAATAGTAATTTTTCATGCAAAAGCCTGAATTGCAGTAAATGTCAGATTTATTTCTTTAGAAAATATTTAATCATGCTCGACCGAAAAAAGAATGAAAAATAAATAATATGTGCCAGTTCAAATAATGTGAATTCAACAAATTTATTCTTACATAGAAATCTCTTTAGATGTCATAAATCAAAAAATTACTTTTCTTATAAAAGATTTTAAAGCGTCGTATTTTATTGAAAACCAATGTATAAATAAAGATATATTACGGTGCATGTAGTTTATTCCAACATTTATAAAATTATGGCAAAACGTATTTGTGAGATGATTTTTTTTTTTTTTTTAAATATAGCTTATGTTGACATTTCATTCAATGTTTAAAATGTCATGAAAAATTCAATGTTTAGAAATCTGTATTCATAAATCTTTGGACAAATTAAGAAATAGCTCTTTATTTATTGCTTACTATAATGTTTCTGATTAAAAAGTTTTCTGGTTTAGTAAATAAAATAAAACAACACATGAGCATTTTTGTTCTGACGAAAGATAAGAGGCGGTAAAACTGATGTACTGAAACATTCATATTTATTGGTGTAAAAAAATTGAGTTATGATAAAAACATACTCACAGAATCCAAATTTACATAGGCTATATTTTATGTCGGTGCCACTACCCCTAGGGGTCGCAGAAGCGAAAAACGTTCTAAAATTTCGATTTTTTTTTATACTGAAGGAGCTAGAAACAGGAAATTTGGCATGGTAGTTACTTATAAGATGTAAATGCTCTCTAAGAACAAATTCTAAAAAAATTCAAAATTTAAAAGGATGAGATGAGCGAAAAGCGTTCTAAAAACATTCTAAATTACAATTTCTATAGAAGCTCTGGAACTACGGAACCATTTTCAAAAGTGATGGTGACAGTCCCTGCTCCAACATTAGGCTATATTTTATGTCGGTGCCACTACTCCCAGGGGGGTGCTGGAGCGAAAAACGTTCTAAGATTTCGATTTTTTTAATACTGAAGGAGCTAGAAACATGAAATTTGGCATGGTAGTTACTTATAAGATGTAAATGCTCTCCAAGAACCATTTCTAAAAAAATTCGAAATTTAAAAGGGTGAGATGAGCGAAAAGCGTTCTAAAAACATTCTAAATTACAATTTCTATGGAATCTCTGGAACTACAGAACCATATTGAAAAGTGGTGGTGGCAAATTAGTGGTAACAGTCCCTGCTGTAACATAGGCTATATTTTATATCGGTGCCACTACCACAGGGGCGTGCAAGAGCAAAAACCGTTCGGAAATTTCGATTTTTTTTAATACCGAAGGAGCTAGAAACTTGAAATTTGGCATGGTAGTTACTTATAAGATGTAAATGTTCTTTAAGAACAAATTTTTAAAAAAATTGTAAATTTAAAAGGGTGAGATGAACGAAAAGCGCCATAAAAACATTCTAAATTACAATTTTTATGAAATCTCTGGAACTACAGAACCATTTTCAAAAGTAATGGTAGCAAATTGATGGTGAAAGTCCCTGCTGTAACATAGGCTATATTTTATATCGGTGCCACTACCACAGGGGGAAGGGGTGCAGGAGCGAAAAACGTTCTAAAATTTCGATTTTTTTTTATACTGAAGGAGCTAGAAATATGAAATTTGGCATGGGAGTTACTTATAAGATGTAAATGCCTCTAAGAACAAATTCTAAAAAGTGTTTTATTTAAAAGGGTGAGAAGAGCTAAAAACTTTCTAAAAACATTCTAAATTATAATTTCTATGGATTCTCTGGAACTACAGAACTGTTTTCAAAAGTGATGGCGTCAAATTGATGGTGACAATCCCTGCTCCAACATAGGATATATTTTACGTCGGTGCCACTACCCCCAGGGGAGGGAAAAAGCGAAAAACGTTCTAAAATTTCGATTTTTTTATACTGAAGGTGTTAGAAGCATAAAATTTGGAATTGGTAGTTACTTATAAGATGCTCTCTAAGAAGTAAATGCTCTCTAAGAACAAATTTAAAAAAAAATCGTAATTTAAAACTGTGAGATGAGCGAAAAGCGTTCTACAAACATTCTAAATTACGATTTCTATGGAATCTCTGGAACTACCCAACCCTTTTCAAAAGTTATGGTAGCAAATTGATGGTGACGGTCCCTGCTGTAACATAGGCTATATTTTATGTCGGTGCCACTACCACAGGGAAGTGCAAGAGCGAAAAACTTTCTAAAATTTCGATTTTTTTTTATACTGAAGGAACTAGAAACTGTAAATTTGGCATGGTAGTTATTTATAAAATGTAAATGCTCTCTAAGAACAAATAAAAAAAATTCGAAATTCAAAAGGGTGAGATGAGCAAAAAGCGGTCTAAAAACATTCTAAATTACAATTTCTATGGAATCTTTGGAACTACAGAACCATTTTCAAAAGAGATGGTAACAGTCCCTGCTGTAACATACGCTATATTTTATATCGGTGACACTATCACACGGGGGGGGGGGGGGGGAGCAAAAAAGTTCGAAAATTTTGATTTTTTTTTCGACATTAGTGTGGCTTAATTAGTAATTTCTGAATTATCTGTGGCAGTAAAATTTCCTCTAATGAAAATAGGCCAAAGAATACCACTTGGCATTAGAATTACGCGAGCGAAGCCGCGGGTTTTGCTAGTACTTTTATATAAAAAAGAGAAAAAGTGTAAACTGTTAAAATTAAGCAAAAAATTATTTATGGTTTATTTTTTTTTTTTTTTGTAAATTTTAAAACTGATAAGGATCGAAATTCAATGTATCAAAATTAATTTTTATTCAATTTAAATTTAAAATTAGAAATAAAGAACCACAAATAAAAGTCTATCAACACCCAGAGAAATAGTGTGAAACTGAATGCGAATGAGAGAAATTAATTAATATGATATAGCAATCGGTAAAGAGTTTTGTTTCGTTAAACTAAACAAAAACGAAAAATCATGCATCCGGCATAGATTATGAAACACTTTCCAACGCTGATAGAATATTATTAAGAAATTTAATTGTTTCATACGATGAAACGAGATATCTAAATAAGCAATTTAAACAAGTGGGTAAGTGTGATCAAAGATCGCACAAAGGGTTTCGTTTAATATTCCTTTCAAAACACGTTATCCTTTCTTTAATAAATCCAAATAAATTTCAATTTCTAAAAAACAAGTCATGTTTTTTTTTATATAGCAAAAATTTACCGGTCTATTTTTCTCGTTTATACGAATATCTGAACCAATCTATTTCTAAAAAATGTAGAGACTTTATAAACAGGTTGTTATGAAGAAGGTTAATTAATTATTTTTAGTTTTTTTTTATTTATTTAAACGAACGTACATTCAGGGTAAACAAGTGTGACTTTATAAACAAGGTCTTATAAAGTCACTCTTGTATACCCTGTATGATACTGGTATACAGTGCACTCATACGAATGTACTTTCGCTTAAATTAAGAGAACAACTGAAAAAAACTAATTAACTTTCTACAAGTGGAACATTAATTTTAAAAACCATTTGAAAAAAAAAATTAATTCATATTGATTTGAAGGAATTCTTCAAAAAATTAGCAGCAGAAATATGGCTTAAGTTTTAGAGATAAAAATGGCATTCCATCCATAAAAACGAAATGTACAGCAAATCATAAAAGCAACCTCGTTGCCATTTCTCCCAGTGCGCAATTTAACCCTTTATATCCTGAATTAATTTTCCAGCTGCTTTATAAGATGCTCAGAATCCTCGATTATTCCCACCAGTTATTTCTTTTTGTAAAATTTTCTTTATCTAATCATAGCATTTTTGGGATTCAATTACCTGAAAATTTCTCATTTGAAAAACCTAGTGGTAACAGATTAAAAATTCTGCAAAAAGACGCTCGTCACGAAGGGGTTAAAGTGGTACTTATAAGTACCGTCAGGATAAAAAGGGTTAAAAATCCATATAAAACTAAAAAACGAAAATACCGTAGTCGTACTTGTTCAGAAAATTATTCTAATAAAATTTTACAAATTTTGTACTTAAATCATACATAAACTAAATTAGTGCCGTTCCACCTTGTTTATTACCTAATTTACTTATCAAATTACTGTAGAATCTCGTTGCATACAAATGTCACTTTAACGAATTTTTCAGTTTAACGACTATTTTTGGATTGTAAAAAACGTCCCATGCTTTCACATTATAAAAATATGCACTTTAACGAATTTCATATTGACGAATTTTTCAAATTAACGGATTTATTAAAGGCTGAAAAAAAGAACAGTCATTTCAGGTTTACGAATGTTGAATTAGAAAGAAAAAAATCTACTGAAAAACTAGAATTTCGAAGAAAACTTTAATCGGAAACTCAATGAAAGGGAGGCAGACGACAGTGAAAATTAAAATTAATGATGACTGTCCATCTAGTACCGAAGATTGTGCTGTAGGATCAAAAGCAGTCTATAGAACATTGAAACTCTTAGAAAACATATCCCAGCAAAATAATGTTCTAGAAAAATTTTATACAATTTGTTTTGAAAAATGCATTGTCAACTTTAGTAGAGAAAAAAAACACCAATCTTGGCAAATTAAATCTTGGACCATTCAATCTTGGCGCTTGCGAAAAGACGCAAGCATATTTTACATAGATTAAACTTTTAAATAGGTTTTAATCTTTTGAATTGGAACTGATGATGGAGCTTTAGAGGCTCCGAAACAGCTATTTGCCAATTTATATATTTTATTTGTGCTATTTCACGTTGTTCATTTATTTTTTCTATTTCTTACTGTTTTATTGAAATATCTTCTCACCCCCCACATTATAATCACGTAACATATACTAGCTGGCTATAGCTGAAAAAAGTCCTTCCGGCCTGTACCGGGAGGAAAAGGTAGCTTTCCTGTATCTTCGTTTTAAAATTTTAGCTAATGTTACACGAAAACAGCAAGCTAAAATGCAAAGAAACGTTTACAAAAGATTCGTTAATACTGAATTTGAATAAGAAATTCGCCAAATTATTGAGCAATAGCCAAATTGGCTTCATTTATGAAGACTTATTTTGATCGCCAAATTTGGCGATATTTCGCCAAATATCGCCAATTTTGCCAATTTTGTCGCCAATGTCGCCAATTTTGGCGTTAACGGATATGAATATATAGTTTTATGCGTATGATTGGGAAAATTATTACAACAATGAAAGAAAATAATTTGCGAGTAATAGCGTTAATGTGCTGTTTTGTTTCAAAATGTCAGCCACCCTAGAATTTCAAACTGCTCTATCTCAGCCATTTTTTAAGATAGAGGTAAACCAAAAAAAGCTCTGGAATCCTTCTATCAAGGCCTAACACGTAATTAAAAAATAAATTTGAATTTTAAAATTTTTTGTATATTTATTTTAGATTTTAAGTTATTTTACATCTTTAAATGGCCGCCATCTTGAAACAAGATGGCGGACCAAGCTGGCCAACGAACTCGGTCGAGACGTTAGTGACCTTAATACACACAATTAGTTTCATCAAAATCGATTCATAATTACGGGCGTTATCGTATGACATAGGTCAGATATATATATATATATATATATATATATATGGATATATCTATATATATAAATCAACATTTGGACGGAGGGTGGTTTTGGGGTCTGGGGGTCATGATCGGTGAAAATATATCGAAATTTTCCGGAACTGCTTTCCTCCGAACGGCTGCAATAGGTAGCTTTATACTTTTTTGTATTGAAAGCTACCTAAAAGTGGTGTTTTCTGTGCATGAATTGGAAAATGCCTTTTTACATTTAGTTCTTCCATTAAAAGTACGAGAGAAGAGGAAGATCATTGCTTCTCGCGCACGAGTAGGGGTGGAGGAGAGAAAAAATGCCACTTGTGCTCATTTCTTAAATCAATTTTTTTACAGAAATCATCCCGAAAGATCAAATCATTTTGATCACCAGGTAAAAAACTTGGTAGCCATTGGCGACCTGGCGATCGCATTTGTTAAGCCCTGGGTACACATACCCTTCCCAAGTAGCGCAGTTTATTGGCCCATCGTTGGCAGGTTTGGGAAATCGATGGGAAATGGTAGGATAGGGTATGATAGGGTTGGCAAATGGTTGGGAAATGGTAGGATAGGGTATGATAGCGTTGGCAAATGGTTGGGAAATAGTAGTTGTATAGTTCTCAATGGTCTAGGGTTGTAGACACTTTATGTTGGAGTGTATCTGGGTAGGATTCTGAGCAACAAATGGTTGTGTAACAGTTAGGCCTTTGTTGGCCAATGGTTCGTTAGCTAATGCTACGGCAAGGCGGACATTTCTTACTGTGGACCAACGTGAACACACAGTTAGCGAACAATTAGCCAATGTTGGCTCAGCCATTTTGTGCTACTAGTACAGTTAAAAAAAGCGTTTTTCAGAGACAACTCATGGCCACTCACCAAAATTTCGGAAGAACTTCGCTTTGGTACTAGAAATGAAGATCCGATGAGCTCCCCAAAAATATAAAGTTCTTTTACCATGTTTTCAAAGGAGGGGCAAAAAGAGGCATTTCAATTCAAGGAAAAGGAGAAACTCAACTTGTTTAGATAAATAAAGTGGAGTATCGTTCATTATGTATTTTAAATTCTGAATCGAATAATGACACCACGCCCAAGTCGATGAGATCATTTGTTACAAAGTTACAGCAAGTTTATGAATAAAAAAGTCCAAAATTATACTTTATTATAGATTAATAGGTTTTTACATCAACATCTGGTGGCCATTTACGAAAATTTGGGAAGAATTTGGTTTTGGCTCTAGAAATGATGATCCTACGAGTCCCCACAAAATAAAAGTGTTTTACCTTTTTTTTCGGGGGGGGGGCGGGGGAGGGAGAGAGGAAAGGGAGCATTGAACTCAGTATGGGAGGTGAGAAACTCAATATTTTTTAAATATCTCGAGTGGGGTATGTTTACCATGTTTTTTTAAATTATGATTCGAATGACACCATTTGCAAGTCGATACAATCGCTTGTTACAGAGTTAGGGCAGGTTTTATGAATAAAATGTCCAAAATAGTACTGTATGAGAGAGTAAAACTTTATTACACTTATTTTGCCTCAAGAGATGAACTTCGATATACTCTCAAAAACACTGAGATGACCCTGATTCCGATTATTTCTTTTGAGGACATTTAATAAGTTTAAGATTATTCAATATGATAAGAACGTGTTTTGAACATAAAATAAGTGTATTACAGAGTTACGGCAGGTTTTATGAATAAAAATTTCAAAATTGACCTGTATGAGAGAGTAAAACTTTTTTACACTTATTTTACGTCCAGAGATGAACTTCGATGACTCTCAAAAAGACTGAGATGACCTGTTTTTGATTATTTCTTTTGAGAACATTTAATAAGTTTAAGATAATTCAATATGATAAGAACGTGTTTTGAACATAAAATAAGTGTATTACAGAGTTACGGCAGGTCTTATGAATAAAAAGTTCAAAATTAACCTGTATGAGAGAGTAAAACTTTATTACACTTATTTTTCGTGAACTTCGATGACCCTCAAAAAGACTGAGATGATCCTGGTTTTGATTATTTCTTTTGAGGATATTTAATAAGTTTAAAATTATTGAAAATGATATAAAGAACGTGTTTTGAACGTAAAATAAGTATATTAAAGATGTGCTATCTCCCATAAAGTACAATTTTGGACTTTTTATTCATAAAAACTGTCATTATTTTGTAACAAGTGATTGTATCGACTTGCAAATGATGTCATTCGATTCAGAATTTAAAAATACATAGTAAACAAAACCACAATCGACCTATTGAAAAAAGGTTCCCCCTTTTGCCTCCCCCCCAAAAAAAAATGTTAAAACAACTTTATTTTGGGGCGACTCATCGTTTTTCATTTTTAGTGCCAAAACGAAGTTCTTCCCAACTTTTCATCAAAGGCCACTGCCGTCAATTACTCACTTTTTAGTCTGTTTTACCTGTAGTATACTTGGGCTATAATTTGGAGCGTACCTGAGCAGGATTTTGCACAACTAACGGTGGAACCACTGTTGGGACTTTGTTGGCAAATTGTCCGTTCAACAATCGTACAGTAAGCCAGACATTTCTTACTGTCAGTCAAAGTAGGAAAACAATTAGCCAACATTGGCCCAACAATTTTTTGCTACTTGCCGTCATATGAAGCTAAGTTTAAAATACTTCCAATTGAAAAAAATCATGGAACTTATTTAAATTTCATTAAATAGGATGCAAAAAATCCTGAGTTGATATTTTTTATCTAAATTCGAGAAACAAATTACCCTAAAATATTTTTTTTATTATTATTAAATAGATAGTAAACCTTCTCTAAAATCCAAAGCTGGCACTATTTATCTTATTTAATTGGCTATGTTAATTTTCCTTTATAACATAACTAATTAATGATAATATAAGATACTAAATACCGATTTACAATACGTCAAATTGCTTTAATTTTTAGAGAAGATATATTTATCCATAATATAATCACTTTACAAAATTAATCGTTCTAAGAAGACACAATATCTCATTAGTTCTCGATATTTTGAGACATACAAGCAAATAAGACGAACTTAACACAATCTTTAAGTTTTTTAATTAACTTTTGGTGTAAATGATATATTCAAAGTACCATTAATTATATCTTACTTTCCCTTCGTTATTAATTAAAAGCGGCAAAATTTATAACAGGATTATTCTATTAAAAGCCTAAACAAATAATCAGCTAAACAAATCACCCAAACACTGTTTTCTCGTTATTAATCACGCAGTCTGTTTAAATTTTTATCTAAAACAGTTGCGAGATTACACAACATTGAACTTAACGTTCATTAATTAAATATTGATGAATAAAAGTTTCAGCGAAAAATGACATAATGTTTAAAAATCTAAAACATAAATAAAATTGTATAATCCAGAAAAACATTTTAATTATGTAAAATTCACAAAAAAAAAAAAAAAAAAAAAAAACTAATTTATAAATTTAGTTTTAAAATATCATCATATATTCTAATACGAGCAAATCTTGTGTGTGTGTCTGTGTGTGTGTGTGGTTATATATATATATATATGCAAATTTTATCTTAAAAACGGCTCTAACGATTTTGACGAAATTTTGTATCCGACCGTTTTGGGGCACCAGCAAACCATTGGGCTAGGTCACATGTTCGAGAAAATTTTATTATTGGGTCATTTTGGGTCAACATGGCTCAGGGTCAAGATATTTGTGTCTAAAAAATGGTTCAAACAATTTTCACTAAATTTTGTATCTTACTATTTTCGGGCACGAGAACACTATTGGGCTGTGCCACATGTTAGAGAAATTTCGATTTGTGGGGTCATTTTTGGGTCAACTCGGGTTAAGTTAGTTTTATCTAAAAAATGGCTCAAACGATTCTGATTAAATTTTGTATCCTGCGAGTTTCGGGTACGAGAAAATCATTGGGCTAGGTCACATGTCCGAGAAAATTCGGTTAGTGGGTCCTTTTTGGGTCACTGTGGGTCAATCTAATTTACTAAAATACACATTTAAAGCTAAAACGAGCAGGGAAGACCGAGCTATGCTCGGTCAAAATTAAATTTTAGTTCAAATATCATGACCCATGACCAAAATGACCTATTTTAAGATGAGCTATTTTAAGATAAAATAGTTTGACCCCTAATGACCCATGACCAAAATGACCCACTAATTGAATTTTCTCGAACATGTGACCTAGCCCAACAGTCTTCTCGTGCCCGAGAACCATAGGATGCAAAACTTAGTGTAAATAGTCTGAGCAGTTTTTAAGATAAAATAGCTTGACCCATAATGACCCATGACCAAAAGGACACACTAATTGAATTTTCTCGAACATGGGACCTAGCTCAACAGTCTTCTCGTGTCCAAAAATCATAGGATGCAAAATTGAGTGTAAATAGTCTGAGCCGTTTTTAAGATAAAATAGCTTGACCCCTAATGACTCATGACCAAAATGACCCACTAATTGAATTTTCTCGAACATGTGACCTAGCCCAACAGTCTTCTCGTGCCCGAAAACCATAGGATGCAAAACTTAGTGTAAATAGACTGAGCAGTTTTTAATAAAGATAAAATAGCTTGACCCATAATGACCCATGACCAAAATGACCCACTAATTGAATTTTCTCGAACATGTGACCTAGCCCAACAGTCTTCTCGTGCCCGAAAACCATAGGATGCAAAATTTAGTGTAAGTAGTCTGAGTCGCTTTTTAGATAAAATAGCTTGACCCATAATGACCCATGACCAAAATGACCCACTAATTAAATTTTCTCGGACATGTGACCTGGCCCAATGATTTTCTCGTGCCCGAAACTTGTAGGATACAAAATTTAATCAAAATCGTTAGAGCCGTTTTTTAGATAAAATTAATTTGACCCGCGTTGACCCAAAAATGACCCACTAATCGAAAGTTCTCTAACATGTGACCCAGCCCAATAGTCTTCTCGTGCCCGAAAAGTGTCGGATACAAAATTTCGTCAAAATCGTTTGAACCGATTTTTAGATACAATTAGCTTGACCATGACCCAAAATGATCCAAAATGACCCACTAATCGAATTTTCTCGAACATGTGACCTAGCCCAATCGTTTTCTGGTGCCTCAAAACGGTAGGATGTAAAATTTCGTCAAAATCGTTAGAGCCGTTTTTAATATAAAATTTGCATAACCACACACACACACACAAGATTTGCTCGTATTAGAATATATAATATGATACACATTTAAAGAACATTTTGAAACTTTTAAATTTACTAAGATGACAGATTTCCAGCTGTTAGCTTCCAGATTTTTTTAAGACAACCCTTTTATCTTTACATACAATTTTCTCTTAACATTATTTTTTGATTTGTTGGGTCAAATATCTCCAAAACTAATCGATCGATTTTAATATTTATTATTTAAATTGGAGATTTGTTTTCTAGCAGGCAGTGAATCTTTACTATATCATTTTATGCAAATTTACTCTTTTTTAAGCATGTGTAATTGCATAAGAAATATAATAAAAAATTATTTTAAATGTCAAAATAAAAAAATTAATTATATTTTTATTATTATTT